>CM053416.1:18938338-18952527 GCA_028644305.1 Xerus rutilus
GTACATTGAAGACAGGGGTGCTCGGTGGCCTACAGGACGGTCCTCCTGGCTTTTGTTTTCTGTTTGTTTTGGGTACTGGGGGTGGAACCAGGGGCGCCCCTCCACCGAGCCACATCACCAGCCCTTTCATAGTTTACCTTGAGACAGTGTCTCGCTGAGTCGCACAGGCTGGCCTTACCCTCCTGCCTCCGTCCCCTGAGTCTCTGAGGTCACTGAGCCACACTGAGCTGTTGGCCATGGGTTGTGGTGGGCACGCCCTTCCTCGGGGCTCAGAGGCCTGGTGTTTGGGTTGTGCGTCCCCTTCCTTCCCTGTCAGCTGGCAGCCTGCTACCAGAAGCCACCTTGGGAGTTCTGGTTGGGCTGGACCCTGGCTGGTTGCCTCTCCTGACCACCCTGGCCTCAGGTCCTGATTGTGGGGAGTCTACTCAGGTGTCTGGATGGTGTCGGCTCCTAGGGAGCCTGTGCTCTGGGACTTGCAGCCAGCTGTGTGGCCTTGGGCCACTGACTTCATTTGTGTGAGTTTTAGTGTCCTGGCCTCTGGGAACAGTATGGCAGGCACTATTGTGCAGGTACAGGTGAGGACACAGGTGTGCAGAGCCCTCAGAATGTGTCACACCACCTGACACCACAGGAGCATCTCGGCTGTGGTTGTACTGATGAGGAGGGACAGAGGCCATGCTGCCACCTGCTGCCCCTGTCCCTGTTTGCTGTTCTCCCAGCTCACGGCCCCCCTCTGCAGGCTGCCCCCGGGCTGCAGCTCAGCCCCAGTGAGGGGAGGACGCTGGACTGGTGCAAGCTCCAGCTGCTCAGGAAGCCCAAGCCGAGCTGCCCCACGGGCCAGGCCCTGGTGCCAGGCGACAGGCTTGGGTATGAAGAGGGAGACTGGCCGAGGGCAGGCAGCTCGCAGGGCGGGAACTGACCAGCCCGCCAACACAAACAGGAACAGGGTGCCATCACGGTCCTGACCTTGGCTGGCGTGCTCCTGACCCTCACCAGTGCCCGTCCGTCTGGGAGGTGCGGAGCCAGGGCTGCTCAGGAAGCATGTGCCCTTTCTCGTGCGATGAGTGTCCATGTGCCCAGTAGCCACAGATCTCTGATCACTTCTGAAGGTGTCTCGTGTCCTTTCTTTTCAAAAATGGCTTCATTCCAGTTAGACGTGGTATCGGGGCTGGTTTAGATGTAATTCTACAAGCATGGTATACGATCTGTCCCAGCTCAGCCCCAGACCTTTTTTTTCCATCAAAGCCTCCTGATGAACTTGAAGGTGAGAGTCACTGTGGTACATTCCAGAATGTACCCAGGAAAGTCAGGTCACATGCGTTCCCTGATCCTCCCCTTTCCTATCCCTCCTCCAAAGTCAGTAATTGCGGATTCGTCCTCTGTTAAAGGTCACTGTGCCCTGTGCACCCGGCCTCCACATTCACTGTCACTGCCCACTCTGTGTGGTGGTCTGTGATGCTGGGGTAGCCGGGTGTCGACAGCTCCTCGCGCTTCCCTGGCGCTGGCAACCCGCAGCACTGGGCAAGCTGATCGCCCTTGTGCCGACCTTGTTGGCAGATGGGGCGCTGACGGCCAGGGCAGTGCTGCTCGGCTGCATGGTGGGGCGATGCTGAGTTCTAGGCCAGGGCCGAAAGGCCACAGCCTAGGACTGGGCCACTGCGCCCCAGTTCTTCCCAGCCCGCTCCTCAGGACGTTCTCCAGGAGGATGGCAATCATGGGCACAACAGGAGGAGGTGTTTCTAGGGTACATCGCAGGCCGTGGGCGCAGGGGCCACCTCGAGGGGGCGCCACCCCTCGTGTGCACGTGAGGAGTCCAGGCATGGCTGGGCCTGAGTCTCACAGGACAGAGCCTCCCATCACCCGCATGGACCAGGTCAGCTAGTTCGGGAAGGTGCAGACGTGGCCGGTGGACCAGGGAAGGCCAGGGTGGGTGGTGGACCAGCGGGTGAGCTGTCAAGGAGGGCAGGATTTGGTGCCGCCGCCTCTTTCAGTCTCACCCGTGATTGGAGAAGTGGGGTTAAGCCCAGGACAGCCCGATGGCTTCATCCTGTTGGCTTCAGGTGCTGGATGTAATCTAAGGTGTCACAAGTCAGTTCCCCCATTCCGATACATGTTCCTTATGGCGAGTTCCCAGGAAAAAAAAGACCTTGTGTGGCCACCTCACTGTCAGCCACCCCGTGCCCTTCACTGCGCACCCGCAGCATGCGCGAGGATCTCCCAGTGTGCCGAAGCTGTTCTCTCCAGGAGGGAGAAACACGGTCCATGTGACCCTGAAGATAGTCTGCTTCCAAAGTCACTGTGAAGAATTCAGATAGCTGGGCGCCTGGTGCACACCTGCAATCCCAGAGACTCAGAGGCTGCAGCAGGAGGATCAGGAATTCAAAGCCAGCCTCAGCAACTTAGCGAGACCCTGTCTCTAATAACATACAGGAAGGGCTGGGGGTGTGGCTCAGTGAATGCAGAGGACACCACAGCTATGAAAAGGAGGTGAAAACCAGTCGAATCTCACTTCTGTGATAGCGCCTGTCCTTGGGGGCCTTGTGTCAGTCTGAACTTTAAAAAGGCATTTGTAACAATATCTAAAGTTTGCAGAAAACCCAGGCTGTCTGGTTTGCAGTGGAGTTACGTTGGGCTCTCATCTTGTGAACGCTGCTTGTGGTTTTCCTTCAGAAACCCAGCAGACTTATCCAAAGTTGGGACCCCCTGACCTTGAGCGCCAGGCGTGGGAAGTGTCCTCACCGGCACCTCAGGCAGGCCTGCAGGCTGCACCCTGCTCCTCCCGGGCGGCAGACATCCCCAGGAGAAAGCTTCCTCCTCGGAAACGGAGTGGCCATCAGGGCCTGCAGGGCAGGAGCTTGGAGCAGCGCTGGGCAGCTGCTGCTGACAGTGTCCTCTGGCATCTTCGCTGTTGTGGACCTCGTGTTTAAAGGGATGAGTTGCTGCTCTTTCCCAAACTTACATGTGCTTATATTTTTTTTAAATCCTGTTTGAAGTCAGTGTTTTCCACATTACTGACTCTGACTGGGGGGTGTTTCGAGCAGAATTTTGGTTGAGGGGGAGGGAAAGCTAACTGCCCTCGACGTGCCTACCTGTCGGGTGCCTGCCTGTGTAGGGCCGGCCTCGGGCTCCAGTGTAGGGTGCAGAGATTTCAGGTCCTGCGTTCAGGTTAAGATGACTCAGGAGAGACTTTGTCCCCGCTGTCGGTGCCGTCCCTGCCAGAGTTCTGAGGGGACAGGGGTAGCAGTACGAGAACAGGGATGTGTCTTGATGGGAGTTCGGGGCGGTCAGGCCTAGGCTGCCGTGCATGTGGGCTGCAGGGCTGCTGGGGGCGAGGAAGCCCTGTGCCCGCCGCGCTCCCCCTGCAGCGCCTGAGAGCATGGGGTGGGCTGTGAAGTCCAGGGGGTGGTGTGTGGATGTCAGCAGCCGGCTTCAGCTTGGAAGCGTCACTGGGGTGCCCCGTGACGTGGCTGTCCACAACAGGGCCCGACGGGGCTGATCTTTCCAGCCTGGACACCTGAATCTGAGACTTGTTCTCTGTGTGACCTGGGAGCACACTTGGCCTCAGTTGGGTCATCTGTGCAGTGGGGGTAATGGACTCACTCAGCATGGGGCTTGTTTCCTGGTGAGTTGAGATGGAGGACTGTCCACAGAGGCCTGCAGCTGGCCCGCACTCTCCTTTGGCCATTTTCTCATCCCACCTTCTGCCTTGTGTGCCCGTCAGTGGAACTCCCAGACTGGACAGGATTGGAGGGCCGAGGAGCAGCAGGGGACCTGGCCTGGCTAAGCCCGGCCTGCCCTTGTGGCTCTGGGCCTCCCCACGCTGCAGCCCCACCTTGAGCTGGAAGGGCCTGCAGGCGAGAGGTCTCATCCACTGCTCAGCCTGGTGGCATTCCCCGTCAGTGGTGTTTGGTTGATCTGAACAGGGGGCTTCCTTCGCATGAGTGTGGGGATCTCCTTGAGGGGTATCTTGCTTTGGCTTTTTGGAGGGGTGTCCTGGGAAGTTCTTGTGAAGCGAGGTCTGCTCCCTTCCCACAGCCTGCTGGGAGGGAAAAGGGAAGGTTCAGGGACCTGGGAGGAGCTGCAGCTGGGGGGGCAAAGGAGGGTGTTTTAGGAGTTTTTATGGGTGTGCTGTTTCCCTTTGGATGTCCAGGCTGCTGGAAAGAAAAAGTGGAATAGCTCTGCATTAGGGGCATTGGGAGCTTCTCTGTTCATTCAGGCTGCTACACCAAAGTGTCACACACGGGATGGCTTAGAGACACAGCGTCCCTCATGGCTCTGGGGGCTGGAGGTCCTTTAGAGCCCAGCAGAGTGTGAGATCAGCCATAGTTTGGAAGGACAGCGAGCTGTCCAGGGACAGGGGTGGGTTGGTGTGCTGGGTTTCCAGCCACGATGGTGAAGGTGACTCGCGGTGAGTTCCCTCTGATAGGAAACCTTCACACAGGACTGCCAGTTCATCGCGTCGGAAGCAGGACCTGCCTTCTCTGCCACAGTAACACTGTTGGCTCGATGGTGGTGCTTGCCCAGCGGGCTGAGGGCCTGGTCATCCCCAGCACTGCAAGGACGACGCGTTGGGGTCGCAGCTCTGTGCACAGTGCTGGGTCCTGGCTCTGCGGCTCTGTGCAGGGCGCCGCAGTGGTTTCTAGTTCCAGAAGGGAATGAGGACGGCTGAACACACGAATGGAACAGCCCGGTGCCCTCAGGGCTGGCGCTCTCAGGTGCAGACCTGAGCCAGGAGGGTGCCCGCAGTGTGTGTCCTCTGAGACTTAGAGACCGTGCTGCGAATGGCCTGCTTGTCCCCAAGGCCTAGCGCTGCTTCAGGACCCCTCTGAAAGGGACCTGCCTGGGTTGTGCTGTCCACTGCCTTTGCATACTGTGGGGCTATTCTGCGTCACTTAGGGTAGGCTAGGGGGACGTTTCCTGGACCCCCTTCCCCATGTGACTTTGGGCTAGTTGACCAGAAGAGGGGTTTGTGAGGACGTGGAGTGTAGGCATTATCACCTGGTGCCCACTGTGGCCAGGTGGTGGCACGAGCAGAGGGCTGGCCAGAGGAGCCAGTGTCTCCACTCTCCACTGACCAGCACAGACCCAGCGTGTGTCCCCCACGCGGCTCCATGGCCATCCCCAGGTGCTGCTCCTCTGTGTGCTGGCTGGAGATGCAGTGACCCCTCTCCCCTCTCAGCCCCTCCCTGTGCAAGGTGCCTGGGCTGCACCTGGGGTGGGGGTGGAGGAGATCCTTCTCTAACTGACCCTGGCTACTCAAGTCTGACTTGAAAATTGTGGGAAAGTGTTTTTGTTTTTGTTTCCTAATAGCTGGTTTTCTTTCCTTTCAAATGTTCCGCAGCACACCTTAGAAATGCCTGTGGTGTTCATAAATGCTGTTTCTGTGCTGCTGGGCTTGCTCCCAGGCCTCATGCGTGCTAGGTGGGCACTCTGCCACTGAGCCACATCCCTGGACCTTTGCATTTTTAAAATTTTGAGGCAGGGTCTTGCTAAGTTGCCAAGACTGGCCTTGAACTTGAACTGCCTCAGCCTCCCAAGTCGCTGGGAATCACAGGCATGCCGCTGCACCTGCTTGGGGAAGCGTCGCGCCTGCCATTGCTGTTTCCAGGCCTGCTAAAGTCGGCGTTCACAGGTGTTGTTCTACCAGTGTGTGTTGCTGTAGGATCCGTCGATCCTGAGACCTATACCAAACGCAGTAGAGATTTCTTCTTCTAAAGAAATGTTTTCTTCTGAAACATGGTCTCTCTGTGGAGCGGCTCCTCGGGGTGAATGCCTGCGGGGCCACGCTGCAGGCTGGAATTCTCTGGCCAGCTGCAGGTGTCTGGGCGGGGCCTCCTGAGTGTCATCAGTGCAAGCAGGTTCTGTCCTCAAGCTGCCTTCCAGAAGCACCTCTTCCCTCCAGTGAGCGCCCCCTGGGAGTGACCCCTTGCAGGAGACCACGCAGCAGAGCGAGGCGTGGTCTGGAGTCAAGTCCTCCAGAGATGTTCTGCTATCCAGGAAGTGTCCGTCAGTGGCTGCGACAGCAGAAGCAACCGGGTGACAGGAGAGTAGATTGACCTGCAGCTTCAGGTGTTGATGAGGCCTGTGGTGGGGTCAGAAACACACCGTATTATTAAGAGAAAGAAAATATGAAAAAACAGTGACTTACCAAACTTATAAGAGCTTTTATAGAGACTGAAGTGGAGGTTATGCCGTGAGGTGTAAGTGTGTTTTAAGGTAATAGTATCTCCCATAATCCACGGGTGGTGTGAGCACACTCCCGAAGTACGTGGATGAAGGGGATACGAGGGACAGTGTGGAACCGAATGCACACAGGACTCGATCTGTCATGAAGATCTAAAACTTAGGCTGGGTGCCACGTGCAGTGGCACTTACCTGTCATGTCAGCGACTACAGAGGCTGAGACAGGAGGACTTCAAGTTTCAGAACAGCCTCAGCAACCTAGCGAGGCCCTAAGCAGCTTAGTAATACCTGTCTCAAAATTAGAAAAAAAAAAATTAAAATGCCTGGGTAGGTAGCTCAGTGGAGGGTGCCTCTGGGTTCAATCCCTGGTGCTCAAAAGACGCAGACTTCAGCTGGGCGGGCTGGGATGTGGGTCAGCTTAGAGTGCAGCCTGGCATGTGCAGGGCCCTGGGTTCAGTCCCCAGCTCGGCCTCGAGGACGGCAAATGTAGAACCATCTCTGCCACATCTGCCATTCCTGCTGCTCAAAGGCTGAGGCAGGGGGGTCCTGAGTTTGAGGCCAGCCCGGGCAACTTAGCAAGACCCTGCCCCAAAATAAGCTAACACGCATGGGGACTGTGGCTCAGTGGTGGGGCACAGACCTGCATGCACACTGGGTTCCGCCCCGAGTGCAGCAAGAGCAACGGAACCCACAACGGCCAAAGCCTGGGCAAAGCTAGTCGGTGTTTTAGGGAAGGAGGGCACTGCTCCGGAGTGACGGCCTCCCTGGGAAGCTTCCCTCTCGTATCACAGAACTCGCCCCGGGAAGATCCTGTCTCACGTTCTACATCTGTTTGGAAATTGCTGCCGAGTTATGTTCAGGTTTGGCCTGACGGCAGCAGTCTGTGTGCAGCCAGGATCTCCAGTACCACTCAGCCTGGTGGTGAAATGGCCTGATGCCTGACGTTCTGAGGCTGGTGGGCTCCATCGCGTGCTGGAAGCTGGGACAGTCGTTTCCTCAAAGGTGCAGTGGGTCCTGATGGAGGAGTCCTTCTGGTGTCCTCCTGCCCCCAGCAGCCTGCAGGCAGAGTGCGCTGTGTCCTGGGTTTGGTTCTGGAGTCCTGATGACAGTGAGCCAGGAGCTCCTACCCTGTAGGAGGCCAGGTCTGGGCGTCCTGGCGAGGGGGCGTCTGGGTGTCTTCACCTGTCTCCTGCCCTCCTCTCCCTTCTGGTAATAGGTACAATGAAACCGAAACACATTCCCACAGCCTCAAGCAGGAACTCTCAGGCCCGGCACCCGCCAGCACCAGGCTAGAAAACACTCTGCAGCTGTGGGGGAGGCGGGGCCCGTCACACCCCACTTCTGAGCCAAGGAAGCCATGGTCCAACCTGCCCAGTATCGACTCCGGTGGAGATCGTGGCCGCAGCCCTCGGCGTTGGTGCCCCGTATGCAGCGCTGTAATGTGCACTTAGGAAAGTCTTTGGGAAGAAAACAAGGCTGAGTGGAAGCCAACTTGGTTTTACAAATACTTGATTTGTCAGTGAACTATTTAATAGAGATAGTTGAAGGTGACTTATTGATATTCTTGATTCACATTGCCAGAAGTTTACGGTGGTCCCCATTATGGGTTCTGAGCTATGTCTCATGAACATTATTTTGATAACTAGGTTTTCAGAATGTCATCTCTTAAAAAAAAATCAAAACACTTCAATAAACTTGCCTAATTAAAAATGAATCTTATTCTATTTAGGTTGTGCTTTTCTTGATGAATTTAACTTATATATTTTTTTCTTTAGCATTGAAAGTGCTTCCAAGAACATCTGTTATCCAGCCTGAGACTTAGGGGACTATGAAAATTGGCATAAAACTGCATTATAATTGGAATAACACTTGTGAAGAATGAGAGGAAAACATTTGCAAAGGAATTATTTCAATGCAGTTCACAAGTGTCAAATAAGACCATGGGGTAGGGCATTGTTCAGGTTCTGATGCTTCTGTGTTCTGTTCTTTACCATGTAATTGAGAGCCTGTTTTTTCTTTTTTCTTTTTTTCTTTTCCTTGGAGATTGAACCCAGGGGTGCTCTACCACTGAGCCACATCCCCAGCCTTTTTTATTCTTTGAGATAGCATCTCACTGAACTGCCCAGCTCGGCTCCCGAGACACTGGGATGACGAGGCTGGGGGCCACAAAGGACAGTCAATGTAGATAATAAATAATTCAGTCCCAACGGGGAGAATGGGGGCTGATTCAACAGCAAAGAAAATCAAATGCAAATATCCCCAAAGTCCTTCCCCTCCCTCCTCCTACCTGTAGGCCAAGGTGACCTTCCTCCAGGAACTGTTGTAGGGGTTGTTAATTAATGCCTCCTGGGCTGTCCCCTTCCTGTCCCCTTCCTGCCCAGGATCACTCCACCTTTCGGCTTGGCAGGCATGAGAGCCAGGGAATCTAGAATGCGCCCTTCCGGGGCCACCTGTTTGTGTAGGACGTCCCTGCAGTGGAGCCTCCTCCTCCAGCCTCTTACTTTAAAGTAGAGCCACATTGTCTTATTTATTCAGAAAAAGGTCGAACTTCATGTGTGAGGGATTGTTTTATAGTTCTGTTTGGGATGGGGCAGGAGGATGATGTGAAAAAAAATTAAAAATTGATCAAACCTTGTGAGGTTTTCAAGAAATCAGAACTTTGAATAAAATGGAAAAAGTGACATTGCTGGAAGGAGCTTGGGGAACGCTCAGCGAAGGGGCCGGTGCCTCTGAGCAGCATTTGGCCTCATCCTCAGTGTCCAGCAGCCCAGCACTCCGCCTCCCTGTGATTACGCTCACCTGTCTGGCTGCTTACCTGCACTGGGGAGCGTGTGCGATTGTCCTGGGAACCTGGTTTGGGCCAACCTATGCCTTGCAGGTGTGCAGACGGGTCGGGTCTGGGTGTGAGCTGCAGGTATGGATTTGTCCTGGGTGTGAGTTTCAGGTGTGCGGAGATGACCTGTCCTGGATGCTGTAGTGGGACCCTATCCTCCACAGCAAATCTCGATTAAGCTTCTCCAGAAATCTGCACCGTAATTGATTTTGGACTGGCAGCACAAGAGTCTACAACAGAGTTCAATGCAGTTGAACTTCCTGTTTCCTGTTGCTCTTGGCCACCAGCCTGGAAGAGATCAGCACTGCAGGTGCTGAGCGCCCCTTTACTAGTTTATCCACAAACATTTATGGACTGTCTGGTGCAGCACCAACATAATGGTTTACAGACGTGTGTTTGCAGATGCAAAGTGTGGTAGGGAAGATGGAGCCTTTAACAAGGCCTCTGGCCCTGGGCCTGAGCTTCACAGAGACGTTTACATCTCAGAGATCAGAGAAGGTTACTGATTGGACTCCATGGTAGCAGCTGGCAGGGGAGGACAGAAAGGGGGGACGCAGCTCTCCCCTTCTCAGGTGCTGCCCTTGAAGGGCTTTTGCGTGAACTCTGCAGACTGTGGACTCCTGAGCCGCTCCCCTTAAATGCTGGGTATGGAGTTCTGAAACTGCCTGAACTCGGGGTTCGGGGGGATTAATTGATCACAGTAAAGCTCTGCCCTCTGAACCGGCTGCAGCCAAATAAGCCTGCTCCCTGCCGTCCTCGGTGCCCGCCTCGTCTGTCCTACAACAGTGCCAGCAGCCGCTGTGTAGAGGGGCTGGACTTTCTTCCCGTTTGTGTTTGACCTCCTGTGTCCCTGAGCGTGGCTCTGGTGGGAGCTCGCCTGGCGTGCTCTAGGCCTTGGTTTCCAGCCCAGCACCATCAAATCAAACAGGTCCATGTTGCTCTGCACGTGGCTTTAGTCCACAGAGGCTGCTGGCCTCTCACTTGTGCAGCCCCGGTCCTTTGGGCTCAAGGTCCAGGGTTTCAGGTGTAGTCGGGGACACTTCCTTGAGGCTGGACCACGTGGATGGGGGGAGGTTGATCTGATCAGCCTGGCAACACCAGTCAGCCAGGTCTTTTTTTTTTTTTTTTTTTAATATCTTTATTTATTTATTTATTTTTTTATGTGGTGCTGAGGATCGAACCCAGTGCCTCACGTATGCGAGGCAAGCGCTCAACCGCTGAGCCATAGCCCCAGCCCCAGCCAGGTCTTTATTTGCCTTCTCTGGCTTCAGTTGTGCGCTGGGAAGCTGCGGGGGAAGCAGCTCTCTCTCGGGTGCCTGAGGCATGAAGAGCGTCAGGGATGCTGGTTGGCATCCTTCAGGACGTGGTGGGTCACAGTCGGACGTCTGGGTAGGCAGCAGAGGTCGCCTCTTCCCATTGGACGTCTTCACAAGGCGAGTAGGAACTGCCTTCCTATATGCCAGCTTTGGGTAATTACTGAAAATGATTATGATGTAGCTGTGATGCTTTAATTGCTTTTGAAAGTGCTAGGACCGAGGTGAGCACCCACTCCCTTGGTGCTGGCTGTCATCACGCTGTGGATTTGTTTCACATGCTCCCGTCACAGACTCTCACGCCGCCTTTACCTTTCCGAACCTCCTCCTCTTTACAAGGAAGGGCTGGGTGGGGTTGGAAGCTCTTCTGTCTGTTGTGTGCTGGGCTTGGACCCAGGGCCTCCCTGTGCTCGGCCAGCCCTGCGCCCTGAGCTGCCCCAGCCCTGCCTCGCTCAGCGTCCTTGCTCACCTGTTCACCCTGCCGTGTCCAGCCTGTGCACTTCTACCTGGCTCCCTTTCTGGCGCTTTTCTGGTCTCAAGCACAGACTCGTTCCTTCTGCTCAGCTCCATGGGGGCCGGTTTGTCACATGGGGCTTGACAGGCGTGGTGGTTCTGATCCAGAGCAAGCTGTTGTTGGAGTTTGCAGAGGGCTGCCTTGTGGAAGGGATGGCTTTCCAGGGTCGGCCCAGGTAGGAGGAGAAGACTGCTGTGGACACAGTGGGATCCCTTCCTGCTGAGGCCACGTCCTGGGGCAGCCCTGCCCAGTGCCAGTGTGCCAGCCCCCAGAGCCTGTAGGGCCTTCCTGCAGAACCTCTGGGCCTTCCACTTCCGGCCCTGCAGGGCCTGTTTGCCTGTGGGGGCCCTCGCCAGGACCACAGCTGCAGAGGCAGCCCTGAGAGCTCGGCTGGCAGAGCCGCAGCAGGCCCCAGCAAATGGCAGGGTTTTGTTTGCTTGCTTTAATAGCCATCTCTGAAATCGTCCTTTGAGTCTTTACAATAGTCAAAGGGAATAAATCAACTAAATGACCCAGGCATTGGGCTATTCGTTTAAGAGTTCTGGGCTTGGGGGGTAAAGCACTCTCATGCACTATCTTAATTAATCCTTGAAACGGCCCTCAGGAAACTGAGTCTCAGAGACCTGAGGTGGCTTGCTCAGCGTCACACAGCTGGGCGAGGGGTGAGGGCCAGATTGACCGTGGGCTCGGAACCTGGTGTGTCGAACCTGAAAAGCTCCTAGAGAGGTTTGCCTGATTCGGTTATCAGGACGCGGTGCCAGCTGTGGCCCAGCTGTGCTTGCTGTGTGGCTGCTTGGCTTAGTAAACATGGCCTGAAGGTTGCTTTTTGCTTATTTACTTATTTTAATTTCTAACAGAAGGGAGGGAGCTCGCCTGCTCGCCCATTTGTAACCCGGCTACTTCCCCGTGGCCAGCCTCCCTGCAGGTCCCATAAAGAGGTTTCTGTCCCTAACTGGTTTAAAAGGTCACACTGAGACAAGTTGCTCTTTGCGATGGGAGACAAACTTTCCACAGTCACGTTCCTCCTGGGGTATTTTTTTACCTTGCCAGTGTTTACAAAATACCAGTTGCTGTTCATTACCACCCCTGTGCCCCTCCTTGCCCAGCCTCCCAAGGCTGCGGGGTGCCAGGTGTGCAGTACTGACTCAGCTGTCCTCGCGACTGGGCTGCTCCCCACCATCTTCCCTGCCACCTCCCACGAGGAGGGTCCTTAGCGCCTCCGCCTGGCAAGTCAGTGCCTCTGCCACACAGTGTTATCCCACAGGAAAGTGACCCTGTGTGCTGGGCTGGACCAGCATCTCTGCACCCAGAAGAGCCAGGGGACTCGTGCCTTGCTTTCCCGGGGTGCTTGGGTGCTGGCTGGTCAAGCCCGTAGGACACGCTGAGCATCCTGGGCCAGCGGGCTTTGTGCTCAGGTACGCGGATGCCTGACCTTTGCCGCTTCACGTCCCCTGGGAAGTTACAAGGCCCTGCTGTGTCCCTTGCTGCTTGTGGAACAGGAGGAGGAGGAGTTTAAAATTAGCTGCCAACTCTGGACTTTTCTTTTTCAGATGCAAAAGAAATTGTTTTAAAAGCACAGATCCTAGCGGGAGGAAGAGGAAAAGGAGTCTTCAACAGTGGTCTGAAAGGAGGCGTGCATCTCACCAAGGAGTGAGTGGAGCCTCATCCCTGCCCCTGCCAAGCCCTGGAAGACGCAGCTCCTGTCTGGGAGTCCCTGGGAAGGAGGGCTGGGGGCAGGCGGGAGCAGGGGTCCCAGGTAGAGGAGGCACATCACCTGGGGGGCTCAGGCAATGCTCCAGACGTCCTTTAGAGAATCTCGTCACCTCTGATCACAGAATCCAGTCACCTCCACCCACAGAATCCAGTCACCTCCACCCTCAGAATCCAGTCACTTCCACCCTCAGAATCCAGTCACCTCCCCCCAGAGTATCCAGTCACCTCCCCCCAGAGTATCCAGTCACCTCCACCCTCAGAATCCAGTCACCTCCACCCACAGAATCCAGTCACCTCCCCCCAGAGTATCCAGTCACCTCCACCCTCAGAATCCAGTCACCTCCCCCCAGAGTATCCAGTCACTTCCACCCTCAGAATCCAGTCATCTCCACCCTCAGAATCCAGTCACCTCCCCCCAGAGAATCCAGTCACCTCCACCCACAGAATTCAGTCACCTCCACCCACAGAATCCAGTCACCTCCACCCTCAGAATCCAGTCACCTCCCCCCAGAGTATCCAGTCACCTCCACCCTCAGAATCCAGTCACCTCCACCCTCAGAATCCAGTCACCTCCCCCCAGAGAATCCAGTCACCTCCCCCCCAGAGAATCCATCACCTCCACCCACAGAATCCAGTCACCTCCACCCACAGAATCCAGTCACCTCCACCCTCAGAATCCAGTCACCTCCACCCTCAGAATCCAGTCACCTCCACCCTCAGAATCCAGTCACCTCCACCCACAGAATCTAGTCATTTTCACCCACAGAATCCAGTCACCTCCACCCTCAGAATCCAGTCACCTCCACTCACATAATTCACGGTCACCTCCACCCAGAATTCCTGGTTTTCCCGCCCATGTGCTCCCTGCTTAGCATTATAGAAAAAACAATCGTGAAGGGCCGTTCTTCCCTCACTGGGGAAGTGGTGCTGGGTGGACAGTGGTTGTTCCTGGGTCCTGGAAGTGGTGCCCCGCAGCTGCGCTGGCACTCCGTCGTGCCCCCTCTGCGCAGGAGCCCACGCTGGCTCCCGTGCCCGCTGCGTCAACCGCCCCACCCCAGCCCTGCCTGCTCCTCTGAGCCTGGCCTTTTAACGTCCCCTCGCAGCGCTGAACACCTCCTCCTGGTCTTCCCAGGCGTCCTGTTCGCATGAAGGCATATTCCTTGTCCACTCTGGTCAGCGCCTGCTTCCTTACTCCCCTCTTCAGGGGTCCCAAACTGTCCACGTCGAGTCCTGTGCAGCTTTTACATAGTCTCTTGTGCCTCTCAGATTGTCGCTTTGCCATGGCTCTGCTTACCTGGGGGAGAGGGGCAGAGGTCAGCAAGCGTCTCCTGCTTCTCTCATGAATGCACTTACGTTGTGCTTTCTGTGAGCCTCTAGTGCAGCCCTAGGCACGTGGCGTATGGGTGGAAAGACTACGGTTCTGTGGGTGGAGGTGACCATGGATTCTGAGGGTGGAGGTGACTGGATTCTGTGGGTGGAGGTGACTGGATTCTGTGGGTGGAGGTGACTGGATTCTGTGAGTGGAGGTAACATGGATTCTGTGAGTGGAGGTGACCATGGATTCTGACTGGAAGTTCCTGGACTCTGTAAGTGGAGGTGACTGGATTCTGTGGGTGGAGGTGACTGGATTCTG
>CM053416.1:18952627-18971008 GCA_028644305.1 Xerus rutilus
GTGGTGACTGGGTTCTGAAGGTAGAGGCGACTGGATTCTGTGGGTGGAGGTAACTGTGGATTCTGTGAGTGGAGGTGACTGGATTCTGTAAGTAGTGGTGAGTGGATTCTGTAAGTGGAGGTGACTGGATTCTGTAAGTGGAGGTGACCGGATTCTGTAAGTGAAGGTGACTGGGCTCTGTAAGTGGAGGTGACTGGATTCTGTAAGTAGTGGTGACTGGATTCTGTGACTGGAGGTGACTGGACTCTGTAAGTGGAGGACTGGATTCTGTAAGTAGTGATGACTGGATTCTGTGAGTGGAGGTGACCATGGATTCTGATTGGAGGTGACTGGACTCTGTAAGTGGAGGTGACTGGATTCTGTAAGTAGTGGTGACTGGGTTCTGTGGGTGGAGGTGACTGGATTCTGAGTGGAGGTGACTGGATTCTGTGAATGAAGGTAACTGTGGATTCTGAGTGGAGGTGACCATGGATTCTGAGTGGAGGTAATGGTAGACTCCATGGAAGTGCAGTGGACCCTGGGCAGTGTGAACGGGAGGGTAAATGGCCTCTGCTGTACGGTGATGTTCAGCAAGCACTGATTTTCTTTTCTCTCTTTCTTCTCTCCCATAGCCCTAAAGTTGTGGGACAGCTGGCCAAACAGATGATCGGGTACAATCTAGCCACAAAGCAAACTCCAAAAGAAGGCGTGAAAGTTAACAAGGTAACGAGGTCTCTGGCCTGCGTCAGAGCGCAGGGTGTAGAGCCCACCTTGGTGGACGGTCAGAGGAAGCCCAGCTCTCTGGCAGCTCGGGCGATCTTGTCTCTGAGGAGGGAGGAGGCTCCTAACCTGGTCTTCTTCTTTACCGTTGGCCAGTAGCGGCCATCAGTTGGCCAGAGTCTGAGCGTGGTATCCCCTGCAGGACACGGTGTCCTGCTCAGTGCTGGAAGGGCTGGCGAGGAAAGCTCCTGCTCCCTGGGGAGCACCCTCAGCCCTCATTTACTTTTCAGATATTTTTGGAAACTTTTTGACATGATGACATGACTTCAGGCAGTTCTTAGTGTGTCAAGGGTGGCCTGTCGCTGTGCAGAGGACCCTGAGCTGGGGGGACGCTGCGGAGACAGCAGGCCAGCTTTGTCCTGCCAACCCGTGCCTTTCTACAGGCTGAGGGGCAGGAGCCCGCAGGGGTGGCATGTCCAGCTGCGCTGCCTTGGGGTGCTGAGTGCCTCGGGTTGGCTGGTCCCCCAGAGCTCCCCGCACGTGCTTTAAGTCTGGTTGTGAGCGTTTCCTCAACTCACTCAGGCTTTGCAGAGGGCATAATTCAAATTTTTGTGGAAACGCATTGATTTATGTGGGCACATGGGATTTCAGGTTAGTGTTTGGGATACTTCTAAAAGCACATAAAAGTGCACAGAGTGGATTCACACCCAATAGAGGTGGAATTCTGCAGACTTAGTTTGTAGACGAGTTCCTGTGATACTAGTGATAAGCATATCCTTGGACGTGGAGTCCTTGCTGGTAAACTGCTAGAGTGATTTATCTTTAACAAGTATTTTCCCCCCGGACTGGAAAAGTCATTAATAATGTGAAAAATTCCAATAGTACAAAAATACAAAGGGAAGTCGGTGTCCCTGCGTTTTCCCCCGAGACATGGTTGCTGACTGTTGCTTCGGTCCTTTGCTCCTGGGAATTATCACACTTGGAGCAACCCCACCTCAACTCAAGCACCCAGAACCTGTCTCCACGGCAGTTGAGAATCAGCCTCCTCTTGGTGGGGTGCAGGTTCCAGGGAACCAGGTGGTGGGTATTTAGCCATGGGTGTGGCCGTTTCTTTGGAGGGTCCCTCGAGTGAGTTCTGGTGCTCTGGTGCCAGCAGGGGCATGGGCATCTTTGTGGGCAGGTCTGTCTGTTCATGGTCAGCAGAGACTCCTTAGAGGCCCAGGTCCAGGGTGGATCAGCCTTTGGGTTTCCCACGTGTCCACGCCTCTTCCTCATCCCTCAGCAGTTGAGAAGCTGGGGAGCCAAGCTGGCTCCAGGGTCGAAACTCCACTGTGTATTTGCCATGTGGCCAGGTGGCATTTCCTGTGAGGACTCTGGGGCACCAGGATGAGAGCCTGCAGGTTCGGCTGTGTGGCTCGGAGCTGTGTGCCCGGCATCCTTGGTGTGCCGGGCGTGGCGCTGGCCTTGGGACACAGCCGTTGAACTTTCAGAGGCTCCTTTTCCTCCTGGTTCTCCATAGTCCTGTTCCAGAGTTTCCACATGGGCTCTCCTCTACAGACCACACTTGGAGGAGCAGGGTATTAAAAACAGAGGAAAAATACAGATTCCGTGGTCGAGCAGGGCAGAGTCAGGAAGCTCTTCATACGGGGACTCCAGTGTGACTTCGTGCGTCCATACCCTTCTTCATGTAACTCAGGGCGCTCTCCCTGGGCTTCTCCTGGGAGCAGTTTGCAGAGGGCTTCCGCTCTCCCTAAACAATCCCTAAAGTGCGCTGGCATTCTGAGGCCTAGCGAGGGCATCTGAGCTTTAGAAACTGGTCTTTGCATCAAATCTCTTAATTATCTCTTGCCAAAATCATCATTTTCCTGGGGACACTTTCTTAAAAGCAAGAGCTGTGTGAGACAGCAGCTGGCCTTTCCAAAGAGACATTTGATGGAGGGCAGGGTGCATCTGTCAACATTCTAGAAGATGAAGAAGGGGACTTGAGTGACAGTTACTCCAACGAACAGCAGTGTTGTGTTGCTGCTGAGAACAGCCCGAGGGTCCCCGAGTCTCATGCACTGCGCTAACTCAGCGCTGAGTGACCGGCAATTACACAGCACACCTGAAAACATTTTGTGTTCACCCAATTTCTTAAAATGGCTCACCTTCTTAGTGGGAGTTTTAGAGAAATAACTCTTAATTTCTTAAAATATTTGTCCTGATATTGAGGGGCAGGGTGAACTTCATGTCATCTCCATGGACCGCAGGTGGCTGTTGCACCTGGCAAGGAAACAGCAGAGTGCCCTTGCTCTCAGGGTCCCGCCTCTCCTCGGCCCGAGCGTCCAAGGGGTCTGCGTTTCCAGCGACCTGCAGGGGAACTAGCGCCGAGGGAGGGTTAGACTGGCATTTCTATCCTCTCCAAATATACAACTGACTTTATGGGAATGTGTGTGTTTTCTTAAAAAACGTTGTCGAAGACACCCTTCACTGTTCTGGTGTCCAAAATGGGGTAGAGTTCCCTGGGCAGTTGACAGCACTTAGCAGGGTCTTCGCTGCCCGGAGTCTGAGGCCTGGCCATTTCACTCAGGGACACAGACAGGTGAGCAAAGATGGATATACAAACTCATGGCTGCAGTGGCATTTTAGGAGGTTGAAGCCCATGTCGGTGCCGCCCGCAGGAGCCTGGTTGAGATCAGTGTTAGCTGGTGAGAGCTGGAGTCACCGCGGCGGGGGCCTTAGTGACGCCCACGCTGTGTGGGAGACTCAGGGGAGAAGGGAGTTCTGGTGTGTGTGTGGCCTCCGTGCACAGGACGCACGAGTTACGGTAACGGGCCTGAGCCGTGCCGCTGGTTTTTCGGCTGCGTGCATTTTTGGAGTTGTTCAGGGCACTTAAGAAAAACTGAGGCACAAGTGGGGACTGAAATCCTTCCATCCCTGTGCCTCCTACCAGGTAGTGACCTGACAAGTGACCACGCCTCCCAGAGGATGCTGCCGACGACCACGGGTCCAGGCAGAGCTCACAACCACTCACATTTGGGGCGTGCAGATGTGCTGGGGGCAGGCAGCGGGGGTCTGCTTCTGCTTTCTTATGTATGTCCCCCCTCCCCATACCAGGGATTGAACTCGGGCACTCGACCACTGAGCCACATCCCCAGCCCTATTTTGTGTTTTATGTAGAGACAGGGCCTCACTGAGTTGCTTTGCGCCTCGCCCTTGCTGAGGCTGGATTGGACTCGTGATCCTCCTGTCTCAGCCTCCTAAAGTGCTGGGATGACAGACGTGGCCCATCGCACCCGACTCGCTTGTGTGCTTTTGATAGCCATTTTTGAATAATCTAGTATGAATTGAAAGAAAGTATAAAATGAAATAAAATGCAGTGATCCAGGGGACAGAAGGGTACAACAGGGAGCAGCAGATGCGTTGTGAAGAGCCCTTCTGTGGGAACCGGATTCGGTTTTCCACCAAGGCCACCTGAGCAGAGCCGCGTGGTGATGCCCACACAGTTAATGTGGTAAATTAAAACAGTGCTGCTTCCCAGGAGTTTTTCTTAAGTGGCAGAATTTCTCAAGGAAAGAAAAAGGGAGATTAAACTGGGGAATTCCTTGAGGCAGGCCACACACCTGTCACTGGAACAGGTTGGTGGATCAGTAGGAGGGGTGGCAGGGAGCTCCAGGAGCAGGCGTACATGTGCCTGAGGGTGGCCCGCTGGACCTGGGTGGCAGTGTGTCCGGGTCCCAGTCGGGAGTGCTCAGATTGGCACGGATCTGACTTTCCCACCCCTGTGGCAGGTGATGGTTGCTGAAGCCCTGGACATTTCAAGGGAAACCTACCTGGCGATTCTGATGGACCGGTCCTGCAATGGCCCTGTGTTGGTGGGCAGCCCCCAGGGGGGTGTTGACATTGAAGAGGTGGCGGCTTCCAATCCAGAGCTGATTTTTAAGGTATGCTTAATTGCCTGGCCACACCGCGTTAACAGACTGTTGTGGCAGACGCTGGTAGACATTTAGGTGGGGCAGTAAATCTGTTCCTGGGTTCAAGGTGTACATGCGTCGAATCCTCTGCCTTCCTGGCCATCTGGCTGGCAGCTGGGTTCAGTCAAAGCGTCCATTCTCAAGGACTTTTCCCTGACCACCTCCTCCCCATCACTCCCTCGCCTCCTTCCTGCCCAGGACCTTCCCGTGGGAGAGCAGGCATTCCACCCCCTGGGTCAGCCCTGCCCCAGTGGCACTGCCATGCACAAGCTCCCTCCCTCCTGGGACACCAGTGTGACCTGGACTGCCTGGAGCCAAGCAGATCCTTTCAAGCTCCAGTTCCACCTTTTTCTTTCAGTACTGGAAATCGTGCCTTTGATGGGTCTTGAGATGGATTTCAGTCAGGAAGTCTGCAGCCAGATCTTAAGAGTGAGCAAGTTTCTCACTGGCTCTAAGCCTCGCTTTTTAAATCAGTGAAATAAGATGGGGTGACTTCCACCCACGGGAATGTGAGCGTGGTGTGGGGTGAGCAGTGTGACCGTGCACCGTCTCAGCCGCCTTGGCTGCATGAGGAAATGCGGAACCATAGACCCACTCTTAGTGCGGGTTCTCATGTCAGGACCACATTCTAAATCTGTAGCGGAAGGTTCACTCTGTCTTCTGGAGAATCACCCTCCCCTTTGGGAAGGGGAATTTTGTTTCCTGAACCTCTTGGGCTGTGTAATGTACCCACACTCTGGGCATTGGCATTATTAAGCTGTTGTTGCTCAGGTTGTGTACGCAGGTAACTGCCTTGGAGGTTGGGGACTTGACCCCCAGGCTTCCTGGTAATACCCAGCAGTCTTGAAGTTAACGGGGTCTGAGCCAGTCCCCTTTACTGGAAGAAGACACGAAGTAGTGTGTCCCGGCAGTGCTCTGTGTTGTTGAGGGAATGGCACTTTGTAGGGCCAAGGGTCATTAAAAGTTTTCATCATCAGTACAGCGTTTAAACCAAAGGTAGTGCTTAGCCTGCGAAGGACACCTCTGGCCGTAACCGCAGCGGGAGGCAGGAAAGCCCTGCTTTGGAAGCCTTCCAAAAGATGTCATAAAAATTAACCGACTCAATATTCATCAGTGCCATCTGTGTAGTAATTAGAAGCAAAAACTGGCATTGGACCATGCTGTCAGCGGGCGCCTGGAAGGATGATGTAGTTTTTGGAAGGACTGTTCCATAGACGGCCTGCTAATTAAAACACACCCTATAGGCAGCCGCAGCCCTGGGCCGGGAGCTCTGGAAAGGCGCTGCTCTTTAATTACTCATTTGCAAATAAATACTAAGCGTTTTCTTTTTGGGGTTGTAAATCTTCTCACTTGACTGTCTGAATTTGTTCCTTTGATTTATTTTGACTAGGAGCAAATTGACATTTTTGAAGGGATAAAGGACAGCCAAGCCCAGCGGATGGCAGAGAACCTGGGCTTCGTGGGGCCCCTGAGGAACCAGGTAGGTGAGCCGTGGGAGGCCGTTGTGTCCGATGTGCTCAGGGGGCACTTGGAACCTCCTTCCCTGCCTGATGTTGTGACTGCCAGGAGGAGAAACGTGCCCTGGTGTCCTGGAGGATGTCATGCACGTGCCTGTGTGAGCCCGTGGGTGTGCATGGCATGCTGCCCGTGGGCTCCCACCTCGGCTGCTGGTCCTGCCACCTGGCACGGGGTCCAGGCCAGCCTGACCTCAGTTTCGTCTGTGCCCTAGGGGTGGTGGCTACTGCCTGAGGTTGTGGCATCCAGCGTGGTGTGAGAGGGTGCTTATCACAGTCCTCTGGAAAGTCAGTTCCCGGGCTGGGTGGAGCTCACGGTGGAGCGCCTGCCCCCCAGTGCAAGGCTGGGTGCGATCCCGGCACCTGCAGATGAGGTCAGCAGTGGTCGTCACCAGTGCCCGCTGACGGAACACCTGACGTCCTCCCGTAGCTCACCAACACTTGGGGTGAGTGCTGGTGGATGTGGGCAGTTTCAGGAGGAATAGCTGAAAACCCGCTGTGACAGTTACCATGCATGACATTAAGTGGCAGTTACCTCCATGCACGCTGGTGCAGTAGGTACTGTCACGGTATCCGCTGGCCTCAAAGACAGCTGCTGTCCCCTGAGCCATGAGGGACGGAGTCTGCCGTGAGCCTTCCCCCGTGCCCTGCCTCTGGTCCAGCCCATGGTGCCTGACATTGCGCTAGGTGGACAGTCTTCTCTGTCCCAGCCAAGTCAGAACAACTTGGGGACGTCTCCCTCCTCTGTCACTCTGAGGCCACCCTCACAACTAGATTGTGTGTGGTGTCGGCCTGGCGCCACATGGTTGCAGGGTGTGGCTGTCCCTCGGCCTTCAAGGAGGACTCGTTCAGGCCCCTGGGACAGCAAAGTCTAGCCTGAGCTCGGGCTCGGAGCGGCCTAGTGTTTGAGTGCGGCCCGTGCACCCTCCACGCCCTCGAAAGCCTCTCTAGACTCTCAGGACACCCCACACAGAGCAGTGGCCGCCGCCTCGTGTGGCTCAGGGATGAGGACAGCTCCCCTGTTCTCCACGACGCCGTCTTCTTCCAGAAGCTTCCACGGCTGGGAGGTGGAGCCATGAAGCCAGGGACATGTGACCACGCAGCCGAGGGCCGGGGTCTTCATCGGCTGGAGCAGCGCCAGCCTCAAACGGTGCCCTGCTCTCCTGCGCCATTTGCTTTTTTTTCTCACCATCTTGAGAAGTTTCCTGGTGACGGTAGGAAAGTGACATAATGATAAAGCGAAAGGTGACCCCAAAGGCCTGTGTGCCTAATGAAGGAAGGTGGCTGTACTGAAGATGGAGAGGACTCCTGGGAATGCACGAGGTCGCCAGGGACTGAACCTGGGAGGAGAGCGGGGCAGAGGAGGAGCCCGCCAGGGAGGCAGGGGGTGCCGCGAGGTCCCGGATGGTGCTGCGGGCGGGCGCCGTCCTGGAGTCAGGCTGCCAGTTCACCGCCCGCTGGACTCCCGGGCTCCTTGTGCTGAGGTCGCTGAGCCTGCCTCGGCCATGCGGCCCCGTGCACTGTGCCCTTGGCGCGGGTGCCAGGGCCGTCGCCGCCTTCGTCTCACCTGCCCCTCTGTGCTTGTCCTGCCCGTTGGCGGTCCCCGTTGCCAGAGCCAGCACTTCACCGCAGCAGGGACTCTACGTCTGGGTTGCTGCTGGGCACGTGTGTTAGCTGCCCCAGGAGCACTGCCGTGTGTGGGGACACCAGGGGCTAGGCCTCCCGGCCGTCAGCAGAAGGTGGCTTTAGGGGAGGAATGAATCTGGGGTGGGCACAACCTGCTGACCTGTGGTTCCAGAGCTGGGGGTCAGCGGCAGGGAGCCCAGCAGGAAGTGTGACCTGGACGCCCTGCCCACCTCCCTGAGAGGAAGCTTGGGCCTCAGCGATGCTGCCCCACATTCCCTGAAACACACCCGCCCGAGCAGCTCCCTGAGGACGGAGCCCCAGAGGACGCAGGGCTCCCCCTTTATCAGCTTTGGGTTAGTGACCGAGGAGAGGAAGGTCGGTGCGAGCACTGGGGCGCTGCTCCCTGGGCCCTGGAGACAGGCAGTCTGCTGTCCGAGGGCCCCTGGGGACAAGGAGGCTGGAGGCTGATCCCAGTTGGGGGCTGCTGGGTTTGTGCGTGGGGGGACACCTGGGGTGTCTGTGCAGCAGGTGGGACACCTGGGCGGGCGCTCAGGGAGGCCGTGTGCAGAGCCACCGTCGGGGCATCATAGTCCTGATGCTCCAGCCAGTGGGCCGTTGGCAGGGAGGCAGGTGCAGCAAAGGCCAAGGTCGAGACCAGAGAGCCCCTAGTGGCCATCGGCCACCGGTCCTTCCTCAGGAGGGGTGATTACAGGCCTGCAGGCCACTCGGTTTCCGTCTGGGGCGTGGTGTTTGCAGACCCTCACTCATGAAGGAAGGCCATGAAGTGACCACTGGCACTACTGCTGTTGCCTGTGATTCATGACTATTGCCTCTGGACTGCGATTTATTGGTCGTAACAGAAATAAAGATGATATCTCGCCTTCATATAACTACCAGGTGTCTGTTCCTGCCTAAAATTCATTTTAGCAAAATTTGTTGATAAAAACTAAAGCCATGAGAAGCTTGGATGTGACTAGACACTGACCAGTTCCCAAGAGTGTCTTCCTTACCCCTGCCGTGGACCCCGTCCCAGAAAGGTGTGCTGCAAGACCTTGAACTTGGCGAGGTCTCCTCTGTGTGTATTTGGTTTTGGGGGTTTGAGTTTTAAATTGCTCAGCCAACAGCCTTAACTAGCAGGCACTGGAGGCGAAGGAGACGCGTTCTTGGATGTGGTGGTTTTGAGCTGAGAAAGTGGGTTTTGGTCGTGGCACTTCTCCTCGACCTGCAGGTGGTTTCTTCCCCGCTGGGTAGCCTATTCCTACATCTTGAACCCGAGGAAGGCTGGGGACTCGTGCAGCTGGCCGCAGCCCCCCATCCCCGTTGGCCCTCCTGCTCATGCTGACAGCCATCTGTGTCGTCATCTCTGAACAAGACGTCTTACCAGGTCCCCCAGCGGAGCCCACCACAGCTCGGCTCGTGGCCTGTGAAAACTGAGGT
This sequence comes from Xerus rutilus, assembly GCA_028644305.1. Taxonomy (NCBI): domain Eukaryota; kingdom Metazoa; phylum Chordata; class Mammalia; order Rodentia; family Sciuridae; genus Xerus; species Xerus rutilus. The sequence goes on from CM053416.1 coordinate 18,961,857, forward strand.
GGCCCAGTCCCCGAACCTGTCCACCGAGTCCTTGAAGTGGCCTTAGTGGCCGAAGGCACAGCTTCATGCCAGGTAAACACAGGCTTAAGGGCTCTGAAGCCACCAGCCAAAGGTGCAGTTGTGCCCAGCAGAGGAACCACGGTGGCATCCACAGGAAGTGGTTTTAGCCTGAAGAGGAAGGTTGGGACCCCCGTGGCGGTCACGTGAACTTGAGGGCATCATGCTCAGGAGATAAGCTGGTCCCTGCAGGACTCTGCTGTGTGAATCCCCGGACATGAGGGGCCCAGAGGAGTCCCCATCACAGGGACAGGAAGCAGGAGCCTGGCTGCCAGGCCCGGAGGAAGGGTGCTGGGAGCGGTTGGTGGGTGTGTCCGTGCACTGGCCTCACTGCTGAAATGCCTGGGGTTTGTGACTGTAAGAGAAGAGGCTCATCCAGGCTGATGGTTCTGGCCTGACGTCCAGGGGCATCATCTGTGAGGGCCTTCTTGCCGGCAAAGTCCAGAGGTGTTGCTTGGCGTCACGTGGCAAGGGCAGGGGACGTGTGTGTCCCAGGTCTGTCCTGGGGCTCCACCTTGATGGCTGCCCGAGTCCAGCTCTGCACTCCACTCCGCCAGGATGTCTGAGGCGTCGGCGTCCCTGGGTATGGTGAGTTGGCGGGGGGCTGCAGGTGCTGGGCAGGGTGCCCAGCAGTGTGACCATGCACAGACACAGGTCATGGAACCCACGGACCCTTACCTGTGGCTGCAGCGGTGAACTTCGTGTACCGTGTGGTTCAACACATGTTTTCAAAAAGGCACTTTTGGGGCTGGGGCTGTGGCTCAGTGGTTGAGCGCTTGCCTCGCATGTGTGAGGTACTGGGTTTCATCCTCAGCACCACATAAAATAAATAAAGGTATTGTGTTCATCTATAACAAAAAAAAATTAAAAAAAAAAACAACAAAACAAAGGCACTAGGATAAGATGTGGAAGGGCAAACAGGTGCCCGGTGGCAAATCACACAGGCTGGCGCCAAGTGCAGAGGGTGGCGGGGAGCGGCTTGGCTGGGGATAAACGAATCCCAGAGCAGGTGGTGTCGCCGTTGGCCATGCGTTGTGTGTGGGAGCTGTCCAGGTGAGGCCAGCTCCTCCATGTCATCTCCCACGTCCTGGCCCTCCCAACAGTAGCCTTGCAGGACCAGGCAAGGAGTAAACGCCAGCTGAGAGAGAGAGTGGATTTGAAGCATGCTGGGGAGTGCAGCCCAGGCTGTATCAGGGGAACCCGGAACACTGCTGCCCTTTGTGGTCTGTGCCTTCAGGACAGACGGTTGGATTTGAACCGTATTGGGACCATGCTGTTTAAGACTTCATCTTCCTGACATGCAGCAGTTTCCATTAGACACTTAGAAATTGTATTTCAGAGTATGGTGTGGATTGATGAATAGTGGCCTCCCTCCTCTGTAAGAGGAAACGTGGTCGTCATAGCTCACAGTCACTGCACACTTACTTAAATGGAGCCTTTTTGTTAATGATTGCAGCTTATACAGCAGTGTAACTTGTTTGATAGGGACATAATAATTTGCAACAAGATTAATCATGTTTTCAAATTGCACCGAAAATATTTTGTTTTCTTGATAATGGTCTCTTCTGGTGTCTGGAGGAAAGCTGAGCGATTCCTTCTAATGAAAAGCAGTAGAAATTAAAATAATCATGCTTTTCTATTTTTCCCTTCAAAGACCTAACTAAAAATGAAGACGTAATTTGCTGTCTTTAAGGTTTCATTAATCGAGAAAAATGCATTTTCTGTCACTGCTTTGGGGTAATTCTGTTTCACTTGCTCACACTTAGGCTGCAGACCAGATTAGGAAGCTGTACAACCTCTTCCTGAAGATCGATGCCACTCAGGTGGAAGTGAATCCTTTTGGCGAGACTCCCGAAGGACAAGGTAAGAACTTGGGAAGAGTGAATGTTTGTCATTATTTATGTGAACTGCAGATTAGATCCACAGGGCTGCTGCAGCCGCTTCACATCCAGCCCCTTCAGGACCGCGATGTCTGTGAGGTCTCACACGTGCCCCCTGGCAGCTCAGCGTTTACTCAGCACTCGGGTCAGCAGGCTTGCAGGCAAATGGCAAGCCTCGGGGGAAGCTGCTCGTTGTACTCTGAGACATCTGTCTACACCTACGTGGACCCTGGCACACACGCAGGCACACACAGACACACGTGCACACAAGCGTACACACACAGGCACACACCTGCACACACAGACACTGGCACACACGCAGGCACAGACATGCGTGCACACACACACACAGGCGTGTACACAGACACATGCATACACGTGCACACACAGATACTGGCACATATAGACACGTGCACACATGCACAGAGACATGCACACACAGACACATGCAGGCACTTCGATGCATGCATGCACAGACATGTGCACAGACACATGTGCACACATGCAGGCGCATAGAGACACATGTGCACACGCACATGCACACACAGACACATACAACCCAGGCACACATGCACATACAAACTTGCACACGTTCACCGACGTGCAGACACCTGACATGTGCAGAGATACCGTGCACACAGACACGCATGTCCACCGACATTTCTCCAGGTCTGCTGCTGCTGCGTCTGGTGTGAGGGTCTGCATGGCGATGGGAACACTGCTCTTGCGTGTAGTGAATGCACCTGCTGTTCCAGACCAGGACCTCCTGAAGCTCTTTGCTTCCCCTAAGCCTGAGTATGATTCCCCTGATGCACGTTGTGGTGGAGCTTGCCACCCTGCCGCTGAGCTTCCTCACCGTGTGGGCCTCAGGCCGCGGGGCGGCACTTCTGAGGGCAGGTTTCTCCTACCCACCAAGCAGTGAGGAGCAGAAGTAGCTGTTTCACGTGTGGGCGTGTCCTGCGTACAGTAGCGTCCCCTTCAGAGCTGGCTGGTTTGGTAGCAGAGACTTGTGACCGTGGGGTGGCTGGGTGGTTAGGACAGCACACCAGGGTGCCAGTCCTTGCTGTGTCTCTCGGGTTTCACCCTGTGTCTGGCATGTTGTGGGCAGGCAGGAACTAGGGACTTGCTGTTGAATCATTAATGGGGTGAATCTCTGTGCAGACGCACGTTGTGGACCAAGGGGTATCTGCCGTGTTTTCCTCTAATGGAGATTTTGTGGTCAGACTCAGAAGTTATAATTTGTCCTCGCAACCCAGAGAGGCCTGGTATCAATTCTGGACCTGCCGTGTTCTTGCTGTGACCTGGGCACTCACCTGCAGAAGCCTCAGGTTCTTTTATTCAAACAAAGAGATAAAAACCATACTGTCTCAGAAAAGTTGTGAAAACAGGTGGGTTGGTGTCCTGTGTGAACTTTGAGCATCTGACAAAGTTGGTCAGTCCTGACGTCCATGAAATGGAGTGCCTCTTCAGGTAGTGCAAGAGGAAGCCCGGCATTTTAATCAACTCTTTCATGGATGTGACCCACCTACCCAACAGGAACACCTTAGAGGAGGAGGTGTTTATTTGGGCTCACAGTTTCAGAGGTCTCAGGGCGTAGATGGTCAGCTCCAGTGCTCTGGGCCCAGGTGAGGCAGAACATCATAGCTGGAGGGAGTGGAGAAGGAAAGAAGCTCAGGGCAGAGAGAGAGCTCTGCTCACAGGGGACAAAATGCAAACCCCACAGGCACGCCCCAGTGACCCACCTCCCCAGCTACGCCCACCTGCCTGCAGTCTCTGCCCAGTTAATCCTGATCAGCAGATTAGTCCACTGATTAGGTGAAGGCTGTCATACCCAATCACTTCACCTCCAAATCTTGCACCATCTCATACATGAGCTTTGGGGGTGTACCCCACATCCAAACTGTAACATCTGGGAAGGGCTGGAGTTCAGAGCGGGACAAGCAGAGTTTCTGCTCAGGAAGCTTTGAGATGATGCATTGTAGTCACACAGATGACCACCTGATAAAAATCTATGATGAAACTACCTTTGTTTCAAAAATACTTTAAAAAATTGATGTGGCTGTAAAATCACCAGTATTTGCCAAAGAGAAGAAGGGCCCGGTGGAATAGTTGAACTGGTATGCCTCACTCTGTGATCAACTTCTAAACACTAGTTTTGCTTCACGCACAAGCCTGTGGAGCCAAGGCCCTCATTCCCACTGCACGGGGCTGGAGCACTAACTGGCTGTTGTGGGCCGCTGGCCTGGCACTGGGATTGCAGCCTGTCCCTCCTAGTCCAGCAAGCACGCAGGTTCTGATTTGCCAGACAGTGCCAGCAGCCTGCCGCCCTGTGGACATGTTCCCTGTTAAGCTGTTGGTTTGCTTTCCCCAGAGTGGCCCAAATGTAGTCTTCAGTTTGGGAATATGGACTTCATCAGCACGTGGCTGGGGCAAAGTCAGGAAATGAGCATGGAAGTCTACCAGGGTCTTGAGCTGCTTTTCAAAGTAGTGTGCACAAGCAATCTGGCTCTTTCTATTGAAAAAAAAATAGGAAGATCAGCTAGGCGTGGGTGAGCGCAGGCGTGGTGCTCCCCAGCTCCGTGCGGTGCCCAGCCCGAGCCGAGCTGTGTCTGGCAGCAGGAACCGGTGGGCGCCTGTTCTCAGAGGGCGTTTACAAGCCTCGCGTCATGAAGTCTAAAGTTTTCTTTCAAATTACTAAGAAAGAAAAGTTCTTGAGGTTTTTTGAAAGAATCATCACAAAATGTGTTCTATATATACAGTTCATTAAAACAGAAGCCTTACATGATATTTTTAAGAGCAGAATTATCTTTGGCTATTAATTTGTTCATTATACCATAAAAGTTCAGCTATTGAATTATAATCACAATTAAATGAGTGTGTTGGTTTGTAACTCTAATGAGCAGTAGTCAAATTAAACCCAATTAGGACATGGTGATTAATGGCCAAATGCACAGATTGATCTTTGTCCCGTCCAGCGCCCTGGAGCAGTCCTTCATCAGGAGCATTAAGGTAGTGATGTATGCCTCGACAGCGTGCAGAACCTTAAGATGTATCGTCTGAACTTTTAAGTTATTTCCATTTAGATCCGTGATAGCAGACATTGTACACTGGGCCTTCCACCTGGGAGGCTGATTCAGTAACCGGCTATGTGACTTAGAGGTTCGGGGACCCCTGAACGCCGAGCGTTTTCACCGTAAAGCCGTTCACGGCACCAACACTTCTTGTAGAATTTCTCCACCGTCCGTCGCTCGCTGAGGAATTTTTTTCTAAAACCCAGTTTACTGGCAACATCCGTGCGTGCTGCTGGCTGAACGAGGCCTGGACGTCGAGGCTGCCCAGGCAACCTGAGGACATTTGACAGGGAGGACGAACTGCCCTCTGAACACTGTTCCCCCAGTGTACTTAGTAACCCAAATGCAAGAACATAATTCGACTCCACCAGCTGCAACCTACTACAGCCTGGCTGGGGTGTCAGTGGTTGCTGGGGACAGAGGCCTCTGGCCTTGGCCTAGCCTCTGTCCCGACATCCAGGGGGCTCTTCTTTCACTGTGAGGAGCCTGAGGCGTGGGCAGGCGTGGCCCCGGTGTGCCCTGGTTGCCTCTGCCTGGCCGGCTCTCTGCAGCGGGCAGCTGCCATGGAAGCCCCTGTGCAGTTCTGGGGGACCTCGCTCGAGTCACATGTGCATGGCTTGTCCAGCTGCCCAGCAGGCAGCAGCATGTGGTGTGGGAAGGAGGCCGTCTCCCTACAGGAAGTGGGGCACAAACGTGTCCACCAGAGCAAACCAGCCTTTCCTGAAATAAAGGTGAGCTGTTAGGTGGTGATCAAGGGAAGCTGCCCACTTTCCCTGCTGGTCCAGCTGCCAAAACTAATTCACCTAAAGTGGCTGCGTGAGAGCAGGGTTCTCGTTTCTTGTTTAGTATCTGCCGACCTGTCTGCGCGTTCTCTGATTTCACAGCCTCACTGGGGTTTTACCTCAGGTTTCCTTTCGTCCACGTTCCCAGCTCTGCCTGTTTAAAGCATATGATGACTGGGATGCCAGGTCTGGGGACGGGTTCAGTTGCCCCAGCTTGGGGTGGTGCTGTGGGCTCCTAGCGGGCAGAGGCCATGGAGGCTGCCAAGTCCCCTGCAGTGCCCCGTGGTCCCGGCACACCCCGCAGCCCGAGGATTCCTGCCATGCGGCGCCTTCCTCGGGCAGCCCAGATCCGTTCATTGAGCTGAAGCAGCCAGACCCAGTGTGCAGCGGTGGCTATGTGGCCAGGATCCCTTGAGCATCGGCCCGTGATCTGCGGTTAGCTGGCACACCCACTTGCCTCCTTCCTTCAGCTGCTTCCCCAAATAGCTGCCTGTCCCCGTGTTAGTGCGCCCACGTTGCTGGTGGGTGTTTCTCTGTTTCTCTTTATACACAGACTATTTTCAAGAACATTTGCAGCTTTCTGCCTCCCCAGCCCCCTCTCGCCCCCTCTCTATTTTTTCTTTTTGTAGCAACTCAAGAAAAGTTCTGAAAAGTGTTCGAGCCTTGTACGTTGATCGTTCACAGAAAGTGGGACTCATTTTAAAGTGTCAGCATCTTAAGGCCATCTCGGCATGTCCTGCTCCAATAGCACATTACGGTTATTCATCACAAATCAAACGCAGCACATTGCTCGGAGACAGATTATTCCTCAAACTAATTATGACAGTCTCACTTCCTGCTGTTTCTACGTTCCTTTTATGTGCACGTCTCCCCTCAGAAATGTGTTTTTCTTTTGTTTAACTTCACGGCACATTCCTCTTTAAAATTGCAGGGTCAGAGGCCTCCAACTGCCAGTTATGTTCTCCATCGAGGGAGCTGAATTAGCAGCTCCCAGAACCTCACACCACCAAACAAAACACTCTATGAATACAAGTCCCACGGTTTCCTTTGATATTTGTTCGGAAGGAAAATTCATTTGTATAATCTATCAAGCATGTAACAATGTGCTTTTGATGGTGAAAATTGTTTTATAAATATTAATAGGTGTGTGTTTTCTCCCCTTTGTATACAGAATAGCCTCTGTTCAACGTGAATTTTATGTAGAACAGAGGCTTCGTTAGCTTGGCATTGAAAATCTTCATGTCGGAACCCAGCTTGGCACCTCCAAACTATCCGTTCACCACGGTCACTCATTGCTTCCCTAAGGAGACGCCGAGGTTGAGGACCAAGTGTACCTCCTCGCCCTGCTGTTGACACTGGCACCAGCCCGCTCTTGCACGCCAGTGCTAGAAGTGCCTTTGGAAATAAGTGTGTCATTGCTGCTCGAGATTCAGGGATTCAGCTGTTCCCGTGCAGCTTTGTTCAGCTTTACTTTTTCATTTTCACACATTCTTTTACCCAGAATTGCCTTCCCTACAACAAACGTGGCACTTGGGTGTTCTGTCCGTCAGTCGGTGACGGCGGGACACAGTTGCGGGCATGGTTGCTACAGGCAGCCAGCAGCCCCGTCCGAGAGGGGTGCCTGCAGTTCTCTGTAGCAGGAAGGGAGGGTCCGGACACCGAGCTCTGGAACAACACTTTGTTGGTGGCACTGTAGCCCAGAGGGATGGTTCCCAAGCCTGAGCCCCACGAGCAGCAGGGCTTTTACTGGTAGACATCAGCAAGCAAGTCCATTGAGGCAAGTGAGTTGGTGCAGTCTATTGGCGGGAGCATTGAGTACAAGCTTGTCAACAGCCTGGGGACTCTCAGCTCATACAGCTTAGGGACTTTTACTGCATAAGCCTAAAGGGCATTGGTCTGTCCCTGCTGCTTTGTTTCCTGCTTCTGCTACTGGGGTCATCTTGTTACATCTACCTGTTAGCAGCTGCATCCTCTATAGTTAAATGGCATCAGGCAGAGCTGCTGTGTATCAGTGCAAAACCACAGCCTCTCAGCTCTTAAAATGCTGAGGATTCTGTTCTCTTCAACCACACTCTGCTTTGCTACTCTCTTGGAGAGAGAGAGACCTCGGGCATGCGCAAGGACTGTGGCTGCTTCTCAGTAAAGCTGCCTACAGAAATAGGCTCCAATAGGTCTCAGGGACATTCCCGCCACCTTTCACTGAGACCCTCAGATCTTTTTCTCCTACCAACTTTTAGCCACCTTGGCCTTGAGCAAAGGTATGATGTGACTTGAGGGTTGTCACAGGCCTCTGTTTTACCCTCCTTCTCAGCCAAACATCTCTCTCAGTGTACTGAAATTGCCAGCTGTTAAAATCCTTCCTTTGAGAAGACTCTTATGTATTCAGAAAAGGGCTCCCTCATGAAGACGCCAGTAGAAACTTCTGAACTCTTTTGTTTACCCCAAACAAAAGCCTAGAGTGACTGGGGGAAGAGAAGGTCCCAGCTCATCTCTGCTGAGGGGGAGAGGGGGGCTGCAGATGTGCTGCAGTGATGGTGAGCCCCACCATGGAGCAAGCACCGCGTCTGAGGCCCAGAGGGGGGCCATCCTGAGCTGTGTGCGCCTGCTCGCGGTGAGCATGGGGCTTTGCCCGCGGCTTCTTCCAGCAGCAGCAGCACTGTCCATTGCATAGCCGACGGGCTCACCTGCTTCCGAGAGTCTCGTGCCCAGGCTGGCTGCTGGGAAGCACCAGAGCTGGCTCATGCCAGGTGTTACTGTGGGCAAGGTCCAGGACAGGCCTTTGGGCAGGGCAGCGGTGTAGGCTGAGGCGGTGGGCAGGGAAGCTCTTTAGGTTTAACGGCAAAACCGAACAACCTCTGTCTCCATGGGACCAATGATGGAGCACTTCCATGACCAGTACACATGGGCTTCTCCCACGCTGACCATTCCTGGCTCCACAAGCGACTTAGATTCCACTCAACCCTGACACTGTCTACATGTGGAGCCAGCTGGGTCCACGTGCTGGGCCTGGGTCCTGACATTGCGTGTCTACCTGTGGAGTCAGGTCGCACCTGCTGGGGCTCAGTCCTAACACTGTATCCCTGTGAGTCAGGTCCCACCTGCTGGGGCTCAGTCCTCACACTGTGTCCCTGTGAGTCAGGTCCCACCTGCTGGGGCTCAGTCCTCACACTGTGTCCCTGTGAGTCAGGTCCTGCTGGGGCTCAGTCCTCACACTGTGTCCCTGTGAGTTAGGTCCCACCTGCTGGGGCTCAGTCCTCACACTGTGTCCCTGTGAGTCAGGTCCTGCTGGGGCTCAGTCCTCACACTGTGTCCCTGTGAGTCAGGTCCTACCTACTGGGGCTCAGTCCTCACACTGTGTCCCT
>CM053416.1:18971108-18984047 GCA_028644305.1 Xerus rutilus
GCCCTCCCAGCACCTCCTTTTGCCCCACGACTCGGAGCTGCTCAGACCCCTTCTTGGTATCTTACGGAGGCTTCACGCATAGTGATGAACCATCACCCACTCACCTGCTCTGTGGTCCTTCTAACTTGAACTCCCACCCGACCCCAGCCACGGGTGTCAGAGGTTGCCTCTGCAGATCGAGACTCTCCTGTCTCCCTGGGACTTCCAGTGGATTCAGCCTCGTGTTGCAGAGTTGCAGACCAGGTGTCAGCACTAAAGCTTCCCCTTGTCCTTCAGCTCTTCAGAGAGAGGACATGCAGTTCAGGATCTCCACTGAGAATTGGGATGAAGACCAAATTAACATTTTTAAAAATTACAAATCACAGTGTCACAGACAAAAAATACTACGCAGGTGTGACAAAGGCATGTCTGAGAACACCCTGGACCTCTGTGAAGAGCTCTAGGGCACTGATTGTCTTTCAATTCCCCTTTGTCTCTGCGTCGCCCCTGGGACGTGCGTGTACCCACCCCAGGATATCATTGGCTTTCCTCTTCAGGGAGGGAGCAGTTGGCCAGGTCCCTGTGGCTGCTCACCGGCAGATCCCTCGGGTGGCCTCCACAGTGAGTCTGTGCCAGCGCACCCTACTCCCTCACCCCTGACCCCTGCTGCAGGACAGTGGCCTGTGCGTCTGGCTTCGCGGGCGTGAGTGCAGCCTGCCTGCTCAACTGTGCGTGCATACCCATTAATTATCCCTCCAAGCCGTCTGCAGCGGAGTCTCTGTCAGGGCCAGAGATTAGCTTGGAACTGTTTTGATTTACTGGCTTATTGATCTTGACCAAGAATTCTTTTAGTTGAAACTCTTCACTTGGAAAGTCGATTTGATAGCCTTTGCCCATTCATTTTGAAGGTGTCAGTTACGAGTAGTCTTGCCAGTGAGTAATGGAGGAGCCGAAATTACTAATAAATTAATTAGAATATATTTATAAACCCTGTGGAAACCCAAGAATGAAGTTGCTTTTCTATTGATTATTATACCGGTCATTAACTGCTGAGAAAATGCCACTGTAGCAAGTGGAGACTTTGGCCAGTTCCTTTGGTGATTACCGAGTTCTATCATGTGGTCTCAATGTTCTGGAAGGTGATTACTCACCGCCAGTGCCCAGTGTGGGCAGGGTGGTGGGCACTCCTGGCAAGATGAGGGCCTCCAGTGGACGCCAGCTTCCGCAGAGTCCTCTCCCGGCAGTCGATGCTCACTGAGTGAGCCGAGGCCAGGATGCAGTTCTGCACGCATCTGCACCCAGCACTTGGTCCTGGTCGTGAGAGCCCTGGGAAGCCGTCTTCCTCAGGTCTGACCCTGGATGCCGGAATGCAGGACTGCCTTTCCAGGCCACTGAACTCGGCAGCGGCAGCCTCTGTGTGTCAGTGGGATGGTCCAGGTGACTGTTTCTCCTTCACGGGCTGGTGCCCTCGGCAGTGCCGGGCAGGGACACTGCATCCTCACTCAAATCTGGCTGGCTGTCACCATCGTGGCTAAGTAGAGGTGGGTAAAGTGGCAGGATCTCGTTGCACCTCTGTACTTGAGGAAGGTGGCCAAGGAGTTGGGATCTGATGCACACGCCCTGCCCCACTGCCCCAGCCCCGCACCTCCATGCAGAGGTCTCTGTAGATGGACAGTACTGGGGACCCGTCCCGTCCCCATGGTGCTGTGAGTTTGCTGTGTCCTGAGCTCTTGGATTAAAGATTCTGCAGCAGCAGAGGGTGTGACTGAGATGTGGGTGCCTGGTGACCTGGCTTGGGGATAGACCTTCTGTTGAGGCAGAGGAGTCAGGGTGGCCCTGCCCACACCCACCACGCGGCTCGGCTTTTAGCAGACCTATAAATGTGGAGTGGAGCCATTGCTCCCGTTATTTTGGGTAAGGAAACTGAGGCCCAGAGAGGAACTGGGTGATGCTTGCCAAGGCCAGAGTCAGTGGTATGTACTGGAGATTGCTGGAAGGGTGGATTTCAAGTGCTCCCACAGAGAAAGAGGACACCAGTCAGGAGAAGTGTTCGTTTGTCCGACTCTAGACGTCACTTCCAGTTGTGTGTGTATGTATCAACACATCATGTTGTGCACATTTTGAATAAGAATATTCCATTTTTATTCAAAAACTTTAATACAGAGTTGAGAGATAACAATCAAATAAAAACTGATGTTTTCTGCCCCAGCGTTCTTTCCACTAAAGGGAGATACTGATAAAAATCTCACCCTGCGATGTCAGAAGGACCAGGGAGGACAGAACGGTCACTTTGCTTCTCACTTTTTCCTCCTGTGGAATCGGAAGTGACACTTGGCAGTCCAGTGCTAGAGACGCGAAACCCAGCAGACACAGCGGGCCCTCCTCTGTGGGCCGAGCCAGCCTGTGGCCTGCCAGGGGCGGTGGCAGCTTCTGTGGGTGTTCCAGGGCCAGGGACCTGTGGGTTGAACCCCGCCTTCTTGAACCCAAGCCCCTTGAGAGCAGGGACAGTGCCCCAGAGTTTCAGGCAGGAAGCCGCAGTGGCCTCCCCTGCCTGTGGCCGAGGGTCGCGATGTCTGGTTTATCCCAGGGCCGGCTCTCAGACCCCTGGACGCTCAGGTGTGCTCCTCTTCCCTTCCTTTAGTTGTGTGCTTTGATGCCAAAATAAACTTCGACGACAATGCCGAGTTCCGACAGAAGGACATCTTTGCCATGGACGACAAGTCGGAGAATGAGCCCATCGAGAACGAAGCCGCCCGCTACGACCTGAAGTACATCGGGCTGGACGGGAACATCGCCTGCTTTGGTGAGAACCCTGGGTCAAGCAGAATGTTTGCTGGGTTTTTATAGAATTCAGCAGCCCCAGAGTTCTCAGGTGTTGGGCTCCAGGAGCAAGTGAGCACATGAGCTTTTGTAGGCAGGGCATATGGGAAACCACCCCAAATCTGTTCTCAGGGTTCATTTTGAGGGCTGCGTCTACAGCTAGGTGGAACTCTCACCAGTCACGGGAGAGGTGCTGGGTTTGACCCCAGAACCGACCCCCAGAGAGAGTTCTCTCTGGTCAGCGCCCACTGGTCTAGAGCAGGGCTTCTCCACCCTGGCGCTCCTGAGTGTGGGCTAATTCTGAGCTGAGGGGCCTACCCCTGTGCTGTGGGCAGCCACCTTCCTGAGTGCAGATGTTCCTACCCAGCTCCCGTGGTGAAAGGCACAACCCAAGCTGGTGCACAGACCTCCCTGGTGGAGAGTCACACTTCGCTCGGTGGCTTGGTCAAACAGCCTTTCCCCAAGACTCTGTGTCCATATGCTGGGGCTGTTGGAGAGATTTGGGTTCAGAACAAAACTGCTGTTTCGAAGGCGAAAACAGACCCTCTGTGCTTCTATGGTAGCCCAATGACAAAATGCTCATCACTATGCCAGCTTGTTAATAAAACCACTGATTCCGCCTCATCTCAATGTGTGAGAGTGGCTGATTGAGCAGAGGTAAGGATGGGTCTGTAGACCAGTACAGCCTCGGTTGTTCTGCACAGATTATGGTGCAGAGATGTGTACGCCCCGACTTAATCGCACAGACCTGTACGCCCCGACTTGATCGCACAGACCTGTTTCTAGTGGAAACAGTTCATTGCTCTGGAAACTGAGGTCTTCATCTCAATGGAATTAAAGAAGATTTGTTGCTCATTAAACCAACAGTATCATTGTGTTCAGAACTGGAGAGACCTCGTCCCATAGATTGCTGTTCAGCACAGTAGAAAGTGACATCTCTCGCTCTGGCTCTGCACTGGAACAGGGACTAAATGTGGCACATCGCTCACAGCCTCGATCCTGATAAGCTAATGCTCTCCCAGTGTTGGTCGGCATTTGGAGCAGGGAAGAGAGTGGTGATGAGAGCAGATTAGACAGGTTCTTTGCCGCCTCTGGAGGAATATGCATGAATGGACCAAGCAGCAGCCTCCAGAGCTCCCGTTCACGTTCAGACCCCTCCAAGTTCCTGTGTAACCTTTGTCTTAGCTGCCCAAAGACTTCATTAAATTAGTCAGTCTCAGGCTTGTCGGGGGAATTCAAGGGTCAGAAAAAGTGAAGGGTTTTCACTGTGAGGGTTTCTTCTATGTTTGGGAGGTCCTCCCCTCTTTCCTTCTTCCCTCCCTCCCTCCTTCTTCCCTCCCTCCCTCCTTCCTCCCTCCCTCCCTCCTTCCTCCTCCCTTCCCTCCCTCCTTCCTCCCTCCCTTCCTCCTTCCTCCCTCCCTTCTTCCTCCTCCCTTCCCTCCCTCCTTCCTCCTTCCTTCCTCCTTTCTCCCTCCCTCCTTTCTTCCTCCTCCCTTCCCTCCCTCCTTCCTCCTCCCTCCTTCCTCCCTTCCTCCCTCCTTCCTTCCTCCCTCCCTCCCTGCCTTCTTTTTTCTTTTTTTCCTTCTAACCTGAGGAAAGCAATTCCACGTAATTAAGCTAAGAAATGCAATTGATCAATAAGACTTAGTTCTGGAAATAAGAATTTCATTGTTAAAACCCTTGACGTGGTTGCTCCAGAAAGACTGCTAAGAGGTTGCCAGATGGGGGCTCCAGTTTGAGTAAGTGGGCTGCTGGTGAACATGTCTACGGAAGTCAGAGGAGCCGAGGCAGAACACTGATGTGGGGCTATCGTTTGGGACCTGGTGGCTGCCTCTGAGTCCACGTGTGGCGAGCGTGTTCTCGCACACTCAGGGAAGGGGCTGTGCTCCTCTCTCCAGCACCCGGCCCCTCCCACTGCCAGCTCCAGGCTGGCTCCTCCTGAGCTGGCCTCCGGACCTTGCTCCTCGCTGGCCGCTCCTTCCTTCCTGCCTTGACCTGCATCTCCACACCCCAACCTCATTCCCATTTGGAAATCACTCCCTGCCTCCGTCATGGATGTGCGTGCCCTTCTGGGGTGGAGCGGGCTGGGAGGGGCAGGTTCTCCTGCAGCACTGGGAGGACCCCACACTGCTGAGCGCCTCCGACTGTCCCTTTGCGTCTCACAGTGAACGGCGCAGGGCTGGCCATGGCGACCTGTGACATCATCTTCCTCAACGGCGGGAAGCCAGCCAACTTCCTGGATCTTGGCGGTGGGGTCAAGGAAGCTCAAGTATACCAGGCTTTCAAACTGCTCACGTCCGATCCCAAGGTAAGGCCCGGTCTTTGTGGCCATCGCACATGCTCTGCTTGCTCGCGGCTGCCCGGCTCCTGCTGCCCAGGAGGAATCCCAGCCTCCGCCGCTGTCACACACGTGGTTTAACTCTCCTCGTGGGTGAGAGGGTGGCACATGGCCCCCAGGATCTCATTCTGGAGGCTGTTCTCCTAACGTCTGGGGAAGTGGATGGACATAAATAGGATGTAGCGTGTCACACAGTGACACACTCCTGGCCTGAAGCCGCGTGGGTGACAGACACCTCAGCCCCTGGCCTGTGCTGCCCTGGCTTGGAGAGGGCTCAGCCGCACGTTCCTTCCGTGAAGGTGCCACCATGACATTGGAAAGCTGCACTGTCATGGGCATGTGTCACCCAGTGTACCCGTGAGGGCACGATGGCCAGTGTGCTTGGTGCTGTTTCATTTCCAGCTCTGGCCTTGCAGTTTGTAGCACTGGCATGAAGTCCACTGTGGCTGCAGGTGGTTTCCTGGTCCAGCGCTGCCCCCTGTGTGTCGTCTTACCTAGAACTTAGCAGCTGCACCCGTGGTAGGGGACTGCAGGCACTCGCAGGTGTCCAGCTGGTTTAGCAGCCGAGCTCAGTACCATCTGCCCCACTCAGCGGGGTGCAGGGGATGCTCAGTACATACAAAGACAACAGTCCTCTTACGGGACTGCGAGGTCAATACCTGCCACAACCATTGGACATTAAATTTGAGTCATTATTTCAATATTGTTAGAGTATCTAATAAATTGTTACTAAGCTCTCTGATCTGTCCCCAGACAATCATGAATACAAACAGTACCAGAGTAGGGTTTTTGTAGGAAATGCAGTCTGAAGTTCACGTGGAAGCTGCCGCTCCGTGAACAGCCCGCAGCAGCCGTCTGGGTTCCCGTGCCTGGGCTGTGTCTCTGTTGGTGCCGCGCCTACGAGTTTCTCTGAGGATCTTAGGGGTTGCTGTCTGAATATGGCTCGCCTCGGTTTCTCTCTCTCTGAGTGACAGAGTCAGCAGGAAGGGACTGTTGGCTGCTCCCTTCCCTTCTCCAGTGTGGTCAGAGGTGGAGAGTCCTGTAGCCCGAGGTCACCCGCCTTGCGCAGCGTGTTTGCCAAGGAAGACCTTTCTGTTGACCTAGCACTGCCCGTTGGTGAAGAGGGGCACAACTGGCCGCTCTGCGTTGTTTATCGATTCGCTGACCCTTCTTCTTGGCACAGCTCCTCCTGCTGCTTGAGCCACAAGGCCCAGTAGACGCATGGCTGTAGTGAATACTGGACATTTACATCCACTGGACTTCACTGCTGATGACACAGCACCGGCCGGGCACTGAGTCTTCCAGGACAGTTGGGGGGTTTCTTTGAAATATCTCTTCTGGGCGGCTGATCTGGAATTTTAATTTTGGGAAGGTAGAGGGTGGAGGGGGATGAGAGGTCAGCTGCAGGGTGGGTTTGTTGTTGCTGTTGTGTAGACGCCCCTTTAGAAGTTCTGGCTTCACCTTGTGGAACATTCTTGAGTCTTTCCAGTCTTTCCAGGCTGGCTGTCAGCGCTGGTGGATAAAGGTATGTGGGAGCAACTCACTTTCCTTGTGCTGTATCAGGAAAATGAATGCACGGCTCTCTCACAGAGCAACTTTCACGTCTTGGAATCTCAGAGCCCGTTGAAAAGCATGGTGCTGTGGTGGGTATTTTAATCCTGGCGTCATTTCGGCAATTCAGAAGAGTTGGAAACCGCACAGATGAGTTGACTTGCAGGGAGGCCCATGGAGCTCTGGCAGTAATTGTATCAGGTGGAACCCAGTGCACCTGCCCAGAAGCAGAGGTTCCCGAGAGCCTGTGCTCACTGTCTCCGCAGTGTCCATCTCCCGGTTAGACGTGAGGATCAGTCAGGTGCACACCTTTAAACTCAGCGTCACGGAGGCCTGTTTGTGTTAGACTTAAATGAGCGGATACCAACAGCTACTCGTTGTCACATGTAGACACGATCTTACTGATCATTGACCAAAGCACTGATCATTCCAGAAAAATATTCCACGTGGACACCTTTCCATGGATGGTGTCCGCCACGGAGCTGCTGCCTTTCCCTTGCTGGCAGTTGACCTAATGCAGAGTCGTCACCAGTGTGCTGCTGCTCTGTTCATAGGGTGGGAAACAGGGTCCCTCTGCCACGCCGTCTAGACCAAGGCAGCTCACTCAGGAAACCGGGTCCTCTGGAAGGGTCGTGAACACTGCAGACACAGCGTCTTCAAGCTGGGCTGGTGGCAGGGGAGACCCGACCTCGTCGTCTTTCCAGGCACAGAGCTCTGGGTTGTACAAGTGCGTCAAAGCTGATAGGTAGAATGGTCCACTCTCTGCAGTAAGCCTCCACTCGGACAACCACGAAGGCCGTTCAGTGAAGGGCGGGCAAACGCACATTTGGAAGAGCCACAGAGCCTCACTTGGTGCTAGTCTGGGGGGACGCCAGCCCATTTAGCTTGGTGGCATATGCTTCACCGTCCTTACAATCCCAGGCTAGCGGACCCACACCGCCTGCCCTCTTTTCAGTATTAGTCTTACGCAAATAGTTTAAATTTTAGTAAATACGTTTTGGGATTAATATGTACTAAATGTCTCATGATTTAAAATTATTGTACAGTTAGAGTCGATTTAACCATAAAGCAGAATATCATCTTTTTATCTTAATGCACATTTATACCAGAGGCATGCAGCTATTTAAAGATAAACTGAGATGAAATTTGAAAGAGTTTATTTGAACAAGCAGCAATTCGTGTGTTTGACATCTCCAAGCCAGAGGTGGTTCTGGGGCTCCACTGAGGGGAGGTGCAGGGAAAGGCTTTTATGGGGAACCCCAAAGTGTGGCGAAGACAGTGTCTGCCTGGTGACACTCACACTGTTGGTTTACTGGCCTGTCCTACTGGGAGTCCTGTTCTGGAATGGTAGCCTAGTCGGTCCAGCCAGACCCCTGTGTTACAATGCGGGCATTGACCAGAAGCCGCTCAGGCCTTTTGCTGGTGTCTGTCGGCCTGGCGAGGCTACACGCGGCCCAGCGGCCTCGTGAGCTGTGGTCTTCAGGCCCCTCTGCTTTAGTTTGTGCTCACTGAGCCAAACCCCTCCAGCACGCCCTCGTGACCTGGCTGAAATGGCCAGTGCGGGGGGTTCCCTCAGGAGTCTGCCCTCTGTGGCTCCAGTGCCCTGTGAACGCAAGCATGTTTTAGGGGCCCCCTGGCTCCTGTTGTCACAGGCCTGGAGTTCAGTTGAGAAGGGGCTGCGGCAGCCCTCTCTGTGGTGAGGGTCCACTGACACACCCGCCACGTGGTCTCCCTCACACTCAGCCCCGTTTTTCACCTTTCCTGGACACTGGAAATCAAGCCACGGGGCCTCATGCATGCGCTCTAGCCTCGACCTGCATCCCTGGCCCTCGCGGCTGTGAGGTACAGGGTACCACCGCACACATGTACCCCGCACGTGTCCTCCACAGGACGGCCACCGCCCAAGTGAGGAGGAACCCACGACTGGCGGTACCCACCCGTCACAGCATCCCGAGGGGACCAGAATCGTTTCCGTCTCCTTTCCAACGTGCTCCCCAGAGCACTCAAAAGCCAGGTTGTGCTCTGCGCTCAAGACACAGACTGCATCCAGCCATCTTCTGTTTTGTGGTCAGAGATTCGAGGAGGTGACAGCCCTGGGGATGTCTGAGGGGCCTTGTCCAGTCCCAGCAGCTCCTGACCAGTCATGGGTACTGTCCGTGGAGCCCTCTGGACTGTGAAGGAGAAATCGTGATGCCAGGTGGGGTGGAAACAGTTAAGGGAGAGCTGAGGTTGGGCTTGTTCCCCTTAACACCACTGCCTGAGAACACCGGTGGTTGGAGCCATTGGACAATAAGGTGTCTTCTAGCAAGTCAAGCAGATCAAGGTGCTGCTCTCCAAGGTGGTGTCTGAGGGTGTCCTCGGCGCGGGTTACTTGAGGTGTTACCTTGGGGAGTGCAGCCAGCCTGGCGCAGGGATCCCAGGGCTGAGGGGTGAGTTTCGGCATGCTGTTGGAGCAGCACAGACCCTGGGCATCCCTGGGCCTCCGCCGCCATCCAGGTGACGGGCCCCTGGATGCAGGAGACCAAGTTGCTGTGCCCACTCATCCTCCCCTCCACCCCCCACTGCGGGAGAATGAGGAACTAGGAGTGTGCCTCCTTCCAGAAGGCAGGGTGTGCCCTGTGGGCAGGCCTGGCTCCAGAAGGCAGGGTGTGTCCTGTGGGCAGGCCTAGCTCCTTGGCTCTGTGGTTGTAGTGCAGTCATCTGCCTCTGTGTTGGGATGTTTTGCCGATAGTACCTGTTTTCTTTAATAAATTAGGGAAACGCAAAACATAGCAAAGCATAAAAATAAACCAGTTTGCGTACGTGCCTGCCTTTGAGACAGTGGTGTGATGGGTTTGACTCTCAGATCACCTGCAGTCAGCCAGGCCATCTGCAGTCCCTCTCACACGGCTGCCCTGGGCATGCTCAGCGGCCATGCAGAGAAGCAGGTGTTCTGGATTGGTCCTCTTGCTGTGCTCAGGATGCTCCCAGCCTGCTCTGTGTGACGCTCCTCACACTCGTGGGTCCCCACGCACTCGCGCTGTTCACCTTGTGTGCTTTTGGAAGGTCAGGGGTCAGAGCCACTGAGGACTGAGGGACTCTGGTGCAGGGTCAGGGACCAGTGAGGACTGAGGGACTCTGGTGCAGGGTCAGGGCCACTGAGGACTGAGGGACTCAGGTGCAGGGTCAGGGCCACTGAGGACTGAGGGACCCCTGTGCAGGGTCTGGAGCCACTGAGGACTGAGGGACTCAGGTGCAGGGTCAGGGCCACTGAGGACTGAGGGACCCCTTGTGCATTCTGAACCCTACCCGCCTCCTCACCCAGCTTCCACTCTCCACAGGTTTGGTTGCCTCCCGTGAGACCCACCTGGGTGTGTCTGGCCTGGCCAGGGCAGGGGGTCCCTGGTGATGCCAGTCTTTTTTTCTATGGCGATGAGGCCTAGGGATTTGCATTTGAGATCCAAGACAGGCCTCTCCTGTGTCCGTGCTTGGCAGGTGCCATTGTGTCTGTTCACGGGGGTCCGTGCGGGTTATCACGACGGCATCCGTGCGTTACTGCCAGACCTCAGGATGGGGTTCGTGTGGATGCGTTCAGGGGTGTTGACCAGCTTTCTGCATTTGAGTCCCTGGTACTTGCCCATCCCATGTTCTCTTGGTTCCTTCTGTTTACCTATGGATTTCTGCTCAGTGCGTACGTTGTGGGTGTTTATAAACGTGGAGTGGGTGCACACGGCGCAGCTTGGTCAACTTCCTTCCCGGCTTCCCTCCCCCTCCCCGGGTGCCCTCACCTCCTCTGGGGATCCGCCTTCTATTTTTGGGAGATCCGTTTTTATTCCTTCCTTCTCTGGCATACATAGGTTTTTAGCATCTCACTGTAGCTGTGTGCCCTGAAATAACTCATGTGTCACACGCAGGCACAGCTTCAGGTATGCGGTCACTTCTTACCATTAGTCCCTCACGAAGGTTTCGTTAAGACTTTTTTTGTATATTTTGTACTGGGGATTGCACCCAGCGTGCTCTGCCACTGAGCTACACCCATGTGTATGTTTCATTCTGGTGAGGTCTCACTAAGTCGCCCAGGCTGGCCTGGAACTTGCCATCCTCCTGCCTCAGCCTTCTGAGCTGCTGGGATT
Source organism: Xerus rutilus (assembly GCA_028644305.1). Lineage (NCBI taxonomy): Eukaryota > Metazoa > Chordata > Mammalia > Rodentia > Sciuridae > Xerus > Xerus rutilus. The sequence continues at coordinate 18,981,909 of CM053416.1, forward strand.
ACAGGCATGCGCCACTGTGTCCAGCCCTCTCATGAAAGTTTTATGAAGACATTTAAAAATTTTTCAGCACTGGGCATTGCACCCAGGGGTGCCCTACCACTGAGCTACACCCCCACATATGTTTTATTTTGGAGAGGTCTAAGTTGCCCAGGCTGGCCTGGAACTTGCCATGCTCCTCTCTCAGCCTCTGGAGTCTTAGAAATGACAGGCGTGGCCACCGTGCCCAGCTTATTAAGACTTTGTAAATAGGTCCTTTCATGAATCGGCACACTTACAGTGTTGGGTGGACACTCCCAAGAGAGAGATAATGCCTGCTTTAAAGCAAGGTAAAGGCTCTGATTGGAAATGGCACATTTCTTAGCTATTAGAAAGCTGCTTAGCAAGGAGTGCTTTCAGAAGCAGCTCAGGGATTTCCCTGGAAGCTGGTCTGCGTTTTTTCTCCTGGAGTCCTCGGTGAGTTGATCCTCGCTCAGCAGTCTGTGCTTGGAGGGCGGCCTGGCTGGCCTGGGCGTGAGCTGGTACTTCCCAGCACCTCCCAAGCCATCCAGGGAGGGGCGCAGAGCCCTGGACACTGGTCACCAAGGCATAGGTGCCCTCTGCCTCCCTGTCCTCCCAGGGCCATCCAGCATGGAGATGTCCATGCCTCTGTCCTCGTGTGTCTGCAACAGTCCTGTGGCCGTGTTGTAGGGCATGTGCCTCTGTCCTGTGTGACTGTGACATTCTTGTGGCCCGGGGCAGTGTTGAAGGGCATGTGCCTCTGTCCTGTGTGTCTGTGACATTCCTGTGGCCCAGGGCAGTGTTGTAGGGCATGTGCCTCTGTCCTGTGTGACTGTGACATTCCTGTGGCCCGGGGCAGTGTTGAAGGGCATGTGCCTCTGTCCTGTGTGACTGTGACATTCCTGTGGCCCGGGGCAGTGTTGAAGGGCATGTGCCTCTGTCCTGTGTGACTGTGACAGTCCTGTGGCCCAGGGCAGTGTTGAAGGGCATGTGCCTCTGTCCTGTGTGACTGTGACAGTCCTGTGGCCCGGGGCAGTGTTGAAGGGCATGTGCCTCTGTCCTCGTGTGTCTGTGACAGTCCTGTGGCCCGGGGCAGTGTTGAAGGGCATGTGCCTCTCTCCTCCTGTGTCTGTGACAGTCCTGTGGCCTGGGGCGGTGTTGTAGGGCATGTGCCTCTGTCCTGTGTGTCTGTGACAGTCCTGTGGCCCGGGGCAGTGCTGCTGCTAAGTGTGAAGCCCTGAGCGCCCTGCAGGAAGCGGGGTGCAGTGGTGCTGGCCATGAGCCCGTGCTGGTGAGGAGACCTGACAGAGCCGTGGGATGGAGGGCCCCGTGACGCGCCTGTGAGCAGAGGTTCCAGCAGCCTGTGGGACCTGAGAGCAGCCACGAGTGTTGCCCAGTGCAGCCTGGGGCAGCTGCAGTCACCAGGACGGCAGAGATGCTGGAGCCCCTGGCCTGTGCCCAGGAGCAAGGCCTTGGCCCCAGGACCCTGGCGTGTGCAGTGGCTCTCCAGACCCGCTGGTCATGCTCCGGGTCCCGTGAGTGACACTTGGCGTTTTGATCACTTTCTCACTTGTAATTAATAATGATTTTCTTACAAATTTAGGTCCCTTCACTTCATGCTTTTTGAGTTTTTTTTAAACATATATTCAAAAGAAGATGGATGTTTACCTTCGTCAATTTACCTTTGCTGCCAAAGGTGTCCCTGGCCTTACTCCCCGACGGCCACTGCCGTGACTCTGTGGAGTCCCTCCCAACCTTGTCCCTTTCCCCATGGACTCGTCTCCCCGCACTGGTGGCTGGCCTCCCTGACCCGGTTTAAAGGCTCCTTGTGTTTAGGGGCGTATTTAAAGAAGCCCGATGCCTGAGACTCCACGCAGAGCACGCTCTGCCCATCAGGTGCCACAGTAACAGGCGTGTGGCGGACAGCAGCCTGGCCAGAGCCAGGGAGGAGAGCCAGCCCCGCTGGGCGCCCCGTCCCCTTCCCGTGGGACCGCCCCCTGACCCCTGCGCCCGTCCCTTTCCTGTGGACCGCCTCCTGACCCCTGCGCCCGTCCCTTTCCCGTGGACCACCCCGTGACCCTGCGCTGGTCCCTTTCCTGTGGACCGCCCTGTGACCCTGCGCTGGTCCCTTTCCTGTGGACC
>CM053416.1:18984547-19000166 GCA_028644305.1 Xerus rutilus
CTCCTTACATCCTTGTGTCTGGCAGACTCCAGAGGCTGGTGCTCCCAGCCTGCTCTCTACCTGCCCCTGTCTCAGGAAGAGCTTCTGCCTTACGCAGGGCATCTTGCTGAATTTCAGCCTCCTTCTCCTGCCTCCTTGGAGAGGGCATCCAGCAGCAGAGGCCTTGGAACACCCTCACCCTGTGCCACCATGGCACATGGGGATATGGCTCAGTTGGTCGAGGGCTTGCCTCGCACACACAGGCCCTGGGTTCAATTCCCAGCACTACAAAAAAAAACAAACAAACATTCACTGTGATGCCATGATGTCAAAGGACAGCTGAAGAGGCCCCGTGGCTGAAGCTGAGAAACCTGGGCAGAAAACAGTACTGCATTGTGACGCCAAGTGTGGAAGGAATGTCCTCAAGTCCTCGCTGGCAGGTACAGCAGCCGGTGGACAGAGAAGGGGAGAGGGAACCTCCCGTGCAGAGCTCCAGAGAATCCTTGAGTATGCACAGCCTGTGAGTCCCTGGGTGTGGGCCTTGTGCAGCGAGTTCTCCCTGAGTATTTACAGTGGGGACAGGACCATCGCAGTCATGCTGCAGAAGCCTGACAGATAGCGACTCAGCCAGCCAGGTGGTCCAGGCCAGCACCCACAGAGATAAGTCACTCTGATGGCCTGTGCCCTTGATGAGATGAGATGGAGTGGCCCCTTCAACAAGCTGTGACTCCGCAATCATCAGGAAAACAGAGCCCAACTTAGGGACACCTGCCAGCGCCCTGCTCAGCCCCTCTGGCAAGGTTACCCAAGGGACATCTGAGAGCTGGCGCCACCTACAGCAGCCTCGGAGGGGGGCAGCTGTGGAACGTGGGACCCTGGAGGGGCAAGGGCTCCGGGGGGACCCCAGGTAATCCGAGTAGGATACAGGGCTTAGTCAGCAGTGGTCTGTCAGCGCTGACCTGTCCACCACGAGCAGTGCTGCTGCAGCTGTGTGGCCAGGACACATGCTGCGTGGACATGCGGCCAGGGCAGACGGTGGGGAGCACGTGCGGAGCCTGTGCTCTCGGCCCACCTTGAAGATCTAAAAGCGTCCTGAGCTACAAAGTGCATTTCAGAAACAGGTCACCTCCCGGTGCTCGTCTTCTGGCAGGCTAGAGGGGCTGCGAGGTCTTGGGAGTCTTGTTTCACATAGACACCCCGTGTTTATTCAGTTCCCTGCAGAGGCCTGATAGTGTGTGGCTTTAAGCTTACATCCATTTCTTTGATAACATTGAAATGGATTTACTTAAGCAATGTGCATTTCCTCTGTAAAGTTGAAATGGATTTACTTAAGCAAAGAGGAAGCCTCTTAAAGTCCCTTGTGACTCCAAGGTGTCTGAAAGACCACTGCTGATGTTTTCCTACATCTCTAGATATCCACCGTGACTCGGGAATCACACGTTACCTGCTGTTTGGAAGCCTATTTTTACTAATAGTCTATTATGAACTTTTTTCCATTCCATAAATAAGCCTGAAGCACAAAGTGGGAGTCCTGCCTGGATCATGTCTAACTGCTCAGTTTGTGCAGGACTCAGCACAGGAGGGAAGAGGGAAGGATAAGGAGTGGATACGGGGGAGCCTGGTGGAGGCAGGGCTGGGCACGTGCTTCTGGGCACGGGGGAGCCTGGTGGAGGCAGGGCTGGGCACGTGACCTGCTGGGGGCGAACCTCCGTGGGCGGAGGGCACTCATCCTCCTTGCTCCCCACGTCCACGTCCTGTGCAGACCACAGGACCTGGGGCAGTGACGTGGCTGTCTCTCCCTTTCCACAGCAGATAGGCAGGAAGGGCAGGAATGCTCCTCCCCAGCAGGCCCTGGGTGCCAGGTTGCTTCTTGGCCTGCCTGGAGAGTGGGCCTGAGGCTGGGAGTTTAGAGGCCCTGCTGGGCCTCTGTCTCAGGAGCTCCAGCTTTTCAGCTCAAGGCCTCTTTCTGGTCCTTTCACAGAGCGCTGGAGTATTGCCAAGAAGGAGCCAGGTGGGGGTGCTGGCTTTCCCTCCTCACATTCAAGCACAGCAGGATGTGGGAACTGACACTGTGCTGCAAATCCTCCATTGACAACTCCCAAAGTCGACTTCCACAGAGCCCCGGATGTTCTTTCTCCAAGGGAAAAATTGAACTCAGGGAGCCTGAGGAATCACCCGAGTCCAGTCACAGCAGTGGTTACATTTCTTCCCTAACCTCTGTCCGGGAGCAGAGAAAGGATCTGGCAGGCCTAGGAAGAAGCAGTTGCCCGGTCCCAAGTCCTGGGAAGCCCATCCCCCCTTGGGAATCTGGAGGCGAAGTCCAGGGAAGTCTTAGTGGGACGCCGCCGCAAGGGGATACTCATTCTCGTCTGGCACAACAGGGACATTTAGGGAGCAGCGAGAGCTTGCGTGGGAGAGAGGGAGGTGGAGTGGGCCCACCGTGGGCTTGGGGTTTGGATAGCATGTAGGTGACACCTGGCATTGAAGGACTTCTGGCCGGGTGGTACAGATGGCATAAACGATCCCACAGAACCCCTGGAGCAGGCAGGTCACTGCCTCTGGTCCTAGGAAGCGTCCATGTGCCCCAGGCACCAGCCTTTCGGAAACAGTGCAACGGGCTATGGCTCTTTTCTGTAGAGGAGACCTCAGGGTCACAGAGTGCATTGCGAACCCCCCACTCACTAGGGCCACATCTAAGCCCTTCCTGGAGCCAGGCTCCACCACGAGGGTGCTCATCACTGGGATGCTGTTGGCAAAGGGCACTGCAGGCCTCCTCCTCGCGCTGCAAGGATGGCACGCGCCCTACTGCAGGCGGGCACGTCTGAGGGAGGTGCTGCTGGGGTGGATCCCGGAGTCGGAGCCCAGACCCTTGCTCCACCATTCTGTGACCTTGGGGCCACCAGCGAGCCTCGAACCTGCCTGAGGGTCAGGTTTCTCCTCTGTGAAATGGAAGGTGGTCAAAACAGCCCTGCCACCTGCACTCTGTTGTCACCAGAGTGACAGGGGGAAGATGGGAAAGCCGATGCAGATGGCACCAGAGCCGCAGAAGCAAAGCCCAGACCAGTGGCCATGCCAGTGGCTACAGTGCCCCTGGCGTGTCCAGCCCTTGGAAATGCAGTTTCCAACTCTGCTCACCCCAAGTCAGAGGGCATCGGCCCTAGAAGGAGAGGAAGAGCGTTCGTCTGTGGGCATCCCAGAGCGTCCAGTGCTCTCGGCAGGCCTAAGGATTTCCTGCTCAGCTGGGCCACGCACAGGGCTAAGCAGCTGTCTGTCACATCGGGTAGATCTCGAGTCTAAGCTTGAACAGCGAGTGATGCCGGGCCGGGTTCCAGGAGGGGCATCTTTCCCACGGCTCTCTCACTCAGAGGCAGCTCTGCCGGGCCCCCCACAGCCTTGCCATGAGGAACCCACGGTCCCCACAGCAGGGCTCACAGGACGCAGGTCTGGGAACCTCCACATTGGAGCGCCACTGAGGCCCCCACACTCACGCTCTCCCCACTCTGCCCCGCTCCACCCGCCCAGGCTTCTCCCCTCCACCCCGCCCTGCCTCCCCCTCCACTGTTGGCTTTAAGAAGCCAGTTGTCACAAGTCCCATTTCTACAAGAATGGGACCCTGTGTACAAGTGCCTCAGTCTGGAGCTGGACTCTCCCAGCTGCACGTCCAGATGAGGCCCCGACACCTCGAGGGCAGCCTTGCCAAGGACCCTGTGGGACTCTGCTGGCTCCCTGCCCTGAAGCCTCGCGGCTGCAAACCTGGTCTCCTGAGCCAGTAGATGTGCGGCGCCTGCTCTGCAGCAGTGGTCAGCTGACGGCCAGGGGATCCTGGCCTTACAGTGTCCTCCACATGCGGTGCACGCCCAGTGCCGTGCTCCTGCTATCGCCTCTGACCCTCACTATCTCTCGGCAGCAGGCACACGCCCCAGGTACACCCCACTCTGAACCTAGGTAAGCTGGGGCCACGGAGGCTAATTCAACCAAGTGCGCTGTCTTGGGCCTTGGAACCTGAGCGTGCATCTGCCTGCGAGGCTCCCGGACTCATGTTACCCTCAGCCTGGGCCCTGGGGCCTCTCGTACAGGTGTGTAACTGCAGTGTGTCCTGATGGGAGTGAGGGTCTGGCCGCTCACCAGGCTGGGGTTCACAGAGCTGAAGGGGGCAAAGGAACAGAGCCCAGGGTACAAACTCAGAGGTCACAGCCCAGGGCCACGGGTCCCCAGGGATGAAGCTGCAGCTTTGGGAAGGGCTGAGGGCGTGGCTCACCAGCACGCACAGCCATAGGCCCGGCAAGGTGGGCATAGCAGCTCACCTGCCTCCCCTGCATGGTTGGCCTGTGGCCTCACCTAGGGCCACTCTGTAGACAAACTAGGCATGTCTGGGGACCCAGTCTCCCAGCCAGGAGCTCTCGTCAGTGACAGGTGGTGACACAGGCAAAGGGACCTCAGAGCACAGTACATAGATCATCAGGCTTGCCAGGAGGCCTTAGGCCAGCTCCAAGGTGGACCTGCCGCCATCCTAAGGCCAGCCACTACACCAAGGCAGCAAAGTGGTGCAAGAGGCCCCCAGAAATGGAGCCTGGGGTGGCCGTCGCGGGCAGCTGGACTTAGACTCCATCAGTCCTGACAGTGCCGCGGTTCTGGTCCAAAGATAAACGAGACACGGACCCTACCCTCCAAAAGCACAGAGAACACACACTGCTGAACAGGCTACCCGAGACCTGGAGGTGGACTGGGCTCCAGAGCAGGTCCCCGCAGAAGAGGAGGGAGATTGGCACTCAGCAGGACTGGGGCTTTAGGTCTGGTTCCGTAAGAACAGCAAAGTCCCAGACAGGGAGGTACGGGGAGGGGTCATTCCAGAGGGGGCAGCACCGCGGGCCAGGGCGGAGGCAGGAGACACGGGCCTCGGCATAGCAGTGAGAAGCAAGCCAGAGTGGCGACGCTCAGGCGCTGATCCACGGCGTGGGGACACGCGGGTTCTCAAACCTTTAGAACAGCAAACTTCCCACTGAAGCTCCGGGAAACAGGGCGGCTCCAGCCGTCCAGTCCCGGCCGGAGACTGCTTCTTACTGTCCAGGAACAGGGTCCTATGCACGCGTCCACAAGATAGGCCTGTGGGAAGGGAGGTGTCCCCGTCAGGGACCTCACGCCTGGCCCTGAACCCACCCAGGTGGAAAGTCCTTGTGAAGACAACTGCATCTGTGCTGAAGCTGGCAGGCATTGTTTTCTTGGAATTGTTTCCTAAAAGTATGCAGTTTACCAGCTGTTTCTGCAGCAGGACATTGTGTCGGGTGTGGTGGGTAAGCTAGCAACACTCAGAGCACAGAGACTGCCTGCAGGTGCTGAGCAGTCACCAGGCGCGCGTGTCTGGATGGGGCACCTGCAGGGATCCCAGAGCCAGTCGCACCACATGGACGCAGGATCCTTGGAGGGCTGCAGTGCGAGCCGGAAATCCTGCCGCAGGGCGGCCTGTGTGGCTTGGCTGCGCCGAGTTGCCCGTGTGCTTCGTTAGTTTTCTGTGAACACACACAGCAGGGCCGTTCCCCACCATCTGATGCCTGCGTTTGGCTGACACGGATGAGCTGAGGATGAGCCCACCAAGCCGTCCATCATCCAGGTCTGTTTTTCTGGGTCTGTTTTTCTGCATCAAAGAACAGAAACCTTGGGTCTCCATGGCTGCCTGCTGTTTGAAGGGCCCGAGGGCAGGGCATTCCATGTCACCCACAGCATCCACAGGAGGCCTCGAGGAGGCTCTGCTGGCTGATGAACGGGGCCAGACAGGCCTGCCAAAGCTCAGGTCCTGACACAAGCAGATCACGGGGTCTTCTCCGGGACCAGGAGCAGGCTGCAGCTGCGGGTGATTTGCAGCCGCTTCTTCCACACCAGCTCTTGGGCTGTGGGGGCTCTTCCCTATTCCAAGACCCAGCGCAGGAAGGGAGCCCATCTGGCTGTGGAGATGTGTCAGCGAGCAACTGTAGGAACCTGGGCCTGTTCCTCACTGCGTCCTCGCGCTCAGCCTGCAGCCAGCTCACACTTCACTGAACCTCGGCGTTAAATCCCACGCGGTGCTGCTGCCGTCCTGCTTGCCCACTCTTATGCCAGAGCCACGAGAATAAAGCTGTCAGGTGAACTGCAAGGCCGTTTCTCTTGTGTGGCAAATAGTCTGGCAGCGACAGGACCTCCTGCCTGCTCTTCCGCCTGATAGAAGAAACCCGCCGCAGCAAAACAGAGCCCTCGTGTTCTTTCCATCTGAGCTCCTGTGAGCCTCTGGGAGGAAGCAGGTGTTTGTGACTTTGTTCCAAGGGGACCCGCATCGGTGTGCTTGGGGGTGCTGTGCCTCTCTCCTGCAGACAGCTGTGTATCCGGGGAAGGGCAGGGCAAGAAAGGGCCCCAGAACAGCCTGAGAGCTGGCGTGAGCTGCCAGCAGGCGGGCGCGGGCTGAGAGTGATGAGCATGCGCGGCTTCAATTAGAGCTGGAAGCAGTGGGAGAAGCCACCAGCAGGCAGATGCTTTCTCAGAGACGGCTCCTCCATGGTTGCTCAGGATGACTTGGGTCTTTTTGTTGTTTACAAACACACAGTGGCTTGTGTTCAGGGTGCACCGCTGACTGCAATATCGCATACCCAGGGCTCTCTAGAGCAGCGAAGCCTGTCGGGCTGGTGTCTTACTGCTCCTGTGTGGGTAAAGCAAAACTCAATTTTCCAACATATTCTTCCTTTTAAAAAAAAGGTAAGTTTCCCCACCTGTTCTCATCTCTGATACTCTATTTCACACGAATAGCCTCTCCATTCAACCAGCTCTCTCACATTGAAAATTCTTAAATGTCTTGAATATGCCACATTCTGCTGCTTAGAATACAAATTAATTTTTTAAACCTCCCCACTGGATTGTTTTGCACTGAAACACATAAATCTTAATGTCAGATTGTGCATGTTTTTCTCTTTTGGAGCCTTTGGGGCACTATTCTTATGGTACACGAATTCGCAAATAGATCACAATCTGAGGCACACACAAATCTCCCCGTCCCTGGGCATTGGAAGCCCAGCCTGCTTTCTGTCACACCGAGGCCAGTGGTGTCACCTGACCTGAACCAGCAGCCCGTGTCCTCAGCATTGGCCCCTCTGCACAGGCAGCAGAGGGACTTCTTGTCTGCATGGCCCCGTGTCCCTCCCAGCAGGAGGGTCCCAGCGCGGGACTCTGTGCTCCTCCCAGAGCAGCGTGCCCAAGAACCCGGTCTGTTGGCAGAGGGCCTCGACCTCAGAAGTGAAGTGCTTAAGAAACTGCCTTGTTTTCTTTATTATTTCCGGTCTAAGAATGTGTGTTAAATAAAAATGTTTCCCTAAAACAGGTTAATGTGCCCCAACCTCCATTTCTCCAGCTGAAAGAACCCAGTGCATGACCTGGACTCTGGGCAAGAAAACAGGACCAGCACCTGATGCTGAGCTTCCCCCTCCCTGAGGACCCTGCCAGGGCGCCTTCTGGTTCCGTGGAGACAGGCACTGCTGTATGCCCACTCGCCCATGCTCCCCACCCCCTGGCACATAAATAAATCCAACAACTTCAGGTATTTGCACAGGTAAGAGGAACAGAGATCTCAAGAGGATTTTCCTCCCAGTCCTGCAAAAATCCTAAAGCAAAGAGAGACCCTTCCCTTCTGCAGGTGTAGGGAGTTGAGTGCCGTCCTTCCTCGCCTTCATGCTGCTGTCCATGAAAGGAACAGCCTCATCTAGAATTTTGTTTGTATGTTTGTTTTGGGTGCTGGGGGCTGCCCCGGGGCCTTGAGCACAGCAAGCACACATTCTAGCACTGAGCTACACTCCAGGCCCTCTCGACTGTGACTGCCCTGGCCCTTGGCTGGGGGAGGCAGGACTGTCCTCCTGTCCTCGGAGCGCTTGAGGCTGGGCTCAGAACCCCAGGGAGACGGTGTGGTGTCTGTGGTGGGCGTGGGCAGGAGCGGGGGTCCACTCCAGCTGTGAGCATTATGGCATGGCCGTGGAGCAGTCAGATGACCTGTGGAATGAGGCTGGCTGTGGGAAGGATGCTGTTGCTCATACACACACTGGCAGGACATTAGCTCCTGGAGTTTATAAACATTGGATGATTTTGTTGAACAAACTGAAATAGTGTTCTACTAAAAACAATCCCCCCACAATCAGAGATGTCAGAAACAATATGACAACATGAATTGTAAATGTTTGTATGAATGTATATGCCCACACATGTGCACAGAGTCATTCACACAAACACACACACATGTCCATGAGCATACGCAGACACCCGTGCGGAGGTCAAAAGCCAGCAACCTGATGTGGTAAACCCACGTCTGGGCTTCAGAGATCTGTCCACCCAGAGGAGAGACCTGCCAGCCCAGTCACTGGCAGAAAGTTTCTGGGTTTTGTGGCACCTGCAGCCTTGCCCCTGAGTGTGCCAGCTGGGTGGGCTGCCAGGCCCGGAGAAGGCCACACAGCAAACCTGGGCTACGACAGAAAGCCCTCAGGTCCTCCAGTGTAGACGCTGAGTGCTTGGGAACCGTGGGCAGCCAGCACTGTCTGGGCTGCCTTCCTGGATAAAAGTCCAACGAATGGAAGTCCAGTGCCCTTCTAATGCTCGATCACTCGTACAAATGCTCTGGAGTGAAGATTGCACAGCCTCTGGCAGGCTCAGGTGCAGCGCCAGGGCCACAGGATGCCAGGCAGAACACAGGCAGAAACAGGGCAAGCAGGAGGGCGGCCCTCCCACAAGCTCAGGTCCTGCCACATCAGTAAAGAACAGAAGGCAGAGGAGAACCCGAGGGCACATCCAGACACCGTCCTGTCGCCACCCTAGCCCTGAGCTGGGCCTCTGCACCCTCCGCTGCCTGGGCCTCCAGGTGCTGTGGAGGGTCACAGCTCCCCACTCTCTGCGGTCACGACTTCCTTTCTGCCCTGGCCTTTGGCAGCAGAGGCTCGGAGACCGTGGGAAGATGACGTTCGGGTAGAGGGGCCAGGAGACACACCACGGGGCCAGACTCAGCCTCATGTCTGCCCAAACCTCAGAGGGGCTTGCCTGGGAAATGGTCGAGTTAGGCAGCCTGGATGGTACATGTGACTTCAACTCTGCATTTTGAAGTATAAAGTCCAAAACAACCACAGAGCTTCAAGGAGAGACCCGCAGCTGGTGTGCTGTCACTGCGTGGCACAGAACGGCCTGAAGTCCTCTGTGAGAACTCTGTGACTGTAAATCTTTCAAAGCACCAGTTGTATTGTTGAATATTAAAGAAAAACCACATTCTCGTCAGCAGGAGAGGATCTCGCTCCCAATCGTGTGCCGAAGGGCTGGTCCTGGGAGGCGCCCCTTTGGAAGGATGAGTAGCCGGCCTCTAACTGCAGGACCAGGGAGAAGCCCCTCACAGGGGTCCCTGAGACCTGTGCCAGGGCTTGCTGAGAAGCTGTCTCTGGGATGTGTGACGGCAGGGTGACATGGTATGCACCGATGCTTGCTGGGCGGTGGTTCCTGCTGCAGACAGCACCGCTAGCTGGGGGCACTAGTGTTTCTGCATGGCTGTGGGACTCTTCATGGGAGCCGTCTGCAGTCCGGGGACCTGGAGCAGGTGGGGGCTGCACAGGCCAAGCAGGGCTGAGACTCACCTGCACGCTCTGGCTTCTGATCTGTGGGAAACAGCAGGCCATCCATCCAAACGAACTGGCTTCACAAGCCAAGCAGTTCATCTTCAGGCAAATAATCTGTTGCTTCAATAATTAATCCAACTCTTTATAAAAGATGGTTAGAAACCAGTTACCAAGTGGTTTAAAAAATAGTTATTAGATTTGACTTTAAATCAAAGTTTAATGTTTAGATATAGATAAGTGAGGATATAAATGTTTTAGTAATGAGTTTGGATCATTCACACAGCAGGAGCCGAGGAGAGTGAGCCTGTGTCCCCAGCGGCCCCCCGCGTGTGTCTTTTCTGCAGGAGGGACGGTCAGGTGATGAGGACCCGTTAGGGGCTGCCAAGCACGTCACAGGATCTCACCCATCCCCACATCTGCCCTGTGCAGGAGACACCGACACGCAGGGTGGGGCTGGGTGGGGTTGGGCTGCTCCACTGAAGAGCAGGCCCCTCAGCACCCAGCAGGAAGCATCGGGAGCTGTGGGAGCACCACACAAACCCAGAAGCCCCCGGCCAGGCTCGGAGGCTGGGAGAGGCTTCCCACAGCACCATTCCTCTGCCTGGGTACCCACGACCTTGGGCCGCTATGGGGCTGCCCTGTGCATTGGGGCACTCTGGTAACGTTCCTGCCCTCTGCCTGCAGCTGCAGACCACACTTTTTCCTCACCTGGGATAGCAGAACCATCTCCAGGTGTCCCTCAGCCACCCTAGGGACACATGACCCCAGCCACTGGGAGGAGGAGGAAAGGAGCCAGGAGCGCATGTGGTGTGGGGAGGGCACTGTGGCACGAGGTCACGGCCAGACAAAGCCGGGTAGCAGGACAGCAGCAGATGTGAGGACATAGCAAGGCGGGGCTCACTGGTGTGACGTAGGAAGGGCCAAGGGCATCACGTGCCAGGCTAGGCAGCCAGAGCCCTGGCTCCTCAGGGGCGGCACCCGCATGGCTGGTGCTCGGCAGTGACAGGCTGGGAGGCTGTGTCAAGGGCGCTGGTTCCTCTGTGGGTAGCACGACTGATGGGCCATGCCTAGCTCGGCGAGACTCGCCCTTTCCTACTTGGGGAGGGGTTATGTGCTCCCTGATGTCCCAGAGAGGCGTGGGTGCAGGTGGCTGGGACACCCTCTCTACCTCTGAGACGAGGCCTCAGTGCCACCCCACAGGGACGAGGGCTGGGAGGCCTCTCCTGCTGAACAGCTGCACTGACTATGAGGGAAGCGGGTGCGGGCCGACAGGGAGGTTGTGGGAGACTGTGCCGAGCATCCCCTGCAGAGCGAGAGGGGGACCAGAAGGCCTGTCCAAGCACCGCCTCTGGTTGACCCAGGATCAAAGGCCTTGGGCAACCTGAAGAACACCTTGACAGTGTGGCAGACACGACTCACTACCTGTCCAATACCCAGGCTCCTGGGGCCTTCCCAACGGTGCTGTGCAGGCCACAGCATCAGAAGCTCCAGGTGCCCAGTCACCAGGGTGCCCGAGGTGCACGTGATGTCATTGGGTAGGGTTTCCAGGAGATCCTTAACACAGCAGCCTCAACCTGCACAAAATGCTGATCATTGGAAGCTTCCGCCAAACCCCTGCTGGACACGAGGTACGGCTACACATGAAACAGCCATCTTGTCACCCTGAGGTACCACTGGGAAGACCAAGGCCTCCCTACTTGGTAGAAGGAGAGAAAGGTCACAGTGAAGCGGGGACAATGGGGCCTGGATGTTGGCTCTGGCATGTGGCCCCATTGTTCACACAGCTAGGCAAGTGAGGATCAGAAACAGCAACCCGAAGCCGGAGGGGAGGGGGGGGCAGGGGCGGGGGGGGGGGGCCCGCACACCTGTAATCCCAGCACTTAGGAGGCTGAGGCAGGAGGATCGCGAGTTCAAAGCCAGCCTCAGCAATAGCGAGGTGCAAAGCAACTCAGTGAGACCCTGTCTCTACATAAAACACAGAATAGGGCTGGGGACATGGCTCAGTGGTGGAGTGACCCTGAGGTCAATCTCCAGTACCAGAAAGAAAGAGAAAAAAGAGAAACAGAGAGAGAGAAAGAGAAAGAAAGAAAGAGAGAGAGAGAGAGAGAGAAAGAGAGAGAGAGAAAGAGCAACCCGAGCAACCCCAGAGAGGAGAATCTGACAACCAGGAACCCCCGGCGATGCTCCCCCTGCCACCAAAGGGCTCCCCTGACTCCCAACAAGAAATCATCAGAACCTTTTTTGCCTGAAAATTTCTACACCAGTGGAGTTCAGGCATTTGAACTGTCAGACAGGGTTTTCTAAACACTGCGAAGACAATTCTATTATTGATCTAAAATTCATTGGGAAAAAAAAAACAGCACAAAGATTTCAAAGAGTTTCTTTAAACTCTTGTCTGCAGTTTTCCTGGGAGAGCAATAAAAATAAAGAAGAGCTGAGATTCCAAAACCAACCCTGCATCCACTCCAGGGGCCACCCAGCTCCAGAAGTGTAGCGCCACACTCCCCACGCAGACCTACAGGCAGCCAGCCACAGTGTCCCCTCCCAAGGTACAGTCCTTTGAACCATACACCGGGCACCCCTAGGCTCCTTGGTCACAAACTCATGTGCCACCCAGCCCCCAGCAAGTTCCAATGCACAAAAGAAATCCTCAGGCAGCCTGCTCAGGCCTCTGGCTTCATTTCCATAACAAAGACAGGCCTGCACCCAGGAAGGCCTGGAGCTGCCATGAAAATTCATATTATATCAACCCTCCCCAGGAGCCCCATGGAGAATAGGGTGTCTGCACAGTCCAACTCCAGAACCAGAGGCTCGAAAGACAAAATCCATGCAGGAGGTTCACAGGACGCAATCCACGCAGGAGGTTCCCAAGGCATAAAATTCACATAGTAGGTCTACAAGACATAAAATCCACACAGTAGACTTGAACCGCCTGCTTCTGTTCTCCAGGGACAGAAACCTTGTGTTTCTCAATGTTCACACAACAACCTATCAGCTGGATCTGATCTTTAACTCAGAAGCAGGAGCTGTCCGTTCAGCACCGCCTGGAGGGAAGGTGCACAGTGCCTTTGGATCTGTGGATTCAGTGAATTAGCCCCACTGAGTGAGAAACGGTAACCAGCATGTGTAAGCACACGTGTGTGGGCACACAGAGGGTAGGAAGACGTAAAAATAACCTCCTGGTACTGATAACATACTGTCGGAACAAAGGAATATTAATTACCATTCTTCAACAGGTAGTCTAGAAAGCCCATGGACAGAAGGGGCTGTTGTGGACAGAATCTAATCAAAATATTGGGGTGGGAGCAGAACAGGCGTGACAGCACCAGTTAACAGGATGTAAACATGCTAACATCGCTGAGATTCTCAAGGACAGTATGTATTTTAACTGTCTATAATTTTTCCTTCGTGTTTTCCCTCTTTGGTGAGATATTTACAATATCTAAACAAAATGGAATTGTACCATGTTCTACAAAATACTCAGTTTTAAAAGAATTTCTATCAGTTTTCTTCCAGCTACAAATTTATGCTCCCCCCTACCGCCATCATCCCTTTTCAGCATGTCCCACGGGAAATCTCTAATGCAGCACAAGTGACCAGTGGGTCTTCCTGCTCTTGCTTTTTTTTAATATATTTTTTTAGTTGTAGATGACACAATACCTTTTATTTATTTTTATGTGGTGCTGAGGATTGAACCCAGTGTCTCACGCGTGCGAGGCAAGCGCTCTACCACTGTGCTTCAATCCCGGCCCTGCTCTTGCTTTCTTGAACAAGGACTTCATACACACCAGGCAAACACCCTACTAATGAGCTGCATCACTGCCATCTTTACTTTTCATTTTGGGACACTTGAGGTCCTCCTCTCTCAGGCCCTAGTCACTGGGATCAGAGGTGTGCACTACCATGTCTGGCTTCATTGTTGGGTTTGCAACATAAAACTTAATGCTGCACTTGACCTGATTCTAAGGCAAGTAAGATATTTTGAATTCAAATTCTTGCTAAAAAACAGGCACAAAAAATGTCTTAAATGATGTACAATTTTTCAATAAACCTGAGTCAAATTGAAACAAACAGAAAGAAAACAATTTCATAGCCAGGAATCCATACATGAGGCAGGCTACAGGTGGGTGTGATCAAGACTCTGGTTCTTTCTCTGTGGGTTCTCTTGTCCTTGCTTTTGTCTATGGCAGAAGTGTTCTCAAGTGGCCTCCTCCTCTCTGCAGGATGGCCACTGCGTCAGCTAGAGCCATGCAGGAGGGTTTTTCCACAAACGAAAATCTAAGCAGCAAATTTGTTGAGTCAAAGAATGTTTCCATTGAAAATTTGAAAAATATCATCAAAATACGCATCAAGGTATCAACACGCATGATCTTAAAGGTATTCAAAACCAGCCTCACGTTTTTGCCAGCACTGGACCATATCACATCTTAAATCCCTGCTAATCTCTTTGGAGTTAGGTTTCTTTAATGAGGATCATGGTTGAATATGTTTTTATATTTTTATTAATTCTTTAATTGGTCTTCTCTCCTTATTGTAGGTTGGTGACTTGTCATATGCTTAGCTGCCATTTGCAGTGGGATCTGGTATTCCAGAATGTCCTCTGTGAGAGCGAAGGCACATCTCAGTGGAGACCACGTTGGGGTGGCTGCAGGGGCAACACTGGGGTGGAGACCCTCAGGTTAGCAGCACCTCAGGGGCTCTCCATTCCACTCCACCTCTCCTTCCGCTCCTCCCACTTCAAACAGCACACTCATCCTGCTCCTCACCCACTATGCCCCGGGCTTGCACCTTGGAAACACCCGTGGCAACCACGCTTTCCCTGAGCCTTTGCTCACGCTGCCTGCCCTGTAGCCCTTTCCCAGGCCCTCAGCAAGCTGCTTCCCACCTGCCTTCAGTCTCTTTGGAAGCTGGTCCTCAGAGGAGGTCACAGTCATCTTTTGTCACAAGACTTTGCTTAATTCTCCTGGTACTTATCACAATTATTCAACCGTGTGATTTTAGACACTATACTGTGAAAATAAGTAACCATTTTGCTCATTTGCTATTTTGCAGCTGATCACACTAGAAGGGTAGCTCATGAGCCATAGGATCTTGGTTATTGAGTTTGTAAAACATATGCTTTGTGCTTGGAAACACTTCCAGGGCTCTGTAGGAATCCAGTGATGAAAAGAGGCTTCCCTGTGCCCCAGTGGGACAGATTATAAAGTCAGGGCTTCCTCCCATGCCAGTATGGAGCAGGAGAAAAACTGAAAAATTCACAGTCCCCTGTCCACCCCAAGAAGAAAAGTCCACGACTGCCTGGTTGTAGCGCTGGCCAGTAGTAGCAGCTCCTCTAGCTGGAGCACAGTCCTGCTCCTGCTGTGAGAACTCACCCAGCTCAGGCTCAGCGCTGTCAGCAGCAGCCTTCCCAGGAGCACCTCTAGCTGGAGCACAGTCCTCCTGTTCATGCTGTGAGAACTCACCCAGCTCAAGCTCAGCGCTGTCAGCAGCAGCCTTCCCAGGAGCACCTCTAGCTGGAGCACAGTCCTCCTGTTCATGCTGTGAGAACTCACCCAGCTCAGGCTCAGCGCTGTCAGCAGCAGCCTTCCCAGGAGCACCTCTAGCTGGAGCACAGTCCTGCTCCTGCTGTGAGAACCACCCAGCTCAGGCAGCACTGAATGCTCTTTCATCCATACCAGATGTCCTCAAAGGTGAACCAGAGGCTGGGCACACCTGCCTCCCACTCCCATGTAATTACATCTATGGAGAGAGGCAACACATTAGGTGTTAGACTTAGAAGTCTCCACAGAGTGCAAGCTATCAAAGTAAGAAACAGAGGAAACCTGAAGCCATCCAGCATAGAAGCCCACGGCTGGAAGCTGGATCTGAAGGGCAACTCTGGGGGCCACGACCATGAGTCAGTGGGTACTACCACATCATTGTCACTTACACCAGGCAAGAGACGGGGCCCCAGCCTTGCCATCTCCCCTGCAATACCTCCTGTCTGCTCTCAGGCTTGGGGGAAACCACCTGAGAAGGAAACCTTACAGGATGGCATGCTT
>CM053416.1:19000666-19066792 GCA_028644305.1 Xerus rutilus
TACTCAGGGCCAGTGCATGGGCCTCGTGACCTACTTTTCCTGGTAGGTGAAAGCAGGGACATTTTCCCTGTTTCTCAGGGTCCTTCAGTGAGGTGCTCTTGAAAGCACTTTCCAGTCCCTGCCCTGGGACAGGCTCCACAGACAACCCCTGCTGTACTGCATCCAGCCCCCAGGCGTGCCCTGCTGCCACCAGAGATCACTGTGGAGACCGGGAATGCATCTGGTCAAGAAGTGACCTTGCTCCTGGCAAACAGCCACTAGTGGCTGGCGACTCCTGCAGCTCGTTTAATGATGTATCCTGCCCATGCTCCCATTCAACACTGAGACATTCTACATCTGTCTTGATCCACGCAGCCCAGGGACTTCAGACAAGTGTGTCCATTCTCAGCACGGCCTTCCTGGGACGCCCATGGGACTTTTGGCTCCTTCATAAATAAACATTCTCACTGTGGAGTCCCCTCCATTGTCCCCCTCCCTCTTGTCTTAAATTCTAATTGAAGTGAACTCTTTCCTTCATATGAAAGAAATAGGGAACTTGCTGGTTCAAAAAGTATAAAACTCAGTAAGATTAAGGAAGAGAGATTTAAAGGAGCACTTAATGAGATAATGTCTAGAAAGTAGCTGGAGTCCCGGGAAGAAATGGTTTTATACCCACATTACCTTTGCTCATGAGCCAATCATGCAGCCGATCTGTGACCTCAGTGTGTGGAGGTAGGGGTGGGAAAGTCTCATCTCCATAGACTTGGGTGTTCATATCCACTGGCATATTCACTCATAATTATTAACAGAGTAGAAGCCCCTCGCTCAAGGTGTCTCACCCCAGATTGAAGACAGACGGCTTCTAGCAGTATCATTGTGGGTGCTTGGAAGCTCAGGACTGGGCTGTGGCTTTAGAATCAGGTCTTCATGTTTAGGCTGGTGCTTAATCATCACAGAGCCTCAGAAGAGCTCTCTATTTTCACCTTCACCTATTGCTTTATCGACTGTGATTTATTTAATGGACACTGGATTTCTTTAAGCCATTCATTCTCCTATCTAGGACACTGTCTCTGAGACCTAGAGATGCTTCTAAATTCAAACCAATCCTGCCTGGCTGTCATTATTCTCCATTTGCCTGAAAGCAGAGCATGGACCACAAATAACACAGCAATAGCTCTGGCTCCAGCTATACAAAATCCTGGCCTCCTCCTACCTGCAGACAGAGCCAGGGGTGGAGGGGAACCCATCCTCCAGTCCCGAGCCCAGACTGGGCTGGAGCATGTCCCCACCCCCACCCGCAGGGCGGGTGCTGGAGGCTTCATGAATCTTCTCATCTCTGGTCCCCTAGGGGAGGGCTGCTGAAGTTCTGCACGTCTAGCAAAGTCTCAGCTGCAAGCTTAGGAATGCAGGACCCAGGGTTTTAAAGTCTGGAGATGAAGGATATCACAATGTGAGTTGCTCTGCACGTGGGTAATGTAAAGCTGCGTGGCCAGAAGTTAGAATGTGGTCCGGAGCCTGTTTTCAGCTTATGGACATCACCACAGATTACTGCACAAAAATCGCTCATGTGAAGATGCAGTGTCTATGGTGTTTATGTCGACATGGGAAAGAAAATCTAACACTGCCAAGACCCGACAGGAAGATTTTCACGGGCCACAGCTGGGTAGTTCATGGAGCATTTTTCAGTGCTTTCTGGGAGTGAAAATGACCCCCTGATCATGCCGACGTTTTCTAGAGAATCTCCACCAAATGACTGCTTCTGTAAAGATATAGATGCCTCCTTTTAACTGACTTACTTTTTCATTTGTTTTTCTGCTTGTATAAAATTTCACAGACACTATGTCCACAAGTGTGTGCCATGTGAATATGGTTTGAATGTCCTAGGAGTCCCTGTGCTGTAAGCTAGGTCCCCTGATGGATTTGGGAGGGCGAGACCTTCAGGAATGGGCCTGGTGAGGTCAGCTCTCAGGCTGCAGCGGGACATGGCCTGTTGGAGTGTGAAGGTCATTAGGCCTGTCCCTGGAGAGGCTGTGCCTGTGAAGGTCAGCAGGCCCCTGTTTTGGGTGCACTGTCCCAGGAGCTCTGAGCTGGCCTCCTGCCCCACTGCACGTGGAGCAGCTGCAGGAGCACAGCATCCTGTTCACTCCTGGCTCTCGGTGGCCCCTGGAGGGACGCTTCAGGAGAGAAACTGTCCTGCGCAGTGGGTACGGGGGCGGGAGGGCGTGCCTTTCTTCCAGTGTGCTTTCTTGAAAATCGCTGCCCACGTTAGACATTTGGAATCAGCTATCTGCTTTCTGCTGGGCACTGTCTGGTCAGTGCTGATGCGGGCTTGGGCCTGAGCATGCCCAAGGTGCCTCTGCTGGGCTCCGCTCAGGGTGTCACCTGTCCTTCCCTGAAGAACAGGGTGACTTAGTGGAGGGACCAGAGCAGACCCGGCACCTGCAGTGAGGTGAAAACCTAAGTGCCCAGACTTCACCCGGAGGAGGGAGCAGGGCAGGCGATGCCACCTCCTGAGGCACTGGGCCTTGTCTGGAGGGAAGGGACCAGGACAGCCCCTCAACACAGAAACCCTGGCCTGGCCATCTTGCTGTTTACAAGCTTCATAGGGGGTCAGATCCTGCACAACCACAATTGAGAACATCAGGATTTTGGATAAATGGTTCTTAAATATATGTCAGCTGGGAAGTCCTACAGAAATCACTCTGGAGCATTTAACAATGTGGATTCATACTCCAACTACCACCCTCTGCCCCACACCTCTCCACCCGTAGGTCTGAGTTGGGACAGGGGAGTCTGTGGGTTTAAAGTCTGTGCTGAATCTCTGGGGCTGACTCTCGGGGCTGAACCATGGGTGTGAGCTGGTGGTCGAGGGCTCCAGCTCAGGAAGCCCTGTGCAAGACCTTCCCTGAGCGCTGGGGGCTGGCCTGTGCTGGATAGGGGTGTGGAGAGACCTGCTGCTGGCAGGAGCTTTTCTCACTGTCTGTCTTCCTGGGTGGCACCTGGATACCTGGTACTGAGTGGACTCTCTGCAGAGCCCATTGAGCTTCGCCCCTGGGCAGTGGCTCTCAGCTCCCTTTGGCTGCCCGTGTGGGACTGCTAAAACTAGAAGCTTCCAAAGTAGATGAAAGATGAGACCACTGGGAAATGCTCCTTCCTTTCACCCTGACACCGAACAGGGTTCCAACAAAGGAGACCCTGGTCCAGGGCCGCCTCTGCTAGTCTGGCCTGGTGAGGACGGTAGTGAAGACACCTCTCAAACATGACTCAGAAGTCCTCAAGGCCTGAGTCTGGCCTGTCACTGGGCTCTGCACCCTGAGTTCACTCCTAACTCACAGCCCCCACTGGGCGATTCTGCAGAGGCCCCAGTGGGCCTGCCCACCCACCGCCCCGGGGAGGGAGAAGTGCGTCCTGAGATGCCTGTCATGGCTATTCATGTGTTGACATTCACTCCAAGAAAATCGATGCTCCAGTCTTGCAGGAGATTACAAATAAAGTGATAAAAATAAATCAAGGCTGATTGTTTCCTAATGGAAAAAAAAGAGGTGAATTAGGGCAGTTTGTGGTCAGCAGCAGAGGGTACCTCTGAACTGGGGAGGGTTGGACAGAGTGGAAGTGTAGCTCCAGGGGCTCTGGGTGGTGACACATCAGATATCCAGTGAGGGGGGTCTGGCTGCTGGCCGCTCCTGGGCCTAGAGCGTGATCTGATTGAAGCCAACATCTTATACCCAATTTTCCCACCAGTTTTACCTTATTAAACAAAGCTTTGCCGAGGTGACTTACCCAGCTGGTAAAACCACTAGTGACAGGGACAGTCACACTCCTGGAATCTCTGACTTATTGGTATTTATGCTGCAATAGCTTTTGACACTTCCTCTATGGGATGCCATGCCGTATGGGGGTCCCTAAGGAGACATGATCCAGCCTTGTAAACTTGACATTGGAGTCCGGACTCCCGACCTTGTATAAGTTACCATTGGGGGTTCACTGGGCCCCTGAGCTCTGGGTGGCTCTGTTCCTGCACAGGTGTCTCCCTGGGCCCCTGAGCTCTGGGTGGCTCCGTCCTTACATAGGCTTTTCACCTGGACTGAAGTCGAGTCAGTTCCTGGGATAGGCTCTAGGTTTCACCAAGGTTTTCCAAGGTTTCCTCCAGCTTGACCCACCCACCTGGCCTTGCAAAGCAGCAGGAGCCGCGTCTCTGCATGGCCTATGGACCCCAGGACGCACAGCGGCTTAGCATGCACCTCTTGACACAGCCCATCCTTCCTGCACGGGGGCACGTGTGTCTCATGACCTCTTCTCCAGGAAAGGGCAGTGGCCCACGGAGGAGGTCTTTATGACACGCACCTTCCCTTTTTAATGTAATTTTTTCTGAGATGTTGAAATTCGATACACAAGGTGCCTCAGCCTGTTAGCAACTGTGCAGCAGCCTTTCTGTCTGTTTTAACCAGAGCTCTGGCCAGCCTGGGAGCCCTAGGAAGATGGCTTTGCACGGACGAATGGTCTGGGCGTATTCCGCCCCTGTATCAGGTAAGAATGGGGTTCTCCCCTCCTCGCGGGCCATCCCTCCTTAACCTCTGCTGTGCACTCTCGTCAACACAACGGATCGTGACCTTTTGGGAAAGAAAGCAAAGCAGAGCAACTTTACTCCCGTCTGAACTTCTAGGTGGGCTGCTGAGGGCAGCCGTTGCCCCCTGAGAATCCCCGGGGTCTCTTCCTACAGTTGTTCTCACCGCACCCCGGCTTCTGAGCACTGCCTCCAGGGGTACCCAGCCGTTGTTTATCTATGTGAGCTGGACTGTTTTTGCAATAGGATTTGGACAGATTCTTATCTAAACTAGCAAGATCTTTTTTCCTAACTTGGAAGCAGTTATTTGAGAAGTATAATAGGTGGGAAACCAGTCAGGCTGGACTTTTCCTCTCCACCCCACGGCTCCATGACCTCAGGTCCGGCAGAGCCCCCTTGCCGCCCCGGCTGCTGAAGTCCATCCTCTGGAGCCTGGCTCTGGAGCTCACCATGAGCAACCTGAGAAGTGCTGCGTTTGAGGAGGGTGTCCACCAGAACCAAGACTGGACCAGAGTCGCCTGCCTGTCCGTCTCATGCCTCCCTCAGGCCGCCCTTCCTCTCTCCTGTGCAGATGTTCTCATCTTCATCATCATCTTTCAGATATGTGACCTAATTCTCTCCATTTCTCCATCCCTGAGAAGTGGTGCAGAGCACCATTCTGTGTGCAGGGGCAGCATCGTCCCCGAGGGAGCAGAACTTGATGGGGTGTGGGGACAGGAGAACCGTACTCTTTTTATGTACAAGGTACCAATATGCATACAATGCATAAAATATCCATTAAAATTTCATGGGGGAAGTAATTAGGAAAATGTATCTAACCCTGCAAGGGTCTCCTGGGCCAGACCAGCAGAATTATCAGTGACATGATGTTCGTGCCTCACTTCAGAGCTAGTGGAAGAAAACCGGGTCCTCGTGACCTTTGCTCCTTTCTGCTCCTCTGGGCTGTGTCCTGCCCTTGCCCTGGGTGTCCTCGAGGACTCTTGTTCCATGTCTGCGCCTGTGTTGTTGTGCTGCTGCTGGGCCCACACACACACATTGCCTGGTGCCCTGCTGCGGGCCAGCTCCCCGCAGCACGCGCCTCCTGCCCATGTTGGAGGATGGAGACCAGGATACAAATCACCTCCTCGGCACTCGCTCTAGAGAAGCTGATGAAGAATCCCCTGCAGGTTCCCCAAGGCACCTCAAGTCAATTCCTCACTAGGTTCACAGACCAGGCAGCCCTGACCACTCAGCAAGCCCAGCTGTGCCAGGGTCCTGAGTCAAAACTCCTCCATCATCTGCTCCCTTAATGGGGCAGCTCTTTCTGGGCAGCAGGAACTGCATGGCCTTTGCTCCCATGTAGAGGTTCACATGAGCCTCCATATTGTTAGCTGGAGACAAGTGACTAAACTTTAGATCACCAACCCTTATTTCTTCCTCTTAACGGCTTTTTATTACAAATCAGCCTTTCCTGTCTTGTTTAAAAAAACCATCTGGACTCATTTGTTGGTTTGGTTTGCTTTGGTGGTGCGCTCCCGAGATCTTCCTGTAGTAGCATCACGTGAAAAACACACGAGGCCAGACTCGGGGAGGGCTGTGAAGACGCCCTCACGTCTCGGGTCCTGAGTGTCCCGCAGGCCAGTCTGCCTGAGCCCCAGGGTGTGTGGCAGGGATGAGACTTAGGCACACTTAAAAAGAAACTCTGCAAGACTGCTCCCCGAGGGCATTGGGCCCGTCATGTCGTGACTCGTGGTGGTGGCCGGCTCCTGTTCATTAGCCCTAAAGCTGGGCTTTACTCTTGTCACCCTCTAACATGTTGCTGCTATTTGGCTCTTCATCTAAGTGACTCTAACACAGGTGCCAGTCGTGGATAAGACTCCTGCTTTTCAGGTGAAGCTTCACTAGGTTACAAATAGCTACCAACCCTCCAGACTCCTCTGGTTTACAGGAGAAATCATGTAACGGAGCCTCAGATTAAGTTATGTAGCTCTGGCAATGTGAATGAGTTACGTGTATTGATTTTTCACAGCTTACAATGTTTTTATTCATTGTGTTCAGGGAAGTCTGTTAAAGAATTATTAATGATGCAATAATTGCTTTAAGATCTATGTCCTAATTAAAGCAGTAAATTCTTTATTGCATCTTTATTTTAATTGGATGTACAGAAAGACAATAATTTTTACAAGAAATGCTGCGTGAAATAAAATCACCTCATTTAGAAATGCTTCAGAAGCCACGTGGTGCTGCTCAGAGAGGCAGATCCGCACTTGCCGGCCAGCCTGAGACGCCAACCCTGGCTGGAATGGAAACACAGGGCAGCCCATTCACGTGTTCCTGAAGTGCAGCTCACCCAGCCATCAATTTCTGCTACCACTTCTTGGAAAAATGGCCAGTTTTTAAAGTGAAGACATTTACTCCTCCTCCAACGTGGCCAGAAGGCACATGCCATGGGGGAGCAGGCCTGCAGCAGGGCACCGGCCGCCCTGTGTGACTAAATGTGCTACTTTTCCAAGGGGCTCAACCCCATGCCTAACTCGAGGCTGCTTAGAGCTCAGCGGTGGGAGAGAGGCAGTGTGCAGGGCACACCTGAGAGCGAGAAGGGATTGCGGGTAGGAGGATCGGCAGCCGGAGACCACGGGGTCGCAGTGGTCTCCGGTGACTTGGTGGCTGTGCCTTGTCTCTCCTCAGGGCTGTAGGCCCACCTGCAGTGTCTCCAGTGCTCAGTGTAAACAGAGAAGCATGTGGGTGCCCAGGCCGGGCTTCATCCACCTGAGGGTGGCACGCCTCATCACCAGGCTCCGCCAGTGCGCCTTGGAAACAGTGAAGTCAGGGAGGAGGTGCGGTGGCTCAAGTGTGGCACTTGCTTTGTTTACCTAGGGATGATGGTCTGCCCCGTCCTCCAGTCCTCACTCTAAAAACTACTCACTGCCTCCCCAAACGCAGGATCATGGGGAGAGGGGCTCCGAGTGTGTCCCTGCCAGGCCTGGCACGCTTCTCCATGGCGCGTGCTCACACGGGAAGCACTTGCACAGAGACCGCCGGGCAGAGGAGCCACACGGCCCCTCGGGCTCATGGGCCTGGTTTTCTTCTGTCACTTCTTTCAAGGTGAGAGCCCCAGAAGCTGGTCCCTCCACCCTTCCCTGAATCTGTCACTTGATGCTCCTGAAATACTTGGGGTGCACAAGTCTGGGTCCCAGGTTTTGCTCACGTAAGCAAGTCCATGACCTCGTGTCGACACAAATTTCCAGTGCTCTTCTTCTTCAGCGTGCACGCCTGTGCCGCCCTCTCACAGAGCACCGTGTGGCATTTTTAAAAGCAGCATACTGCAGGGGCACGTGCCCACCAATGTGGATAGCAGCCCGTCCACCAGAGCCGAGCCACGGGCCCACCCAGGTGCCCATCCACTGAGGAATGGACGAGGAAAACCGGGTGTGCATGCACAGGGGAGTCCACTCAGCCATAAAGAAGAATAAATCAGGGCATCTGCTGGTAAATAGATGGAACTGGGGAGCATAGGCTAGGTGACATCAGCCAGACCCAGAAAGTCATGGGTGAAATATTTTATCCAATATGTGGAAGCTAGAGAGAAAAAAGGAATTAAAAATTAACCTCATGATAATAGAAGGGAGAGTGTTAGAGGGCAAGCAGGAGACCAGGGAGTGGGAGGAGGGGACAGAAAGGGGAAGAACTGTGGCATGAGGTTGACCAAGCTATGTGTGTGTGTGAATGTGAGGCAGGACTCTAGTTTTATATGTAATGATAAATAGATGCCAAGTGCAGTGGCTGGAGGGGCGGGGAGGCTGAGGCAGGAGGATCGCGAGTTCAAGGCCAGCCTCAGCAACAGCGAGGTGCTAAACCATTCAGTGAGACCCTGTCTCTACATAAAACACAAAATAGGGCTGGGGATGTGGCTAAGGGGTCGAGTGCCCCTGAGTTCAATCTCCAGTACTCTAGAGAAATAAAAAATAAAGAGAAGACCAGTAGAAAGAGGAAGTCAGGGGAGAGGGGAGGAAAGGGGATGATACTGATGTTGAAATGGAGCAAACTATGTTATACGCATTTATGAATATGTCAGCATGAACCCCACTATCATGGACAGCTACCATGCACTGGGCGGGGCATCCAAGAGCAGCTTCTTGACCCCTGAGATGCTCAGCATACTCTGGGGGTTTCTGCTTGAAAACGTCTGTGTTTGGGAGCTCACCCTTTAGCTCTTAAATATCACACCACTTACTCCCACCCCAAATAGCCTTGGTTCCTTATGAGAACAAGGCTTGGCAGTGCAGAAAGCTCACATGGGAACATGCCCAACTCTTTTTTTAAAAAATAGGTTTTTTAGTTGTAGATGGACACGGTACCTTTATTTATTTATTTCCATGTGGTGCTGAGGATCAAACCCAGGGTCTCACATGGGCTAGGTAACTGCTCTACCACTGAGCCCCAGCCCCAGCCCTGAACACACCCAACTCTTTAAACAGAATTTCCACTTACCTCACGAGGCATGGAGATCTGTTCAAATGGCATAGTCAGTTTTAATGAAATGTGTACCATGTAGAAATGTAAACCAAACATTGGCATCTATAGGGGGATGAGCATCAGGGCCCCAGCAGGAAGCGGCTCCGAGTAGGCTGTGTCCTGCGGGTTCCTTTACAGAGGAACCTTGTATGCAGGCGAAGTGGGGGCTGGAAAGTAGAGGCAGTGTGGGCTTGGGCCTAGGGGTGGGGGGCCATTACCCCCAAGGCCTGCAGGGACAGGGGCAGAGAAACCTGGGAGGATCCCAGAGGGAGGGCCTTAGCAGCAGAAGTTGTCTCAAGGTTCAGTGACCCCAGGACAAGGATACAGCATGCTTCAGACACACCCTGGGGGCCAGTGGATAAACCCCATGGAGCCCTAATCTGCAGGTTCACTTCCCAGTTTCAGTTACCTGTGGTCAAGCATATTCAATATAGAATTCCAGAAGCAAACCATTCCTGTTTTAAATTGAGTGCTCTTCTTAGGAGCAGAGTGAAACTTGTGCCATCTACTCCATCCTGTTGGGATGAGAATCATCCTTTGTCCAGCATATCCATCCTGTATACACTACCCACCCATTAGTAACCATGCAGCTGTCTTAGTTATCAGTCATGTTACCACAGTGTGTATGTTCACATGTCCTTCTGTTACCTAATAATGCCCCAAAGCACAAGAGCAACGATGCTAGCAAGTTCAGAAGTGCCAAGCAGAAGCTGCAAAGTGCTTATAGTAGGTGTGCTGAGACTGCCAAGGCCCACAGTAGAAGAAACATTCTGCTTTGAAATTGGGAAGAAGGAAAGATTCATGCAAGTCTCATTGTCACATCTCAAACTGCCAACTTGGAGCCCAGGGCATAAGTGCTTAATAAGATGTCAAAGCTGCAAATTAGAGGGTTGAGCACTGTCCATGGCTTCAGGAAGTCCTAGGGGTCTTGGCACCTGTCCTCTGTGGATGGGGTGCGACTCCTGTAGCCTGATCTGCTAGGCTCCCACTGGCCAAGGTCAGCCAACAGGTGGCATGCAGTGTCCATGTATATGAGCACAAAGGCAGAGACAGGGCAACCGCAGGGCGTGACCCCCCACTGAGAGCCCATGGGCTTTTATCTGAAGATTGCGCAATGACATGCTGTTGGTCAACCTATCAGTTCTCCCGGTAGCACCAAGAATGTTTCAGCTCCAATGCTACATTTTCAGAGACCACCTAAAAAAGCTAATTAATAGTGCATCCTGTAGGTATATGCAGATCTGGCATTATTAGACTAATTAAGAGGGTTTAAACAGTCTCACTTTCCCCTCTACCAACCCTGCATGTCCTAGTCAAAGAAAATTAAACCCATTAATCACAGTGGAGAATGATGGAAGGTACAGGACGGAGCCAGAACTGAGAAGACTAACAGCCCTCATTGAGTTTAATTTTGTTCCCAGTAAGGGATGATAAATTGAAATTTTAACTTCACAATAAAACATTTAACTATTCAAGAGCCAGGCATATTATAATTAGTTCAGATTATGCATCTTTGTTTAGGCCATGGCTGAAGATTTAGGTGAGATCTCAAGCCCTCTGTCACCCTGGGAGACATCCTCTCCATGCAGGATACTGCAGTTCAGATGGGGTTCTAGAAGGATCTCCACGACCCTGCAGACACATGAACACATGACTCCCACACTGGGGAGGGGGGCTGAGAATAGCAGGCCATGAAACAACCTGGAGACTGGAGTACAGATAGGGGTCTAGAAGGTTCTTGATGGCCCTGCAGACACGTGAACACATGACCTACATACTGCAGGTCTCAGAGAAGCTGAGCAGGGATCCACCTGGAGATTGGAGGAGGGATGGTGGTCTTGAAGGTCCTCAGTGACCCTCCAAACACATGAATCCATTACTCACACGTTGGCGGGGCTGAGAGCAGAGCAGGGAATGACGTGGGGTACTGACAGGGGTCTAGAAGGTTCTCAATGACTCTGGGAGAACATAAGCACACAATCCATACACTGAGGATCCTTGGAGAAAGACCAGGGCCTCCACTGGCGACGGGAAGCAGAGGTGGATAAGCTGGGCGGACTCTGTCAGGGGACACGAGCTGGGATGTGAATGACGAGTAGGAACCAGCCACAGGGACCTGGCGGGAGTTCCAGACCTGGACAAGAGCTGCTGCAACACCCGGGTGGCAGGAGCTTGCTTTTCTGGATCTAAAACTGAAAGTCAGTGGCGTTGGAGTGGAATGAGTGGGACAGGTGGCCAGGGAGGTGGGAGTGGGTGAGTCAGTGCCCCAGGCTCCCTGCCAGCAGGTGTGGAGTGAGGGGGTGGGGGCAGAGAGGACCAAGGGGCTGCAGAGGCTGGTAGCACTGACCACAGCCCAGCTGGCCTTGTGGGCATGGCATGGAGTGGTGTGGAACGTCACCAGCCCACAGGGAGGGGCTCGGTTGATGTGTGCTTAGCTGACTGACGTGGCCACTGTGGAGCGTGGATGCTGCAAAGCAAGGTGGAACTCGCAGACCAGTTAGGAGCCACTCTGGAGACCAGATGGTGTGGATAGCGAGGTGGAGGAGGAGGAAGAGCAGGTGACTCAGCTTCTGGGGCTTGCTGGGCTCAGGAATAGGGTGGGGACAGCCCTGCCTGCTGCTGCAGGAGCATAGGTGTGACACGGCAAACTCCTGGGAGCTATGCACGTCTTCGTTAAGGTGCCGGTGGTGGTATTGTCACAGATGCACACACAGGCTGAGGTTCTCACTCTGTAGACAGAGCAGCAAGTCAGTCACACCCCAATAAGCCTATTGTTCAAAAAGCATGAACAAGGGCAAAAAGTAAGATGTTCATTCACCAAATAAAGATGTCAGGTAGCTGCCGGAAACGTGGGCCTGGACCTAGAAAGGAATGCGTCATGAGAGATGGGAATGGGCCCTCACTGTTCTGATTGTTCCCTGCATGTGACTGGTGACTTCTCTCTCCACAATGCCGCTGTGAGATTTACTGTCCCGTTCAGGTGCAATTAAGAATAAATAAAAAGATAGTCCCGAGCATGGGAGTGAGACACAGGCAGCCAGTCATTTATAGACTCATTCATCACTGGGTTAAATACCACCATTTCCAGCCATCTAAATTACTGCCCCAGATCTTGACTCAAGACAGAAGTGGGCTGTCAAGTCAGCTTTCCAGTCTGGCGTGAGAGGCTGTGGATGCTCTAAATTAAGCACGCACATCAGCCTGGACCTGAATTCAGTCCAAATAAGAGTTAGATAACACAAAGAATCCAGTGTGAGAACTAATTGCACTGTTTATGAAACAGTACTACAGGTTTTTAAAAATAAAGATCACATTAAGTTCACTTTTAACTCACATTTGGGGTGCCTCAACTGTGAGGCCTCAACTCTCCAACCAACTCATGTAACCAAACCTTGGTCAGGTAAAGTGTGGCAGGAACACAGCCTCTGTTGTCTTATTGAGACAAGACTCCATAGACATTGCCTGTGTGGAGTGAATGGTTAAAGGAATCACAAGTGTAATTTTGAAAACACTCAATTTTACAATTAGCTGCAACCATCAGCTACTCACTCTGCCTAATAAATGATTCTGTTATAAATAGTTCATATAATTGGCCAAGGCTACACATGGGAAGCTCAGAGCATGTCTAAGACATGGAGCTGCTGCAGGTGGCTCATCCACCTGGTCCGTTCTGCACAGAGCATGTCTAAGACATGGAGCTGCTGTAGGTAGCTCATCATGTCTAAGATGTGGATCTGCTGTAGGTGACTCATCCACCTGGTCCAGGCTGCACAGAGCATGTCTAAGAGGTGGAGCTGCTACAGGTGGCTCATCTGCCTGGTCCATACTGCATATGGGAAGCTCAGAGCATGTCTAAGACATGGATCTCCTGCAGGTGGCTCATCTGCCTGGTCCAGGGTGCACAGAGCATGTCTAAATGGTGGATGTGCTGCAGGTGACTCATCCACCTGGTCCAGGTTGCACGCAGGAAGCTTAGTGTATACCTAAGAAGAGGTGCTGTTATGAGTGGCTTGTTGGCCTGGTCTCAGGACACTTTAGCTGTGACATTTATGGAGGCAGCCACAGCATTCAAGGGATCAGTATAGAGACCATAAATAGCACACTGAACACACATCTCTGAACAAATATTAGGTGTTCTCTGAGGCAAAATAGAGCTCATTGTCTTGGTTGTTCGATGTTTTTGAGTGGCCTCATTAAGCAGTTTTCATGAATAATTAAGCACTTTAAGATTGGAAGTTCTTTCCTTGAAGGCTGCTCCGGTGGGGATAGTGAGGTCATGTACAGAGGTAGTCATCTTCTGGCAGTAGTCTCATTATACTGACATCTTACCTTGTGATTTTTTTCAAGGGAAGACATTCATTGATCCTGCAGGTTGTTTATTAATTTTTGTAATATGGTTTATGCTAAGAAAAAATGGAAATTTTAGGTGTGGGAAATTTGTAGTTTCTGTCAAGTGCTGGGCTGTAACACAGCTAGAAATCCACTGTATGTGATCTCACGGGTTAATATTCAGATGCGGAGGAATTCAGCTTTTAGGTGTGAAAGGCAAAAGTGTGCTTTATTCTACCTGTAGGCATACTGAGAGATAGTTTTGAATATATAGATTCACATGTAATTTTGATTGTTTTTCTAAGTCCTAGTTTGCTTGAATTCTATTAGCCAAGCCCTTTCCTTATGAAACTGTGAATGAGGATCAGAAGTGTGGACAGGTGTCACGTTGTCCCCTTTGTATTAAATTCCCATGTCTCAGAGTGAGCTCGTCTCCACACCTTACTGTGTTGAGAGTCTGCTGCACAATATCCGAGGCCAGTGCCAGGGAAGTGGAAGGGTGGGCGAGGTAGAGACTGTTGAGACTATGCCGCGCAGCCTGTCCTTTACCGCCATGGCCCAGGCTGGTGGACCCTCTGACACTGCGGAATTACAACCTACCATGGGATGAATCCCAGCCCTGGGTTTCTCCTCCTTTTTCGTTTACCGTTCTGTTTTTCTCTTTCTATTTCAGTAGAAGAACCTGCAAAAGAGATTTGTCCTTGAGAACTGACAGGCTGAAGCTTCTCCTTGTTCTGGGGACTTCCTGTGCTGTGCCCACCATCCTATGCTTGAACACAGGAGAGAATGTAGGGACTATGACTTCCATGAGCCCTGTGGCCTTGAGGTTTTGCCTTGGGATGCACCCCATCAGGATGAGGGGTAGTTAGCAGGTGGCAGTCCTGGGGTTCCTAGGGCAGTCTAGGAGGTCATCTGCTCTGATACTTCAGATGGCAGTTTGCTTATCGAGGAACCCAAAAGAGTGATCAATTGCATAGGTCCATGCAAAGCTCACGTGCTCATGGGAGAGTGCTAGTGTGGGCGTCATGTCTCCAGCTGGAGTCCAGTTGGATGTCACTAAGGTGAGCACCGTCAGACAGAGACACCCAGTGTGACCCAGGAGGTGAGCCCTCCCTGACAGAGATGCTGTGTGACCCAGGATGTGAGCGCTCCCTGATAGTGGCATCATGTTTGATCCGGTTGAGCCTGAGGTGACAAGCTTTCCATGACCTTGTCCTCCTGGACTCTGGATCTGTGAGACATAACCTTCTGTGGTTTAATAGCTATCCAGCAAATTGCTATTTTGTTACTGTGGCTGAAACAGACTGGGAGCCTGGGCCACAGATAACATTACTTGTTAATTTTGAATTGTCTTCTACTTTGTTCTGTTAAAGGACATTTTTTAAAAATATAAAATCTCAATTCTCATAAAATACAAAATTGTGATAGATTTTGGCTGATTAATCTGTGAAGGACGTGGTGATACAGGGAGTTGCGGGGGGGACCAGGCCAGGCAGCATAGGGGCCTCAAGAAGCAGGCACAGAGCCTCCACGTTGGTGTCATGTCCACCCACTGACCAGGAAGCACACGCAGCTCTATAGGCAAGGATCACGTGTGTTGCTACCGGCGCTCTGACATTCGCAGGACTCTGAAGGAGCTCAAAGACGGAGCAGTGGTACGTGGGCGCGTGGACCCATGCAGGCCCTCCTGAGCCGCCTGAGTCCCTCGCAGCTTCCTGCACCCACCCTTCCTCTCACAGCAGGATCAGGGGCCGTGCCACACACCCTCTCTCCCATGGTACCGTCAGACGGCAATCCTGTCACTCTGGTGGGTGTGTGAGGGTGTCTCACTGTCACTCTAATTTGCATGAGATCCCTCACCACCAGAATATCCTCCTGGGGATGCTTTCCCAAGACTTGGCCAGGTGTCTTGTTGGCTGTTGTGACTGGGAGCGCAGTGGCTGCAGGAGCTGTCACCCTGCCTCTCAACAGTACCAGGTTTATCTGAATCTGCCGGGGTGTTGCTTTCTTGGATATTTTTCTTCAAATGGACTCTTGTTTGTTATGTCTACTGATTTTAAAATTAAAATTTATATGAATGCCACAAAGGGAAAGCCAATATCTATTTTCCATAAACTGAAAGTAGTAGTTTAAATAAACACCCCCCACCAAACCCACACAAAATCATAGATTTAGTGAGTAGACCAGCTCCCAGACTTGGAGCTGAGCCCCATTCTCTGCCTCTCTCCTCCTCCTGATCCCCACCCCCCTGGGGAAGGTACTGTGGCAGTACAGCCTTAAAGACGTGCCCCAGCCACACTGTTTCCTCCTCAGTACGGAGCCTGGCTGGAGGGTGACGGTCTCAGTGTGACTCAGGCTCAGGTCGGATCCAGAGAAGGACCCAGTGACACATGCACTAGTGGTCCCCAGAGAGGTCCACCCAGAAGCCCCAGATTCTGCAAGCAGATCTCTGTGCATGGGGAGGAGGACGGTGCAGACATGGCTCCAGTCCACCCTTGAGGGGAGTTTGTCCTGAGCCATCTGGGTGATGGCTTTGCCTTCTCTGGAGCAGGACATCTCTGGCCAGTCAGGGAGACACGGTGGCAGAGATGCAGGAGGATGGAACCTCAGAGGCTTGACCACTGCTGCTGGCCTGGAGGAGAGGGTGCTGGGAGCAGGGGACATGGGGAGGCAGTGGCCGAGGGAGGCCCTGGACTAGGGTGCTGGTGTCAGAGACGAGAGCTGAGCAGATCCTACAGGTGGACAGCGTGGACCCACATCACCGCTCTGCACAGGTGCGAGTCTGCTGCCAAGCAGACCTTATGTTGAGTTCTTACACAACCTTCAAAGAGGCAGGAGGAAACCTCTGGAGGCCAGGCATGTGTTTATGCCTTTGGTTGTGGTTGGGCTGTACAGACCTGTTGAGGCACAAGCAAAAAATACATGCAGCCTTCCGTATAAAAAGAAAGGAATTGGGAAGGATCAAGGGAGGCAGAGAAGGAAGGGAAACAATCTGCTGTAGTGCCCTTTGGTGATCTGCTTCAACAGTCACACCACTCTCTGAAAGTGTAATTTATTTTAATTTTGAAAGAAAAAAATACACTGATTTGTTCAAAGTCACAGTCATTTCGAGGTGGAGCCCAAACTAGAACCTAGGTCTTCGGTCCAGTGTTTGCCCTGCACTGAATGATCACATTGAAGTGAGTGACAGAGAGAGGAGAGGCAATTTAAAAAGGGAGCACTGGGAACAAAGTTGACCAATCAGCCTGTGTCCATGCAGAGTGTGCACAGCGAACTCTCAGCATCTATCGCTACAACGCAGTAATTGAAGCAGCAATGATAGAAGGGCAGTCAGCAGAGGAGGGTGGAGGGGGCTGAGGAATGAGATTGGGCAGGCTGAGTCCCAAACTGGGTGCGGTGTGGTGCACCAGTGAGAGTGTTTAAAAAATAGGGTTTATGGGGAGGCTGCTCACAAGCTGTACTTGGCACTGGCCTTTCACTCATGGGTCTCAATGGACTTACATGAATCAGGCCACATTGTCAATAGAATTAGACATACTGAACAATTTTAAGTGATCCTCAGAGTAATGCGTTTGAACCAATGCATTTAGTCCAATAGTCTTAGGCTGGAATAATCTGTGCAAAGTAGATTATGCCCTAAAAGGCAGACACAAGGATCACTCTGCTGAGGACATAAATCTATCTGCAGAAGAGAGGAAAGGAAGAGGGACAGAGTGGCCTAGGGCTGCAGAGCTCAGGGCTCAGGCTACCTGATGCCGTCACTCTGCAGAGGGGAGGAAAGGAAGAGGGACAGAGTGGCCCAGGGCTGCAGAGCTCAGGGCTCAGGCTACCTGGTGCCGTCACTCTGCAGAAGGGAGGAAAGGAAGAGGGACAGAGTGGCCCAGGGCTGGGGAGCTCAGGGCTCAGGCTACCTGGTGCCGTCACTCTGCAGAAGGGAGGAAAGGAAGAGGGACAAAGTGGCCCAGGGCTGGGGAGCTCAGGGCTCAAGCTACCTGGTGCCATCACTCTGCAGTTCACACCACTGTCCTACAGGAGGCAGTGGATTAGGATGGGCTAAGCCACCATTATTGAATAAATGATGGAAATCAAATGTCTCCCTAGTGACATTTCCTGGGCTGGCTCTGATTGACCCAAGAGTCACAAAACCCCTTTTAATGATGGTCTGTAGGCAGTGAACTGTCGGAAGTAACATGGTGGTTGATTCTCTCTCCCACATGTGCCAACCGCCCAACTACAGAGCCACTGAGTGGGCAGGGGTGCCTGTGCCTGCTCCTGCTTCATGGCAATGAGCAGGGTTGTGGCATCAGCTCCGAGGGTGCTGCCAAAGCTGTGGTAACCAATGGCCATTCCTTGGTGCACCAAGAACCGGGAAATGGGGCCCAAGTGCAGGCGCTCACCTCCACTTCAGACGGAAACCAGGGTGACCTCTCCACAGGCGTGCAGCACCAGCAGACTCGTTTCCTCTCTTTGGCCACCTGTCCTTGGAGATCACGAAGAACAGCTCTGCAGTCCCGGGGTTGGGCCTGCAGCTGGCATCAGAGGATTCTCACCTCCTTAGGAAGTCCTTCTCCGCTCCCTCACCAGTGCTCTCTCGGCACACACTGTCCAGCACTGCAGACTCACCAGGGATCAGTGCACCAGTGAGACATGGAGCGCCCCGGCAGTGTCGGCTCTGGCCCCCTCGAAGATGATTCAGAGGTGCCAGCACGATGTGCCTTGAGGTGAACGTTCTCTCCACAAGTGCGACAGTCAGCCAGCGTGGGGACACTCACATGCCTGGTTGGAGCCAGTCCTCCTGTCTGATGTCCACCACTCTGTTGCTTCCAAAGAGGCCCATGGGGGATCCAGGCCCACATTGGGATGCAGAGGAGGCTGAACCGTCCCATTCCATCGGGAGATTGCTCGTCTCTACGTTCGTCCAGCACCTGCCAGAGGTCAAACCGGGGGAACCCTGGATGGGGCATGAGTCTGAGAGCTGGGCACTTCCGTTTCCCTCCTGGGTCTTCATTTCCTCCTCTTTAAATGCCAGAGTTTCTTGGAATAGATAACTTGTAATAAACCCAGTGCTGGCAAGAGAGCTCACTGCCCTGCTTCGTAACTCCAGTTACTTCATGGTTAATCTTCTTTCCTACCTGTGCCCTTAGTGGGAGTCCATCAGCGTTCACTGGGACAGAAGAAGGCGAAGGGTTCCAGCTGTGACACTGGGCAAGTGACCTGCCCATGCTCGGTTTCCTGTCTGTGAAGTGGGTTGGTTAGTCAGTCTGTCCCACATTGAGTGTGGGAAGGATTAAGGAGCATCAGCATAGAAACTAGCCCTTGGAAGTGTTTTGCAAACATGGCCTGTAAGCAGTATCTGATTTAAGTGAAAAATGAACAATGAGTTCACCATGTCTCTCTGATCAGGTTGCCATTTTGCTTTTCTTGAACGTTATATTGATTTATGAAAAAGGAGAACTTGAAGATCTGACTTTGGCCTTGGCCCCGTTCCTGACTCCTGAGCCTGCAGGGAACAGGCCTGGGAACTCCAGAGCATCACAGTCGCTGAGATGTTACGAGGATCCCACCAACCTGGGTGCTGTCCTCCAGGCACTCCCGCAACCCCTGGTGATGTGACAGAGCATTCCTGTTTCCAGTCACCCCTGTCAAGGCCAGTGCTGCCGGGGACACCTGCAACAGTGTTTGCATGTGACAGAGTCTCTCTGCTTCTCTGAAGAACCAAATTCAGCTGAGCTTCCACCTTGTGTTAGCGGTCTCCCCTGTCAGGCCCATCTGCATAAACCAGCCTTGTGTACATAGGATTGGCATTTGTGGAAATGAGGGCTCTCTGATTCCTTATCTGAAATCAGTTGCAGCTCAGGGCTGGCCTGCTGGAGGTTATCTCCTGCCCACTCTGTAGGGAGTGCTGTGCTCTCTGTAGCTCTGCCCATGCCTAGCCAGGCTGGCCTGAATCTGACACCTGCCCAGCCCGCTGAAGCACCATGTGGACATCCCTAGGCATTTTAACCATGGCACACATCTTGTGTCTCCTTGAAAATATGATCCAACGGTTCTTTGTGAATGAAAAGATAACCAATGGGAGAGAGCAATGGCAGAGACAGCACTGTGGGTAAACGAGCTCCCCGATCCCTGCAGAGGAAAAGGAGGGTGGTGTGCGAGTTCTCCTTGGTGAGGAACAAAAGGTGCCCCCTTGCTGCCAAGCCCACAGCAGTGCCCTTGCTCCAGGGCAGCCCTGAACTACGTGCTCCTGTGGTCCTTGACCTTTGTCTCTAACCATTGCACACAGAACACCCCTATCCAGGACCGTCGGTCTGCATTGGTTGGCCAGCAGAATCTTCCTATTAAGACACTGATCACACAGCCAACACCTGTGCTGCAAGTGCTGCGACTTCCCCATGCTCAGGAAGGAGGAGCATGCCAGCATCCAGGGGCCCCCTGCCTGGGACAGAGAGGAGTGGCCTGCATCCGTGGTGCAGCCAGGCACCTGAGCTGGGGCTGCAGGTCAGAGGACGCAGTGTTTGCCAGTCAGACGCTCAGCTTCTCGGGCACAGGTGTCCCTTCCCCAGGAATGGCCCATCAATCATCGTCCGTGGGTCAGGATCTCCTGCAGGACAGAGGAATCTTATGATTAATGCCGGCATGGTGACCTGAGTAGTGCCCAGGGAGGGATCCGTAGTGAAACAAAGGAAGGACTGATAGTTCTTGAACAACCTTGGCCACTGCTCCACCCCGTGGTGCTTACCTTGAGCTGTGAATTCCCCCCGTGCAGAGCCCAGTCTGGGTATATTACCACCATCAAGGAGAGATTGCTGTTTGAGCCCCTGATACATAGTATGTTTTGGGCTTATGTCCTTTAAAATATTTTTTCCTAAAGATTCAAATAGAACTGACTTTATTTAGTCGAAAGTGCCCCAAATATTAAGAGCATGGAAGTTGATTTTGACCAGATTGCAACAAGCTTCAAGTGCTTAAGAAAGCCTTGCCTAAACAGCCAAGAGCCTCAGTGGGGCCCTGAGAGGACCTGAGAGGCTTCTTAGGAGAGCGCTTACCAGCCCAGGAAAAGAGCAAGAGCAAGCACCACCATGGTCTCCTTCCCGCACGTTTAGGCCTAAGGTTCTCCTAGGCAGCAGGCCAAGCCCAGTGTGTGTGTGATCGCATGGGCAGCAGCCATGGTTTTAATCTCCAAGTTCTAGTGCGAGACCAGTTAGTGTGGGCATGGAGCTGCTGTGTGACGAGAAGCCACTCCCTCTGTGGCACGCTCTTGTCCAGTGGGGGTGTGACGAGAAGCCACTCCCTCTGTGGCACGCTCCTGTCCAGTGGGGGTGTGACGAGAAGTCACTCCCTCTGTGGCACGCTCCTGTCCAGTCTCAGGAGAGCTTCAGCAAACCCACATTGGAGATTTTCTCCCACCACCTGGCCAGTGCTCATGCAGACCGTGGAGGTGCTGGATAGCAGGGCCTGCTGAGAAGCTGAGATGCATCAGACACATGGCGACTGGCACCCCCGGCTTGGATCCTGCAACAGGGAGACATCAACAGAAAACGGGTGAAACCCAAATAAAGCCATGTACCAAGGGTGTCCATGTACCAGTGTCAACCCCTGGTGTTGAAAACTGCTTCGTGGTGACATTAGATGGCAGTAGTGGGGACTCTGGACCCTGAACACATGGGATCTCTACTACCTGCAGCTTCTCAGTAAATCCAAATTGTCTCGAGGCTGGAGGGTTTAGGAAAACAACTCACACCCAACCTGCACCCCGCTGTTCTGGAGAGGACAGGCATTGGCCTGGTCTCCTGGAGTCCCTCACCTCCTGACATGGCATTGTTTGGGTCCACACCATGCTTACTGCTGTGTTCCTGTCTACACCCACAGGTGGCCTAGCACCAACAGCGTGTTGTCCTGTGTGGGAGGCACTGGGGAGGCTCAGGGTCCTGGGCGAGGGCTGAGTTCTTATGTGCACATGAGGCTCGTGTCTTCAAGGGTCTGGGTTTGCCTGTAAGAGGCTTTCACAGGACAGAACTGGGGCTCTGGGGCTCCTGGCCTCCATCCACACCCCAGCCTCGGTGTGCAAACTCCCTCTCTTCTCTCCACCCCGGAAATGGCCAGCCTCGTATTCCCCATGAGCTCAGGCTTTCAACAGGAAGGAAAGAATCACCTTCCTGCTGTTTCTGATTGGGCCGGGCAGATTCCCCGGCAGGCTTCATTGGAACGCGTGGAGGATGAACTTCAGCAAAAGGGAGCCCAGATCAGTGATCAAGCCACTGTGTCACCCAAACTGCTGTGAAAGCAGCCGGGGGCTCGCCCAGGAGGTGCGTGGTCAGCGCCCTCCACCACTCTGTCCCCGCCTCTCACGTCCCAGCAGGAGAAGCGGATTCTGAGACCACCCGCTTTGGCCCTGCAGGAGTTCCCGTCCTGAGTCTGGACACCTGGCGTCCTGCTCTAAGAGCTCCAAGCCTGCCTTCTGTTCTCACCTTGCCCCTTTCCAAGAAGGAGATTTAATGAGACTACTCGGTGTCCAGAGGCCGTCACACCAGGCAGGGAGCAAGCCCAGACGGATAGGAAACGGCAGCGTGCTGCAGAGGAGACCAAGGAGGTCCAGCACAGACCGCGAAGGAGCAGGGGACTCGAGGGTGGGGACTCAGTTTGACCAGGAAGAGAGCAACAGGGCAGGCTGCTGGGCTTTGCAGGGTCAGCGATTGACACCCGGACTGGGTTCGTCGGTGGTGTGTGCAGAAATGGAGTTTATTTCCTCAAATCTGCTTGTCAAAATCAATTGAAGAGTGAATATCCACAGGTTTTAGCTGTAAAACGGACCTGTTGATGTTGAAATTTTGTGGAGTGAGGACTCGGCAGTACTGCAGGTGGTTGCTTTGGGATGGGGCCATGGCCACTTGTCAAGGGGCACACACCCCACATTGTGGCTCTGGGAAGCCTTCTGCCTTCCCCCATGAAGACCCGGACCCCTGTGGGACCTGGGGCAGCAGAATAAGTGGAAACCACACACAACAGGTGCGTGAGCCGCCACGCACACCCACACTATTGATGAAATGAGCCCATCCTACCAGGGACAGATATCTTTATGAACCTAGAAATATACATAAAGCTATATTATAGGACCAGTTGTTGCCAAATATGAAAGGCACCTGGATTTAGTTATTATCAAGCCCTGGTGTGTGTGTCTCACTGTTGGGGTAGTGATATTTGGATGGTGGTTTTTATATGATTATATATTTATTGCAAAAGTATTTTTTCTGGCATTTATTCTGGCAAGATTACTAATCCCATTGCTATAATTATAAGTTTTACTTATTGTTTATTCTGTTGACAACAATAATCTAAAGGATTTTAAAAATGGCATGCAATAGTATTCAGTGTGCCTACATTTTAATACATTTCATCAGAAATGCAAATTAAATGGTAAAATTTGAACTTATAAATATTTCCAAAGAAGTTATTTTTCTTAATTATTCAGAAATATTTGTTAAAATTAAAGGTCAAAAATACCAATTATAACCATAAATTGTAACTCAAAATCAGTCTGTTTCTTTTAATTACATCATCTGGTCCACACTGGTAGGATATTACTACTTGAAGGCCAGGCGTCAGTGTCCACCTCTTTGGCAACATAAAGTATCAGTGACGCCATTCATGCTTCGTATATCTTACACATTGGGGAGAAATGCGGCTAATATTGAAAACATTTCTCCACTGCCACCTACAATTGCTGAGAATGCCATGGCCTCTTTACAAATATGTCCAGAACCATAAATTGGAAAACCAAGGGTAACGGAAACACCTTCAGCATAACTCGAAAATGATTCCCTGTGGGAAGACCCTGCTCCATCTTCCAGTCTGAGAGGAGTCCCCATGCTGGTCTGTCTTGGCTCTTCCCTATGCCCTTAGACCTCTCAGAACCTCCCTGTATCCCACACCAGCACCTGGGTCCCAGCCGGCTACACAACCCACCATCTATGACTTCCAGAAGGAATCACCTGTTGACCCAGGGTGGGAGATAGGAAGAGCATAGCAGATGGTCACAGCAATGGATCATGCTATGAAGCTGAGGGAGGCTGGATCCCGAGAAGTGGAAGGCCCACATGCTCCTTAAGTTGACTTTTTTAGTATTTTGATATGTAAAGCTTTTAAAGAGGGAGTTCCAGGATTGGGGTCCTTCTCCAAGTACAGGTACTTTACTGGGTTTTTAAAATAGTCTTGGTGGCCAATCATGATTACTCAAATCCTGCATCATGTATTATCAGCTTTTAAAACACAAATCTTTTTTTTTTTTTTTTTTTTTTTTTGGTACTGGGGATTGAACTCAGGAGCACTTGACCACTGAGCCACATCCCCAGCCCTATTTATGTAGAGACAGGGTTTCACTGAGTTGCTTAGCACCTCACCGTTGCTGAGGCTGGCTTTGAACTTGCGATTCTCCTGTCTCAGCCTCCCTAAGTGCTGGGATTACAGGCGTGCGCCACTGTGCCCGATCACAAATCTTTTTTTTTCAATATATTTTTTAGTTGTGGATGAACCTTTATTTTTATTTATTTATTTTTATGTGGTGCTGAGAATCAAACTCAATGCCTCACATATGCTAGGCAAGTGCTCTAGCACTGAGCCACAGTCTCAGCCCCCAAACACAAATCTTAATGTCACAACAGGAGGGAGTATATCAGAGTCATGGCATCTCCACACACAGTTAGCCTGAGGACTGCAGTGCGTCTTGTGGAGAATGGCAGAATAAACCATCAGATGCATTTTTCTTCCTTGCTCACCGTCCAAGAAATGTGCAAGAATCAAAGACAGCAAGGTAGTTTGGCAGTGACAAGTGCTGGCACGGGGCCCAAAGCCACATAGCTCAAGAGACCTCATCCAGGATTTGGCCAAAGTTCTCAGCTTAGAGGTGTGCATAAGCATCTCCACAGCCATGGGTCAGCTGGTAACTTCAACAGGATCCCCCTCACTGTGGAGGACAGCATACCAGTGATCCCTGATGCAGGCATTGACTCTCAACTTCTTCATAGAACAGCCACAAGCAGACCATGGAGCCCATGATGTAGACCACAACACTTAAGTCGTTTAATCAGGCAGAAAGAAAGTGATACTAACTGGAAATGTGGAACTGCACAAAGAAGAGAGGAGTACTCAAGTGCTAAATATGTGGGTAAACACAATATTTTCCTCATTTTAACTGTCCAATGATGTCTAACTACTTGAAACCAAAATGGTCTATCACGGGGTTTATAGGCCATGTACAAGTAACATATACGACGACAATACCAAAAGAGAGAGGAGCGGACGTCTTCTGATGTAGCACATGAGGTAATCAGAATGCATCAGGAACATGAGCAACTCCACTGGAAAATGAAGAAGAGGAGCTAATGAGCCAAAATGGGGATTAAATGATACAGTAAAGAGTCAATCCCAAAGAAGTCAAAAATGGTAAAATAGAAACAAAGAATGGGTCAAACTAAGAGAAAATAAATAGCAAGATTAAATCTTGCTATTTAATACTGATCGTCACATTAAGTATAAATGGTCTAAATAGTCTAATTAAAATCCAGAGATTGCCAAATGGGATAAAATATGGAACTCAAATTTGTATGCTACTTGCAAGAAAATCACTTTAAATAAAAAAGCTAGGACCTGGTGCTAAGCTAGGACCTGGCTGTAATAAAAAAACATAGACTGGTTAAAACTAAAAGGATGGCAAGATATACAGCATAAAAACACTAACTTAAGTGCAGTAGGGAAGAGCACTGGCTGAGATTTGGGGTTGAATCCGAACTCTGGTTACCACTCAGTGGTGAACTTGGAAAGGTTGCTTAGCTTTTCAAGACCTAATTTTCTACCATCTGTTTAAAATGGGAATAAGATGCCTATCTGATAGGGTTGTGGCAATATTTAAATAAGTTAATGTAGAGTACATGACTTAGTTCCTAGCATGTAGCAAGTGTCTAATAAGTAATAATGTGGGATTATTGTCGTGGTTCCTAGGTTTGTTGTAGAAGCTCTAGATGGGACTCTCTGAAATAGCTTTCCAAATAGTCATGGCACCCAGGAAGCTTCCAATATGATCTTGGCCATTGGATTCCAGGCCCCTGTGCAGAGGACATTTGTATTTTGGTAACTGAAAAACAAACTCCAGTCTGCAATATGGATTGCTAGCTGTGAGCTCTTAGAAAAGATCAATGGCTCTTATCTTGAAGCGGAGCTGGGACTGTCTGTCATCCCTGAGCTGCCTGGAGGCTGGCTCTGCTCAGCCCCCAAGGAGGACTGTGCTCTGTTTGACAGGGAGGTGCTGGCGAGTGAGTGGAGAAAGCACAGAAAACACCTGGAAGCTGCAGGGCGCACTCGCTGTGGCGGGCTCATGAGAAAGGGGCATCCGCTCTCCCATTTCCATTGTGACATTATGCAAAGATAATGTGGCACAGATGCGTGGGATAAATAATTCAGGAGAAAACAAGAGAGATACAACCTGAATGCCCTGAACAGCAGCCAAGAGCTCTGTGGGAGCAGCTCCTGCATTCACATGTGTTGGCACTCACATGCAGACGTGAATCCTTCGTGGGAGAGAGAAAACGCCGTGATTCCAGAGGGCTGAGCACGGCTGGAACTGGCGCCTCCACACCTGCTTGCAGGAGCTCTGCTGTTCCTGTTCCTCTGCGCAGCACATTGCTCTCATGCTGGCTTCTTCTCCACAGTCTCCTCCAACAAGTGCTGAACTATCGGAAGTCCAGTGGAGTAAGGCGTCCTGGTTTTACTGAATTGTAACACTCGATAAGTATTCTGTAAAAATGGGGCATGGAGCACCCAGCCGACGGCACTGCACCAAGTACATGGTGTGTTTCCATCCTGTTGGATGTCCACACACTCTGGTGAGAAGATTCTCTTGTTCCTGTTTTGGAACCCGAGGCAGCTGAGCTCAGAGAGGCTGGGTCTTGTGCTCAAGGCCGTGTGAATACTCAGTGGTAGGGTAGGAGACACAGGCTGGGAAATCTCTCCCGAGCTAGCTCTCTGCCCCTGGGTCCCATCCTCCATAACTGCACAGCAGTCAGGAAAATCATCTAGTGTGGGGTGATCCCCCGTGTGGCTGCTCGTTTAACTATGAATGAGCATGCTTGCAGAACAGTTGCACCCCACCTCCTGCAGTCCCCACGGGGTTCCCATGACAAGTACTTCTCCTCTGTGCCCCTCACCCATCGGAGCAAAGAGGTGCAGCAGCGCCCATCCCAGGGATCCAGGGGTAAGTGCACCCATCCACCTACAAGGCACCCATCCACACCAGGTGCCCAGAGTGATGACTGGGGATGTCTGCAAGCCGGGTGGGCTTTCCTAGGTCATTTGTAACTTTCCTGGGACCTGGCCGTATAGCTAGTCTGCAGAGGGCTAAACTCAAAGATCATGTGCATAGATGAGAAGAGACAC
This sequence comes from Xerus rutilus, assembly GCA_028644305.1. Classification (NCBI taxonomy): domain Eukaryota; kingdom Metazoa; phylum Chordata; class Mammalia; order Rodentia; family Sciuridae; genus Xerus; species Xerus rutilus. The sequence continues at coordinate 19,027,458 of CM053416.1, forward strand.
TGTTCTGAACAATTATCAGCAGCTGTGATCTCCGGGGTGTTTTGGTGTGGCACATGGTAGAGATAATGAACACTTTTGAAGTGATGTGTCACAAGCCACAGGATGGCAGGGGGAATCTTATATCAGACAGGTCTGAAGCAGAGGTAGTCCCCACGCTTCCTGGAAAAATCAAGTTGCTGGGACAAAGGTCCTGAGGCAGCCTTCAGGACTTGCCCCCGGGAGCTCCTGGAGGTGTGTTGGACTGAGGTGCGCGCTGGGTTTGAAGAGGGGTGATGAGGAGCATGGCACTGGCTTGTCAGTACCTGTGGGCCGGCTGACTGACAGTGCTGAGCTGTGTTGTCAGGGGTGTGCAGGGAGCCTGGGATCACCACTGCACATGGGGTTCATGGCAGAACCAAGTCCAGATGCTGCTGTCATTTAAATTACAAGAAGAATGGAAAAGTCCACAAAACACATTGGATTTCATAGCCAACCCCCCCAATTCATGACAAAATAATGCCACCTTAATATTTCCAAACAGTAGCAGACACCTCTCCTGCTTATACCCCTGTACCCACCCCGGGAACCTCCTTCTGATTAACCAACCTACAATACACAGGCAGACAGATCTTACTGGACAAAAACTCTGACTGATAGACTTTGTACGTGGCCACTCCTGTAACTTACAGGGAGTTTCCGTCCCTCCCCTCCCCTCCTGTCATAACACAGTCACCAGATGAAGCCCGGTGTAGACAGGGCTCCTTAGCTAGGAGCAGAGGACGGTCTCACTGAGGCCCTTCAGTGTGAGCATGGTTGGCCCTTTCTGGACAGAGTCCACCTGGGTCTGCTGGGTGCCCGGAGCCAGTGCAGACAGGGAGGCGCACGTGTTGTTGTGTGCACCCTGGCACACTGGCCGTTTTCCTTTCCCTTTGGCATCTGGTTATTTCTTTAGAGTTTCAGTTACACTGTTCATCTGACTCACTCAGTTACGTTCTGAGCAGTGAAAGCTGCACTGTGTTTGGGTCTCATGGTAGTAGCACTGGCAGGTATGGCTTTCACATCTAGAGTGTACTCTGTGGATACTTATCCAGTAAGTCATCGTCCTTATCCACCCAGGCAAGCACTTGCACACACACCAGCAGGGTGTGAGCTGATAAGAAGGAAATGGCAGGTAGGGTCTTTTAGTGCCGTTCCATGGAAAGCTGTGTGGACACTCCTTACCTTCATTTATATATGAAGCAATTATATAATTCCTAAAGACCTAAGCATAAGCAACAGCCGACACTTGGTGCTGCACTGGGCACTGTGACCAGCCAACAGCCGACACTTGGTGCTGTGCTAGGCACGGTGACCAACACTTGGTGCTAAGCTAGGCACTGTGACTAACACTTCACTGGCTTTATTCAGTTCCACTCTTAGCGCAGCCTGTGAGACAGGGATGGAGATGAGTTCAGAGGGCGAGGGAACCTCCAGAGTCACTCTCCCCCACAGACGAGAGAAAGACGCAGGCTCAGGTCTGCCTGTCCGTCGCCTGGCCCTGCCCTCCTCATAGGTGACCTAGCTCATTCACATGGCCAGGGAGGCCACCTAGGCTGCTGCCAGCTCAGATCCAGCACCCAGTTGGGGAGCCAGGACAGGACGTGGGTCTCATTTTCTGTCCAGTGTTTTATTTCCCTGAATCTTAAAGGTTCTTTTGTTTTTCCTAAAGTTTACTGATCTTTTTGTAGCAGCAAGGGCCTCAAATATCTTTTCCACTTTTCTCTTAGCAGGAAAATCAGAGCATGCAGGGTCACAGGGCAGTGCTGGCTTTGGTGAATGCCCGCTTTGACAAAGGCTGTGGAGGAAGAAATACCTGTGGTCTTCGAAGCCACAGGGAATTCCAGGGGGTTGGGCCAGTTGCTAGCGCTGTCCTACAACTCCCCAGGGTCCTCGGGACGTCCAGGGCACGGTTGAGGCTGGGGCTGCTCTGGTGCTATTTCTCATGTGCTGGATCAGAGGCCGCTCAGCTCATCTTGGAGTCAACATCTAACAGTCATCTAACAGCTGCTGGCTGGTGATGTGACCACCTTCCCATCGCTTTCCCCCAAGCTTTTTGGTGGAGAAAGGAAAGACAGGGAGACGTGCACTTGTAACAGCCTTTGATTTTTGCCACTTGTTCTTCCTGCCTCCCCATCAGGGGTCACAGCACGGCTCAAGAGTGTCTGATCATCTGCCTGGCGCCTGCTGCCCCCATGAAGGAAATCTCACACCCAGGTCCTACTGCAGTCCCAGGGCTCGATTCTCCAGTCAGCCAGGCAATAAATGCTTTAAAAAGACAGGCTGCCTGTCTGGAGACACCACAGCACCCCATAAACGGGGCATTGCTGATTTTATGTGTTAGTTGAAAATAAATTTTAAAAAGAAACTCTCTGTGAGGATGACCAAGAAGCAACACTGTGGATGTCTTTACTGAAGCCACAACTGCTGTACTGCCGACACCAGCAACGGTGGCCTTCTTGCTGCCCTCAGGACTCTGCTCAGTGTCTGTGCCATAGGGAGCTGCACACACAGACATGGAGACCACGTGTGGAATTCCAATGGCGAACTGCTTGCTCATTAGTGGGGAAGAGAAGGAGAACCGAGTGAAGAGCGACTGGAGAGAAACTGTCCGAAAGCCCAACGTCTCTGGCCAGTAGGAGACCCAGGTTCGCTTGTGCCCCACACAGCACAGCCCCGGCCATTGCCTGGGGTCCTAGCCAGGACCTGTGTGGTCGTCGTGTGCAGCAGACATGCGTCTGGGTGGCCTTGGTGACTCGCGGCTGCTGAGGGACGTACAGAAGCGTAGACCCCTCTCCACCTCAGCCTGCCCGTGGAAATGCCAGCTGGGGAAAAGAGGCATGCTCAAAATTTCACACAGGCCTGTCACTCAACTGGATTCCCATCAGTGCAAGAAACAGAGACTCCAGAGTCAGGCGAGAGCTCCAGGATTCGCCTGGATGGCATCACAGACAGAGTGAGCTCCACGTGGATGGAGACAATAGCCAGGGCCCCTCTCTGCCTTAGTGCATCTTAGTGCAAGGTTGGGAGGAAAGTGGCTTCCAGGAGGGCCACCTCGGCCTCCCTCCCTCAGCTTTCCTGACTTTCCTTTCCTAGACGCAGCTTCAGGCTCTTAGTCACCTATGATCATAGCTGTTTGATGTTTTTTGTGACCTTTTAATTCAAGGTACTATGTTGTACGTGAAAACTGAGAAACTGATGGCGTAAGACAGCACCCCCCAACTTGCTTCTATTTTGGTATGAAAATTGAAGGAAAATTCATACTTACATTTTTGACCTTTTGTTTTGGTTAAAGGGATTTTTAAAGCCGCACACAAGTCAGCAGAAGGATTCAGGGCTTGATTGCACCCTGGAGGGCATTGGAGTGTGATGTGGGTGTGACATTAAGGTTTCCTGCTTGCCCTGCGTGTCCGTGGAGGGGAGTCAGAAGTGCCCCACTGACTGGGGAGACGGCTTGTCTTCAACGTTGGTGGATTGTGTGCTCTCTTTCCAGGGATTAGGATGCTGAGTAGCTGCAGGCCAGCAACCCTGGCAACCCCGCAGTGGTCCTGAGAGAGTTCAAAGGACATTTTCTGCAGAAGTCACATTCTTAGAGTTAATATTTTGGCTCTTTCAAGAAAAATTTAATCATGAACTCCTTCCATCTTCTTCTTGTATGTTTCCATAGCAACTAGAATGAGACTGTGCTCTTAAGTAACCAGCAGGATTGCTTGAGCCACCTTGCCAGGAATGAATTCCTCAGAAACTCACCCTCCAGTGGAAAACGTCCTGGCTACTCAGATTTCCTGTTCTTTCTTAGCTGGATGGTGTTGGTTAAGGGTTTGTCTTGGTGTCTTAAGGTGATAGTTGTCACCTCTCGGAAAGCGTGGGAGAGATGGTTACCAGGGGCTCACAGGAGATGTGGGAGGAGAGCAGCTGAGGTTAATCGACTGGGTGGAGACCAGCTTGTGCCTGGCATCGTTAGTGGGCTGCCCTCATGGACAGAGCCGGGGGCCTGTGAGGCACTGGCTCACCCCTCTTCAGTGCTTCCATGCTTTGGGCTGCATCGAGGCCGTGTTGTCGGCCCCCAGAGAAAAGAGGCTGCCTCCAGAACTGAAGCCGTCCGTCCCTGAGCACTCTTTGCTCCAGCAGGTCCTTTTCATGGTCTGCAGAGATCGGCAGCCAGTGTGTTTATTAAAATGGCCGTTTCTGTTATGAGGGTTAGTCTAGAACCTGACTGCTGAAATCCGCAGAGAGGCTGCCCACAGAGGCTCCAGGCCTTGCTCCCCAACCCTGTCACTTCTCCCGCAATTCTTGCACTCGATGGATGGACGACCTGCTCAGGGTTCAAATGCCCAAGAGGGAGCAACTTCTTGGCAGCCTGAGGTCCTTTTGTGTGGAGTCCTGTCTAAAAGGCCTACCCTGGGGAGGCTGCCCCCTTTCTCCCTTACTGCCACCATCCCTTGAGGCACAGACAGAGGCCCTCTCCAAATTTCCTCATGACACCTTGAGATGGGAGGGACCAGGGCATCCAAATAGTGACGAGGTGCAGAGCCAGACGTGGGTGACTGGAAGGCATTTGTCGTGTACCCAGGTGTGGGAGGCCCGCTTACACCTGCCTAGAGCTAACTGCCAGCAGGGTACAGAGGTGCCCTCCTCGAGTGGCTGCAGGTGTGTAGGCGCCTGGAAGCTGGTCCCCAGGCCTGCCCTCGGCAGGTGGTCGACCTGGGAAGGGGACCCGGCAGCCCAGCAGGGGAGCGAGAGTGACAGGAGAGTCCCCAGCCGAGAGCGTGTTATCCAGCCTGTCGTCACTGCGAGGGCTGCAGGGTTGACTCTGAGGGCCTGAGGGCAGGAGGGGCCTCGGCCAGGAACATGTTATCCAGCCCATCGTCACTGCGAGGGCTGCAGGGTTGACTCTGAGGGCCTGAGGGCCTCGGGCTCGGGGCACCCCTGCCTGGACAGAAGGAGTGGGCCCTTGTGTGCCCACGTGTGGCCATGGTGATGGCTGCTTCCAGGTGGCCTGGATTCTCTGGACTTCCAACCTTCCCAGGATAGCAGGGGACCTGGAGACCGCACTGAGTCCTAATGCCCCTGGAGACTGGGGGCCCCAGGAATGAGGGATCCCCACAGACACCTGCAGGCCAGCTGTGTGGCACCACCACTCATGCCAGTGGCTGGTTTTTCTAAGTGGAATCTCTCCAAGAGGACCGAAAGCTTGTCAAAGCTTTCGTGCTCTAGATGCAGACCCAGAAGGGGCAGGGTGGCTGCAGTCTTCACCTGTTTCATCAATGAGGCAGTAAACCTGGAGGGGCCAGGGCTGGGTCCAGGGTCCTCTGAGCCTGGCCTGGCCCCAGTGGCAGCTGGCACAATCATATGGGCCTTGGCTGCAGCTCATCGGGGGCTGGGGCTGAAAAGCAAAACCAGGCAGGGCGTGTCGCAGGGCACCTCGGGCTGGCTTGCTGACCGGATGGTGGTCCCTGGGTGTTGAGAACGTGTCTGCCTCGCTCTTGCCTGTTCCCCACGGCCTCCCTCAGAGCCACAGCAAGGGGTCACAAACCACCCTGCAAGCCTCCCGCTTCCCAGTCCCACAGCTTTGGATCTGTCCTCTGGGGAGTCTCCGCTGCTTGGAACAGGGCCACAGTGTGCCCCATGGCTGTTCCTCTACCGAGAGGCTTCACAGTGTGCCCATGGCTGTCTCTCTACCGAGAGGTTTCAGCCTTTCAAGCCCACAACACGTCACTTTGTGAAACTTTCCTCATGCTGCTCCACAAAATCATTGCTTGCCCTCTGCCCCACAACACGTGTTCCCGTGTGTCTCGCAGTGTGTCTCACAGTTGAGATGCTCTCTGCCTACACCCCAGCATCGCGAGCTGCTTAGAGGGCACAGCCTCACGTTCCTTAGGGTAGGTCAGGTTGTGCTGAGGTAGCACATGACCTCAGATATAACGGATTAACATGGTAGCACCTACCTGTCATCCCCAAAGCAGGAGGATTGACATTGAAGGCCAGCCAGAGCCACTTAGTGAGATCCTGTCTCAAGATAATTGTTAAAAAGTAATGATTTTTAAAAAGAACTGGGATGCAGCATAGTGGGTGAGGGACCCTGGGTTTCATCCCCAGGGCCTGGGAAGACACAGCTGAGTTGTTCTGCAGAGCTTCCTGGATCTAAATTCCAGTCAGGTCCCTCCTCGTGGACACAACTACATCCATCCAGAGTGGGCTCAGGGCCCTCGTGGGCACACCTACATCCATCCAGGGTGAGCTCAGGGCCCTCCTCGTGGGCACACCTACATCCATCCAGGGTGAGCTCAGGGCCCTCCTCGTGGGCACACCTACATCCATCCAGGGTGAGCTCAGGGCCCTCCTCGTGGACACACCTACATTCATCCAGGGTGAGCTCAGGTCTCTGCTCCTCAAGGACACACCTACATCTCTCCAGAGTCAGCTTAGGCATCTCCTTAATGTTATCGTTCTTATTCAGCCTCTGGAAGGAAGAGCGAGGAGTCTGAAACATTGTATGCTGTTTTGGAGGAGAGAAGGTCCTGCAGTTGGACCTCAGGTTTTCCCCAGAGGTCACATCATAAAGGCTTGGTTGCCAGCTTTGTGCTGTTGGGATGTGGTGGAGACTGCAGAGCTGGGCAAAGTGGGAGCCTTCAGGTCATGGGGACATGCTCATGTAGAGGGCACCCTGGCCCTTCACCCTCCCTGATCTGTGCCATGATGAGCCACCACAGGCCTCATGGCCACCTGGTCATGAACCAGAACCTCTAACATCCAGCCAAAGTCACCCTTTTATTTGTAAGTTGGTCATCCCAGTCATTAGTTACAGGATGGCAAGCTGACAGCAGTCCCAGGCCATGTGGGGCTCTCGACACTCTTAGATGGTCATGCTCCTCTGTGCTTGCTCTCAGTGGCCAAAGCACCCTCGTCCAGGGCCAGGACATTTGTGATCTGCTTTTGTGTTCTCTTTGCCTGTTACACTATAGACGTTCAATAAATGCTCAGTAAACAGTGACCAAGCAAAGCAGTGAACAGGATCCATGCACTCCCTGTGTGTGGTGCAGACAGGCTGCTCAGTTGTGCAGGGTGATGCACTCAGAGCTCACAGCATTTTCCTCCCCCAGCAGATCTCCCCTGTCACATGTGTGCTGGACTTGCAGCCAGGTGCCCCCCAGGTGGTCACCATCCTACAGCACACACTATTACTATTATGACTACTATTGTGAAGTTAGAGTGAGGTGCAGGTCGGCTTGGTTTTCACACACAGCCACGTCATGGAAAAGTGCTGACATCAAATCTGAACCCGGGTCTGTCTGGCCCAAACCCATGTTTTAAACTAATTTTTATGCTGTCCTCCAAGAACCTCTCCCTGGCTTTTAGTACCCTAGTAAGGATGGTTCCAAGCACATCCAGGAAGGCCACATGGTCAGAGGTCGTATGCACAGCATCGGCACGGGCTAGGAGGAGCGGTCTCAGGACGGCACTGTCCAAGCTCCTCTGACAGCTACCCCCTGTCCTAGCTCCTGATAGGTTACCGGGTGCAGAGGCTGAGGCCCCTCAGTCCTTAGAGAGGTCCAAAGCCCTGACCTGCTGTCTCTGGCAGTCCAGAGCTGGGGTGACCTGCTCCCAGGCTGCAGACAGAGTTGGGCTTGGCTTGCCAGAGCCAAGCTGCCCTGGGAGGTGGGCGCTGTCCTTGGTCCTGAAACAGCTTCGGTGTTTCCTCACCCTGGGAGGAGCCTGGCTGCTCTGTGCCAGCTCCCGGTTGTTCCTTGTGTCTTTTCTTTATCGTTCCTACCAGCAGAGCTGACTTCACTATGAGAAATGCACGATTTCTCACAGTGATTATTCTTAAAAGCTGTAAACATGCTTTTTCTCTCTGCCTTCTGATCCTAATGTTCATATCCACTCAGACCTTGTGGCTGTGAGTTATTGCAATTGTCCAAGTAAAATGAGGAATAAATACACCAAGGCAGGGCATGGCCATTAACAAGTAGCCAGACATGCAAACTTTGGGACCAGGCTGGCCACGTTGAATCTGAGCTCTCCTGTATTTGCTGGGTGACCAGGAAACTTACCTAGCTTCCTGGAGCCTCGGCTTGCTCATCAACACAATGGAAACAGAGCAGCGGCAACTCAGGCCATGGAGAGCCTGAAAGGAAGCACCACGGGTGAGCCACTCAGCACAGACCCCAGCCCCTACCAGGGTACAGGGTCATCAGCTCTATGTCATCCTGGGGCAGCTGCACTTCTTTTCTGAGTCTCGTACTTTTTACCAGACGTGAAGCTGATTTTCATATAGCACTGTCAAAGGTTAGCTTGCTGTGATCAATAAAATGTTAGTTATCTGTTAGAACCTTGGCATTGTTAACTGTGCCCTTCCCCAGTCTTTACCCCAGGGAAGCAAGGCTCACAGAAACAGTGCACCTGGGCCACATGGTCTCTGCTGCTCTGCTTGGACATGGAGATCCCATGTTATAAAGGTTGGAGGAAGTCCTCACAGGGTCTGTGTGTCCTGCAAGGCTGAAGACACTCTGCACTATCAGCCTGCAGACACTAGAAAGGACTCAGGGGCAAAACAACGTCTCTCCAGGACTCTCATCTGCCTTTTTACCCTCACCCCCAAAATACATCTAGTGTGGCTTCCATCCTAGCTGAAATGTATAGTGAACCCAGCTCCTGAGAGCAAGAGTGAGTTCATCTCCAGTGCCTGATGTCACCACAGCCCTCCCTCCAGATGAACTGAATTCTATGTGTATCACTAACCAGCTTCCCATGCATAACTGCTGTGGTTCAGGTATGAGATGTCTCCCCAAAGCTCCTGTATGAGACAATGCCAGAACTTTCAGAAGTGAAGTGATTAGTTATGAGAGCTGTAACCTAACAGTGGCTTAATTCACTGATGTGGATCAACTGTGTGGTAGGTGTAAGCAGGTGGGGTGTGGCTGGGGGACGTGGACCACTGGGGTGTGCCTTTGGAGTTTATATTTAATCCCTGGTGGGTGAAGCTCCCTGTGCTTCCTGGATGCCGTGTCCTGAGCCACTTTCCTCTTCCACACACTCCCACCATGATGTGCTGCCTCACCTTGGGCCAGAGCAGTGGAGGTGGCCATCTGTGCACTGAGACCTCTGAAACCATGAGCCCCAGAGGAACTTTTCCTCCTCAAAAAAATGTTGTTGTCAGGGCTTTCAATCACAGCAATGAAAAAAACTGAAACAATAGTCTGCCAGAAAATCATTTATTTAAAATTCTTACAGATAATCAATCTATGTTGCACTAAATTTTGCAATGGCCACAAACATCTTAATGTAGAGGGGTTACACATTCATATATATTTATCTAATCTATCCATATATACTGTAATGAATCTATTCCTATGACAAGTTATATTCAAGGAGTTATCACTAGAAAATAGGCAGCTAATTTTTGTACTGCTGTGGCTAAAATAATCCAGGACCAGAGAAGCAAGGGAGCAGGGTAACCTCAGTGTTGCCCGTCACATAGGCAGCTGCAGGAGACTGCAGGCCCCCCATGGTGTTGGGCTGGGCTGACCCTAACGCCGTCCATGTCCACCCAGTGGCTGTGTGATTTGGCCACGTTCCGTGGTTGTCCTGGTTTTCCTGTTTATCTGTGAACTACAATGGGGGGTATCGAGGGAATGCAAGCTGACAAGGCCTGGGCCAGTGGGGCGGCTGCTGTGCCCTGGACACTGCCAGGCCTGCCCTGCCCTGCCCTGCCCTGGGTGTAGGCAGCGGCACAGGCAGCAGACGGTGTCACTGCCTCCCCTCAGGTCCCATCCCCGTGGGGCTGATCCCCACCAGTCATACCACGCGTTTTTACCGGTGCTCTTCTTCCGTCTTCCTTTCCAAACTGCAGAGTTGACGGAGCTTTGTTTCGCTTCCCTCCATGTTGGTGCACCTGGCAGAAGCCTGCTGAGTAAGTGGGTGGGCGTCAGCAAGAGAGGAGCAGGGACAGGAGGAAGCAGAGGCTGGCGTGGTGCAGACCAGGGTTGTCCACTCAGTGTGCCACTCAGAGTCCCAGCAGCCCAGTGGCCAACACTTCCCCAGCATGCCCGGGGCCCTGGGTTTCACTCCCTGCAACGCAAGAAACAATTTAAAAAGAACAACAAAAAGATTACAGGATATACCTGGACCTAGATAACGCATCACAGAGAAACCTGAGCATAATTACGTATCTCAGCTGCAAACACACAGTCTTGAAGATCAATGTGAAGATTCTCTCTTAAAACAAACAGTGACAGTTTCAGGCCTTGTGACTGAGAGAAGTTTTCACCACAGCAAGAGCTGATGTCAGGCTGTTGATGGAGGGGCTACGTACTGCCGACGGGGCAGGTGGCCGGGTCTCCTGCAGACCTGCCTGTGTCACCCAGTCGCCAGGGCTTTCCCCGCAAGTCTCTGCTGTCCTTCCTATCGGGGTTGTTTGGTCCTGTTCGTCTGCACCTTCAAGGAGTTCAGGCTCACTGCATGTGGAACCCCTTCTGGCCATGTTTGGGTGGCCCCCAGCCCCATTGTTCACGAGCTGGGTGGCCCTGGCCCGGTGGCAAGTCTTCTCAGTGTGTCCCCTTCCCTGTCTGGTGGGGCTCAGGAGCATTGTGAATGACGTGAGCGAGCTGGTACATAGGAAGCGCCAGGAAGGCAGCTGCTCTTGTCCAACCCTGGTTTGAAAGAGCATTGGCGTCAGGGGTCCTGGAAGTTTTAGCTTACCGTCATCAAAACTGTGACAAAACTGTGTCGTTGGTACCAATGTTCTTCTCCTTTCCACTGAAACCAGTTCTTCATCCCTCACCTCTTCCCAAAAGGAAATAATGAGAAAACACACCTCACATGTATCCACATCTTAGTTTGGGCTGTTGTAAAGAGAAAATGTCTGAGCTTTTGGGGTTTTAGGTTTTGTCTCAGCCTGTTGTCTGAAAACAAACAGCAGGTGAATCAGTGTGGTTTTCTCTGTCCTCCCTGGGTCCAGCAAGGACGAGTTCATTCCCCTGTGTCCTTGGGTGCTGTGTGGGACACAAGAGACACTTCATGGTGAGGACTAAGGAGCCCGGTGATGCAGGCCTGCCTCCACCCGCAGCTGCACTAACTTCATCCGACTGAGGTCCTGCAGGGCTGAGAGGCCCTGGGGTGTGTGCACCAAGCAAGCTTTGGGATTTAGGCTCTTGTCCTTGATTTTGAACTTGTCAGACATATACCTGAAGACAGTGAGTGCAAAGGAAGGGGGTGGGGAGGTGGTTTTTAAACTTGGAAATCATAAATGTATGGAGAAATCTATATCATTTTTAACAAATGGCTTTTAAAATGATCAACTCTGAGACTCCAAGCAGCAGCCTGTCTCCTAGAAGCTCCAGCCACTCCAGTGATGGGAAGCATCCTGTTCCATAAACCAGCCAGGCAGTTATGGCTGAATATTGCACTTAGAAATAAATAAACCCAATCTAAGAAATTATTTATCAAGTATTGGCAAATCCCTTGTAACTAAGCAAGGGCATTCCAGAACTATTTACTGGATAGCAGTGCCAACAGGAAAGCTTAATCATGCCAGAAAAGGCCTATGAACAGAGTCAGCCCTTGTCTCGAGTTGAAGACAGTACTCTGGAACTCTGTTTTGTTTGGGGGATGCTGTTTTATTGTACTTTGTTTTTCTTTTATGAAGTCATCTGGACAAGGGCGAGATTGCCCTCTCCTGGTGGCAAGCCCAGACTACAGGTTATTTAAAATCCCTGTAAATGCAGAACCAGCTTGAGAAAGCTGTCCCTAAATACAGCTATCAGGAGACTGCACCCTGGGCGATGGCAGCAGACTGATCCTAAAAGAGGAGCCTGTTTGAAAGCACCCAGGCTTCCTCCCATATGGCCTAACTGCATGGCTGCGTTGAGCAAGCACGCTGTTCTAGGGCAAATGCCAAGGGGCAGTATTTTTAGATTTCTTAAAAGCAACCACTGAATATATATGAATCCACAAGGACAGCATTCATGAAGTAATGTGCTGGGAATAAATTTCATTAAGAATTCCTTGGGTGAACCTTGACTGTGACCTTGTTAAGAAGGAGCAGGCACAGCCTGGGTCATCCATGGCACACGCCTGCACTGAGCCCTTCTCTAGGTGCCACACGCGGGCACACATGGTACCAGGGAGGTGCTCCTTGGATGCAGAGGCCTGGAGAGCCCGCGGAGCCAACTTTGCCCACAGGAGGTCTTGGAAGACCAGAGCAGCACCCCCAGCCTCGCAGCTGTGGCCTGCGGCGCCCTGAGGTTCCCCGGGTCTCTGCCCACTGAGGGTGGCCTGCTGTTCTTGGAGCTTCTCTGGATTTCACCTTGGACGGAGCAGATTTGCGTCCATATGAGCTGTGTGTCATTCCGGGGTCAAGGGCACCCTTAGCTCCATTGGTGGATCACCTGGTCGTTTTTTCTTTAAACCCTAGGTGGGCTAGCGCACCAGAGGGCACGGGTTTCCCAAGAGCCACAGGTAAAGGTAGCTCGGCGTCTGTTCAGGGCCAGCCTACGAACACTGGGGGTCAGGCCAGGGTGCGCCTGGCTTCAGGGCTGATGCTGGGGGGCCTGGGGCGCCCGGATGGCTCTCTCCGTGTTCGCCGTTACTGGATGTTTCCTCCTCTCCGCCTCTCGCCTCTCGTTGGAGTTTCTCCCTAAATGCCGCTTCTCCCCTACTGTGGATAGGTCTTCTCCATTAAGGAGGGCCCGGAGCAGGCCAGTTAGAGCTTGCAGTTTCGGAGGCAGACCTGAGAAGCTAGGTGGCCTTCCTTTCCCGCCTTCACGGCTCGCTCTGTCATCTGATTAGCAAGGTGTGTCCATTTGCCCGCCCCCGCCCCAGGACATTGTGATTGGCTCAGCAGGGCCTACCTGCGTCCCTCCGGAAGACGCGGATCCGCCCACCGGAGTGCTAGCTGCAGTGCTCAGGAAAAGGATTCTGTTCTGACACGTACGTAAGAAATTAGAACTAGCGCTAGCCTGGGACCCTCACTGCAGGACGTCCCAGAGCCTCTGAGACTGGTCCTGTGGATCTTCACCAGTACGCACAGGAAGCGGCGCGTGCCAACACTCGCGTCTGGGTGACGCTTTGTCCCCAACACCTGCTCAGGATGCGGGAGGGCAGGAGTCAGGAGTGGCTTTAGTGTTTCAGAGCTGGACTGCCTGATCCCACAGCCCCTGGCCTGGGGAAGCGTGTGTGTGTGTGTGTGTGTGTGTGTGTGTGTGTGTGTGTGTGTGTGAGAGAGAGAGAGAGAGAGAGAGAGAGAGAGAGAAGGCATTTCGTTTAACACAGGTACAGATGGTTGCATAACGTGCAGGCATATGCATACAGATTAGTGTACCCAGAGGACTAAAGGACAGTATGGGTCATCAATAAGAACACTTGGTTCCTTTTCATGCGTCTTATGGTCCTCTTGAATATGTGAAATTGGGCTTCTATTGATTCCTCTTAGTTGTACAGGACAACAGAATCCGTTTAGATATAATTATACAAGTTTGGAATGTGCCCTATTCTTTAGGACCCCATTCTGTGGACATACCCGATGTAACTAAAATTAGGCCGGCTACATTCCACTGTCGTTCTTATTTCTGTCCTCCCTTTCTTCCCTTCATTCCCCTTTTTCTAATCTGCTGAATTTCTATTCTTCTCACCCCCTCCCCTTATTTTGGGTTAGCTTTGTGTGTTAGCTTCCATATTTCAGCAAGAACATTCAACTTTTGATTTTTGGGGATTGGCTTATTTCATTTAGCATGATAATCTCCAGATCCATTTACTGCAAATGCCATAATTTCATTCTTCTTTATGGCCAAGTAATATTCCATTGTATCTAGAATCTGTGTGGGCCCCAGCCCCAGCCCACTGCTCTGGCCCCAGAGCCCATCAGTGTGCCATGTGGTGGGGCAAGTTTGCGGCCTCTCACCTCTGGGGGTCTGGGGTTTTCACAGGCTTCTGACTTTGGCTGTGACTTTCACAGTATTTCTCCTTCCTTCCCCCCGCAAGGAGACTCAGTTAAGTGGATCCCTCTGGGCACATTTCACAGTGACAACTCCCCCCACCTGGCTCCTCCAGAGGCACAAGGACATTGCCCCTCGAGTGCCACTCTGAGTACCTAGTGGGTTTCTTAGATGAAATCGGGCTTTCCTGGAGGCCTGTGGCCTGAGATGCACCTCCCACTAGTGGGTCTGGCCTCCAGTGGCTTGTGAACTTTTCCATTCCAGCATTCCCTGCACTGTCTGGCTCTGGGGCTTCCACTGCAGGTGAGCACACCTTGCTAGTCTCTCAACTCTGGGGTGATGGTGTGCCTTGCAGCCTTAGTACTGGAGAGGTCCCAGGAGAGTCTCACTTGTAACTCTGCTTTACTTGTGAGAATGAGAACATGAGCCCATGTTTCCCACTCGTGGACGCAGTGAGAGTGGCATGCAGATGTGGCCGATGCTCCTGCACCTCCTGCAGAGCTACAGCGAGTTTCACAGCCTGTGGAGACGCCCCAGCATCCTCGCATCGGTGGCCTGCACACAATGTACAGCAAATACCTGAACGCTGAAACAAAGAGCTCTTTCACCCATTCTTGGGGCTCCGCTGGCGATGGTGTGTCCAGGGAAGGGGCCGTGGTCTTCCTTCCCGCCTGAGTGCAGAGGGAGGCTTGCTTACCTGGGTCCCCTACAGTGCAGGCTGTGACTCATTTTTGACTGCTTCTCTGCACGTCACCGAGTGACTCTTGATGTGCTAGCCTCAGGCTGTGGAGTAGGGGCAGTTGGCCCTGGACAGTGCATTCCTCCTTTCCCCTGGATTCTGGAGCCTCAGCCATGCTCTGCAGCAACTGGCTCCACATGCAGCTCTGCCCTAGCGTCTCCTTGGGCAGGGTGTCACACGGTGGAGCCTGCCTCTTGTCAGCTTGCTCTTCTCAGGTGGCAAGTGACGAGGTCACTACCACAGGAGGTAGAACCCCAGAGCAGTCCCCACGGAGCACAGGGATCCCAAGACCAGTACAACTTCAAGCCCAGCCAGCCTCTGCTCTGTGCAGAGTGGCAGGATGGCCAGGGGGGATCCACCCCTGACTCTGCCCCTGGGTGTCCTGTGGTCAGTGGGCTTGAAAGGGGTTTGTCTGAAGGCTCTGAAGCCTTGCTGCTCCCGTCCTTGCCCTGTAAAAACCCGTTGGACACTGCTCTCACACGCTGGGAGAGCCCAGGGTTAAAGAAAGGCAGGAATTTCCTGATCACAACTTGTTTGTGGAAGCAGGAATCCTCCCCAAAGAAATAAAGAAAATGCAAAACTGAGGATGTTTTGCTCAGGCCTGGACTTCTGGGTCTGGAAAGCTGACGTTTCTTTTAAGCCACATTGCTGTGGTGTTGTTTACACTTGCTCCCAGTGGTACAGACTCTCAGCAGATGCAATTAAAACAATGTCGTCAAGGTGAGGCGGAGTCAGGCTTGGAGGTCCTTGGGCTGAGAGCTTGCAGTGTGCCACGATCATTCACCTAAAGCTTCTGCTAGAATTGCTTTAGAAAATCGCTCCAATGCTTCGTTGTACTTCTGGTAAAATGCCATCCAGATCTATAAGCTGGGGTGGGAGCTCATGCTGCAGGGTGTCTGTGAGTGCTGTGACCTTGTGCTTCATGGGAAGGCTGAGCCGGCAGTGTCCATTCCAGAGAACTCTGCTGCCTGTTTCCAAATGGGGCCTGAGCTGCAGAACAGGGAGCAGCAGCTGCTTGGAAGAAGGCCAGAGGCAGAGCAAATTCCGCGAGCTCTGGGTTGAATCGGGCTTTGTGAGTAGTGCAGAGTTGTGAGGGAGAGCTGCCCGCCCCCGCTGGAGCTAGCTCTGATCCAAAGGCTAATCAACTCCTGCTGACTGCGGGCCTTGAGGTTTTCTGTTAGCACCTCCGCCTGTCAGTCCTGCTCCCTACGCAGGATACACAGGCCAGGCCTTGGCTTCAACGCAGACCCTCTAGTTGTGCCCTGGGGACACCAAGTCACTTTAGAGTTTTGCTGGACATTTCTTACATGCAGCGGAGTAAGTTATTTATTGCTTCTAAACCTCAGTTATTATTCCATCTGATAAATGGGGTGATGATGGTCTCACTGTGGAGAGTTGTCATAGATTTAAATTCGACTGTGAAGAGTGCACCTCCCAGACATGATCAGAGAGCAGCAAGTGTGTGAACACTGTTGGAGCTCCAGCTCCGCACGGGCGGCACTGTTGCCGTCTGGCCTGGTTGACGTGCCCTGTGGGGGGATCTCGCACCCATCGTGGGTGGATGTGCCTGCTTAGTTCAGATACTGAACAAGGCAGGAGTTGGTGTTTGATGACCTCTCGCCCCTCCCCACTGGACAGCATGCCTTCCATGCTGGGTCTCTCAGAGAAGAGAGCAGCTCTAGTAAGTTTTCCATACCTTACTGGAAGTTGTTCCACCGAAACTCCTCCCAGGCATATTTGCCTTTGGAAAGCAAGAGTTGATTGTAAGAGAACTCTCCCTCGCCCTTGCCCTCTCACAGATGCACACCAGCTCAGCTATGCAGTTGTCAGGGAGGAGGGACGTGTCTGTTCCCCAAGTTCCTCAGGTCCCACCAATCGGGCATACCAGGGGCCACCCTGCACTGCATGGCCTGTGCTGGCTAGTGGAAAATCACTTATTCCTAGGACACAGGTGCATAGTGAAGATAATGTTGGAGTCCCATGTGCTCACTAATTCCTGTAGCCTTGAAGAAGGTTTAAATACACATTGTTACTACAAATGTTTGTCATTGGCAGTATGCCCACAAAAATACCCCTGATGTAGAAAAAGACTACCAAACATGAGCACAGCTTTGAGATTTGGCACTTTCATAGAAACCGCCTGTTTTGACCTGTGTGCCTCTTTTACCTCCTCTGCTCTTCAGGGTCAGAGCCACTCAAGGAGCGACCATTTCAGCCTAATCTGAAAAAGCAGAAGTGTGGAACCACTGTCATGTCACAGCTGAGTTAATTCAGAGGACGCCACACTTGGCACCTGGGGTGGCGTATGTGTTCCATTGGGACTGTGAAAATGTTGTCTCCATGACTTGAAAAGAAAAGAATGCTTTGGAATGATTGGACATCATTCTTTGTCCAGTTCAGTTTATGGCTGAATGATTTTAGGAGGTCCTAAATGCTTCTCCAATTTGGAGAAGGCTCCTGTTGCGGATCTGAAATGTATGCATCTTGACAACGCTGTGTGCTGAGGGGACTTACGCCTCTCTGGAAGGGCCTGCTCTGGTTCTGAAAGCTAAAGTGTGTTTCTGGATTCTTTTCAACTGACTATGTCTAAACATTCTGTTCAAAGCCAGGGCTCCTCTGAAGGGCTCCCCACACATGGGATGACAGATGGATATCCTCCATCTTGAATTGCAGTAGTTCATTCAGATCATTTGTTCCTCTGTGAAGTGGAGATCCTCCCAAGTAGGAACCCAGAGTTTTGTTGGATCATTGTCCCCATCTGTTTCCTCTGGGCACAGAAAACCCAGGCCAGACCCTTGCTTTGTCTACTGGTTGTCAGTGAGGGCAATCTGAGAAAGATCCCTCTCAGACACTTTGGGTTAGGTCACAAAGGATGACAAACCCATACTCTTCCCCAAAACACAAAAGGGGATCTAAGTGATGAAACAGAAGAGGGTGTGATGTGATAAGGCAAAACCCCGGACATGACTCATCCAGTCCAGTCTCCATCCCTTCTGTCTCTTCTCTAGATGCCCATCCAGTCCAGACTCCATCCCTTCCCTCTCTTCTCTAGATGCCCATCTGGTCCAGACTTCATCCCTTCAGTCTCTTCTCTAGATGCCAATCTGGTCCAGATTCCATCCCTTCAGTCTCTTCTCTAGATGCCCATCTGGTCCAGACTTCATCCCTTCAGTCTCTTCTCTAGATGCCAATCTGGTCCAGATTCCATCCCTTCAGTCTCTTCTCTAGATGCCCATCCGGTCCAGACTCCATCCCTTCAGTCTCTTCTCTAGATGCCCATCCAGTCCAGACTTCATCCCTTCAGTCTCTTCTCTAGATGCCAATCTGGTCCAGATTCCATCCCTTCAGTCTCTTCTCTAGATGCCCATCCAGTCCAGATTCCATCCCTTCCCTCTCTTCTCTAGATGCCCATCCGGTCCAGACTCCATTCCTTCAGTCTTTTCTGTAGGTGACCCATCCAGTCCAGACTCTATCCCTTCACTCTCTTCTCTAGATGCCCATCCAGTCCAGACTCCGTCCATTCCCTCTCTTCTCTAGATGCCAATCTGGTCCAGACTCCATCCTTTCACTCTCTTCTCTAGAAGACACATCCAGTCCAGATTCTATCCCTTCACTCACTTCTCTAGATGACCCATCTAATCCAGGTTCTATCCCTTCACTCTCTTTTCTATATGACCCATCTGGTCCAGGTCCATTCCTTTACTGTCTTAACTAACCCACAAGGATGCCTGAAACCCAGGGGCTTCTGTAAGTATACTCGAGACAAACACCCATTGCCTATATTACAGGAATTAATGAGCACATGGGACTCCAACACCCATATGCCTTCAGCTTTATGGTTTGTCCCAAAAAGGAATTTGAAAATGTCTGCTTGCTGCAAACCTTCATCAGATACATGAAGGTTATAGCTAAATGCTGAGGATCCCTAATCCCCAAATTCCAAATCCAAAATCTTTTCTGGAACATTTTGAGTACTGATATATAATGCCAGAAGAGGAAAGTTTCACACTGCGAAACTTTGTCTTATGCACAAAATTATTTAAAATATTGCATAAAATTGTCTCAGGCTATGCATATATGGTGCATATGAAATATAAATGAATTTTGTGTTTAAAGTTGGGTTTCATCCCAAGATTTCTCATTATGGATATGCAAATATTCCAAAATCTATAATCTATAAAAGAATCTATAATTGAAACACTTTTGGTCACAAGCATTTTGGGTGAGGGACACTCAGCCTGTACTGCTGACGCCACAGGTAGGAGTGGGGGGGTCTGGGGAAGGTGAGTGTAGCCCTCTCTTCCCTTCTCATCTGGCATGCAGAAACATGGACCACAGGCATGCTGAGCAAGTGACACTTCAGCCCCTTGCTGTAGCCCCAGTTGCCTCTTCCATTCTTCCAGGGTGCTATGTTCAAAATTTTGATTTTGATGTATCTCAAGATGTGAAAAAGATTAGGAAGCATTCACCATGCATCAGAATCACTTGGCTTTGTGATGAAGCAGATTTCTGCCCTCTCTGTTTCAGCTACAGTAACTCTGGAGTCTGAAAACTTGCATTTCTCCAAGTGTCCAGGTGACACTGTTGCTGCGGGCCCTGGCAACACAGAGCCGCCACGGCTATAGACGAGAAAAGCCACAGAGCAGGGTCCCTTCGGGTCTGCCTCTCCTCTCCTCCCTGCTGGCCTGGGCTGGCTGGCTGGTCAGCAAGTGAGAGGGACTCTCCTCCTCAGGTTTCTCAAGCATGTGTCCTTTGTGCCCTCACTGGTTCCTAAAGTGTTCCTGTGTCATATTTTAGGACTCTGTTTTCCATCCTTAAAAATATAGCATAGGGCTCGTCCCTACTCAAATTCCATTCATCATTTTTCAAAACTGAATCCATTAAACTCAAATCTTCTTAAATTTTAGGTAGGCTGAATAATGGGCCCAGTTTGCCCAAGACTGTGGGGGCTTCTCAAAACAGGACTCTCAGCCTCAACACCAGGAAATTCCTGGGGAAACAGGATCAGTTGATCATCTCGTTCATCTGCCCAAATTGTGCTTACCCCTAAACTTAATGAGGATGTGCTTTTCTTATCCAAATGGTTTACAAATTGTTACATTATACCTATACCAGGAATGCAAAATATTTTTTTACTCTCAAGATTCAAGTGAATAAGTAAAGTCTTTTTTTCTGACATCTCTTACTTTTATGTGATCTTCATATGAGAAAAAATAAAAATTCCCTGTTGTCCTTAATGACTACAGGAATCATTTCTGAAGGAAACTGTTCTTTATGCTATGGATTGCCTGTATATTTGGTGGGAAGAAGAAGATTTGTGACTTTATACAGCTTCTAAAAGGCAGATTTGAAACAGTAAATTGACCCTGACCTATCTCCCAAATTGGCTGTGAAGACTCCGTGTTTGAGAGTAAACAGAACCATTTATTCTGAAGGCTTTCTAGCTCATCTTTCTTCTGTGAGGGTAATTCAATGAACTTTTCTAAAGTAGTATGATGTGCCAGCCATGGAAAAGCACGACAAATTAATTATAGATGTATGTTAAATTACTTTCATACCATCCTTGGTTTAGGGGCAGGCTCTGTGAGGGGGTGGGCTGATCAAAAAGCCCTTCAATCCATTGCCATGGCAACGCAGGGTTATTTTCGTCCTGCTGGTAGTGCTGTTCTCAGAGAAGAGGGAAACCAAGCCCTGATGCACAGGCCCCTTTGCCGGCTCTGAGGAAGGCATGTGGCCACACCACACTTGGATACCTCTTGCTGTAGCTTCAGCATGAATGTTCCTCAAAGGCCCACCTGTCAGACGCCTGTTCCTTAGCTTGACGCTGGGGGAAGGTGGGGACCTTTAAGAGGCAGGCCCTAATGAGGGCTTTATGTCACTCAGGGCATGCCCTCAAAGGAGTCTGTGGGACCCCAGTCTCTTCCTCCTCTTCCTTTTATGTGCACCAGGAATGAGGTGAACAGTTCGCTGCCGCACACACTCACCGTACTCTGCCAACCCCTCCCCTGGAGGCCTAAAAGCAAGGGTTCTGCCTGACCATGGACTGTGGAAGCTTCAAAACCATGAGCCAAAATAAACCATCTCTTTAGGTTGGTTACCTCAGGTGCTTGTCACAGTAAAGGGAGCTGGACCCCAGCCCCATGCCCTTGGGCTCTCCAAGCCTGGCTTTCAGATGTCCCTTAAAACCAAACCTGCCAATGTCAGGCAGCCTTTGGCTTCAGTCTGCGCTGCTTTTTTGAGGCTGCAGTGAGCCTGTGGAAAGCCCTGGGGTCTCCCACAGGAGGCCACAGCCGCCCTCCCATTTCTTCAACTAGCTGCTGCTAGTTGCTGCTCATCTCTCTGGGACTCTGGGATTTGTTTTGCCTCCTAACCAAAGAAATGTTGGCCTTTTACAATTGCCCCGAGGCTGGGATTCATAGGAGATGGAAGACGCATAGCTCTGGACTGTGAAGCCTCCTGCACCTCCTCCATACACTCAAGCCTTGGCTGAGAGGGAATACGCAAGTGGACCACGGCCAGACGTGTGTAAAACAGCTCTGACGTGCAGCCTGCAGCTACCAGTGCAGGAAGCCACACCACCGTTTCTGTAGTGGTCAGCCCTGCTCAGCACTTAACAACGGACAGTGCCTCAGTCCACTTTCTGTGGCCGTGGTTGAACGCCACAGGCGGTTTATAAAGAAAAGACACCACCCAGTGACTCACAGCTCTGGAGGCTGGGAGTCTGAGGGCATGGGCCAGGCTTGGCTGTGTGCTGCATGGTAGCATGCAGAGGCCTCACATGGCCAGACACAGCAGGCAAGCCAGCTCGGCCTCACTTCCTCTTCCTGTGACCCGCCAGTGCCGTCATGGACCCCATGACCTCATCTGATACTTACCACTTCCAAATGACATTAACTGACTTTGGGGATCATATTTGAGCATGAGTTTCAGATGAGACAACACCGGAGCACAGCATACAGCTCCCCCGAGTGTTGCTCCCCTTACCCTACTTCCAACCTGAGACCACACAGAGAAAGCCAAACGTGTTCCGCAAACCAACCGTTCAAGGTGGCTTCCAATCGGTTGGCCTTCGCTTCCCAGTGCCAATAGGTTATAAGGGCACTGCAGCTCCTCCGCACTCCCAGCCAAGCCTCCCCTCTCAAGCCCCGCCTCCTCTATCCCGGCCACGCCTCCCTCCAGGCCACGCCTCCTCTCTCCAGGGTGCACCTTTGGGGTCAAGCTTCGCTCCTGTGGCTGTTTGGACAAACAATGTTGGTGGCTGGCATAGCAAGCTCGAACTAAATAACCAGTTTCTCCTCACTTCGGTATTTATTCACACGATTTTCTCTTCCATGAACAAAGGGGGCTGGAGGCAGAGAAAGAGCCAGAAGGTGCTGTGGATCATTTGCGAGAGCAGTTGGACCACTTCGCTCCTAGGAGCCAGGAGGCTCCTGGGCAGCCGTGGGATGTGTCCCACCCACTGAGCACCAGGTCACATGTGGTGGCTCTGGAAGCTTAGAAGGGAGAGCTAGAACTGCAAAAGCATATCTTTCAAAAAGACAGCAATCCTAACTCTCGCATGAATGCCAGCGAACGGCGAATACTGACTCCCCTAATGGAGAACTGTTGACACAGCAAGCCTGTCCAAGGGACACCACGTGCCAGGAGCCCACGGGCAGTGGAGTAAGATTTCTGGGTTTGATACAGACGGGATAACGTCCAGGAAAGCAATGCCCCCTGGCGCTCTGTTCTAAAGGACAGAAATGATTGGTGTCTGTGTAGGATGACAATAGTAAGTTGCCCCACAGAATAGAATAGAAAATCGCGCCCAGCACTGCACCGAGGGGGCACCTGGGATCCTTCTGCTGCTTCTCAGACCCTCTGACAGTCTTCCTCTGCATGGGCATTGAGGTCCGGGCTTCCGCAGCAGGCTCAGCATCACAAGGCACCTCGGTGCTGAAACGAGAGTGCAAAGGGGGCTCGGTGGGGCTCAGTGGTAGAGCACTCACCTGGCAAGTGTGCAGCCCTGAGTTCAGTACCAGGGTTGAGGGGGGACGTGTGAGAAAACTGAGAGGAGAGAAGCCACGGCTCTCCGTTGCCCCAGCACGACAGCTTCACACAAGCCCACGGCACCGCTCTCCTCCTCCCTGGGGTCTCCTGCCCCCAGCACCTGCCTCTCTTTGCAGGTGGGTGTAAGGTAAAAAACAGCCCTTTTGTAATTTTCACATCCCCTCTCTAAAAGCCCAAGGCAGTTCCTGCCCCAGGGGGTTCCTCTCCCGAATCTTCCACCTGGGAAACAAAGCCTAACCGCTCAGGTTAGCACATCAAAAGAAGACCGCTACTGCTTATCTGTCCCGCGGATTTTCAAGTGACCAATCCCTGGCTCACCACGCGGTTTGTAGTGGGCTCTATAAAATCCCTCTCGCGCGTCCCCTCTCTCTCTTTTCCTCTTTCCTTTGCCCGGGCGCCCACTCCCCTGAATAAAGGATTTCCTGGCTGCGCACAAGTGTCCATGTCTGGTTTGCCAATACCCTAACAGTGGGCACGTGCCCAGCTCCTGGGGATGACTGGAAATCGGTACCCTCAGGCAGGTGCAGTCCCATGCGTGGCCCACCACTTTGCTTCCTTGCCCCTGGTGGCACCTTTCTGAGGCATGTCCCTCAAAGCGTCTCCGGAGCCCTGCGCAAGCCTTCACCTCTCCCCAGCTCACGTGCCCTTGGCCGGTCTCCTGAGGACCCTGCTTGCACCCAGACCCTCAGCCTGGCATTGCCTTAGCAGGAAGCCAGACAAGACCGAGAGCAGCTTCCTGTAGTGAGGGCTCAGCCTCCAGTGGGAGTGCCCAGAGCATCCACTGTCCACAGCAGGTTGAAAGGACACAAAGGTCACCAGAGGAAACAGACAGAAGAGATGTTGCAGAGAATCCAACTTGTCAGGAAAGATTCTTTTTAATACATCCTCTGTCATCAGATTACATGGGCTTCCTTATCAGGGATTTGGAACTAGTTTCAAATCCTTCTCTTTGTTTTCCAAAACCTTTTAATCCTATGTAAATACCCACAATATTCATATTTCCAGATAGAGGAAATTTAATTAACCTTGGTAAGTTCACATTTCACTCATATATTGAAAGTAAATTCTTTAAGATATGAAATATAGAAAAATTAAAATTTCATACATAATATAAAACATCTAGTGAATACTTTGATATGCTAGATTTTAGAAATACAAATATCTTCAATCTTAAAATATTAGGAAGTAAAAAGTATAGATAGAAAAGTACTTAACTGCTTAAATGAAAAAATTGAACTTTCTAACGTATATCTATAAGTAAAGGCTCAGACTGATGAGTCCTCCAAACATCTCTGGTAAGAACTGGTCCCTTCATCTTCACTCAGGTGCTTCATAAGATCCTCTCCCAACAGCAGCTACTGTCCAATGATCAAATAATGAAACAAGTGGGAAGACACAGGTCCCTGTACCCGTGTGCTCATGTGTGTGCAGCCTGATGGCAACATGACCTCATTACACACAATTTGGTCACATTCCTATTTCAGAATCCACCTAAGAATAAAAAGAAAGCACGGTCATCTCTATGACTAAATGCTTCGAATGTATTGTGTTGTATATAGATTTCCAAAATTTGTTATAAGCTTAAAAATATACATTTAAAAACAAACATGCACATATTCATATGTGATATACATATGACACAGGATATATGATACATAGATGTATGCACACACACAAATATACAAATAGTGTTTGGATAAAAATGTATTAACTTGCCAATATTCTGGATGTTACACTGTGTTTTCCATGTTATTAAATACATGTTGAAAGCAATCTATTGTTGACTGAATATCTCACTGTATTTATCTCATTGATTTAACCTTCCTTTATCACTGATTATTGATTATACTTACAAATATTGGCCATTATAAATAATGCTGCAGTTGGTATTTTTATTTAACTTTTATCTCAATTAATTTTTTATGATAATTACAGTAACTGGAATTTTCTTAAATATTCTTATGGATGTTTTACAACTTGACACACATTACTAAACTGTTCAGGCATGTAACTTATTTTTTTTTGTCAGTCATGTACAAATCTTACCATTTAGCCATATGCTTAACTTTGTGTAGTAATATTTTTAACTTTTGTCACTTTGGTACAAGAATGAAGTCTCTCAATTTTTAGGTTTAGACATATTTTTCTATTAGCGAATATTGATTTGTCTTTGGCTTGTTTTACTTTATAGATTCCTGAGTTCTGTGTTTTCTCACAATATGAACCCTTTTCTTTACTTAGCAAGTATTTACTGATCACCTTTATGCCAAGCTTTACGTTAGATGCAGGAGACAGAATATGAACAAAATGTAATCTTCTCCTTCTCTTCTCAGGGAGCTCAGAGTCTGTGGGAATGCGGTTGAATCGTGGGTTGATACAGGTACAATCTGTTCTGGATGCGTACACAACAGGCCTTGTGCAGAGTTGTTAAGGCAGGTCTGAGGCTGCTTACTTGTCCTTGAAAAGAACTGCGTGGCTCTTGGATATCAAGAGGGTTTTGACCATTCCCTGACAAGAAAGGCTCATTGTGTCCCTGTGCCTGAACCACCTGGACAGACAATGGGGTTTGTTACTGAACACCTGCTTTACTTCTGGGAATCTAGAATCTGGAATAGCTAGACATAGGCTGCCTACTTGACCAGCCTCCAGCGAAGTACTGGCTGTCCTTCTAGATGAGCTTTCCTGGTGACCTGCACCTCCTGTGTGCTGTCATGGCCCGTTGCTAGGACACAGAGCATGCGTGATCGCATGGAGAGGGTCCTCTCGCACCAGGAGGTTGAGCACGTGACTGAGTGAAGTAGGTCCTCTTTGCTAGAAGACGGGTACATGTGCTCACGGAGAGGGTCCTCTGTTGCTAGGAGACTGAGAGCATCCTGTGCGACTGTGTGGGGAGGGTCCTCTGTTGCTAGGAGATTGAGAGCATCTTGTGTGACTGTGGAGAGGACCCTCTGTTGCTAGGAGATTGAGAACATCCTGTGCAACTGTGTGGGGATGGTCCTCTGTTGCTCGGAGACTGAGAGCATCCTGTGGGACTGAGTGAAGTAGGTCTTCTGTTGCTAGGAGATTGAGAGCATCCTTTGTGACTGTGGAGAGGACCCTCTGTTGCTAGGAGATTGAGAGCATCCTGTGGGACTGAGTGAAGTAGGTCCTCTGTTGCTAGAAGATGAGTACATGTGCCTCAAGGAAAGCGTCCTCTGTTGCTCAGAGATTGAGAACATCCTGTGTGACTGTATGGAGAGGACCCTCTGTTGCTAGGAGATGGAGAGCATTTTGTGTGACTGTGTGGGGAGGGTCCTCTGTTGATAGGAGATTGAGAACATCCTGTGTGACTGTCTGTGGAGGATCCTCTGTTGCTAAGAGATCAGACATTGCTTTGTTCTTCCCTAGCAAGCTTGGAAGCAAGTCCTGAAAGAATCACACTTTTTCAAAGCACCTTAACATGTCTTAAAATAATTATATAAAAATAAATCCAGCACTCTATGGGCTAAAATACCATATTGGACATCCAATCAAAAAATTACCAAGCTTCCTGCCAGGCTAGGTGGCACATGCAACTCAGGAGGCTGAGGCAGGAGGATTGCAAGTTTGAGGCCAGCATCAGCAACTTAATGAGGCTAAAATTTTGTCTTAAATAAAAAATAAAAAGGGTTGGGGATGTGGCTCAGTGATTAAGTGCTCCTGGGTTCAATCCCCAGTACCAAATAAATAAATAAAATAAACCCTAAATAGCAGGTAAATGTGACTCATAATGAGGAAGAATATCAAAACTCGTTAGAAAATCTCAGAATGATATAATAACTAGGCAAATACTTTAAAACAGTTTTTAACTACACCATATATTCAAGAAGCTTACAGGAAAGCTCAAATGTGTTAAGTAGTGGCATGAAAGACTAAGAAGATCCAAATGAAACTTCTAGGCATGAAAACTTAAGTCTGAGATGAAAGATACAGGAGTGGGGACATAGTTACTGATCACACTTGCAGAAGGAAAGATTAGTGATGTGTACAGTGGGGAGCGGGAAGCCACCCCAAGAGGTCGCAGGCACCATTGAACTGCAGGAATCATCACACAACCAGAGGTGTGTAGGCAGAATTCCAAAAGGAACAGGTCGAAAACACCTTTGAAAGACATTAAAAGGTACCCAGTGCCACGAGGGAGGGGTGTGAAGGAGAGAACTAGCTGGCCAGTGAAGCAGGAGATGAGGTGGAGCCATTGCCAACTTCCTGTTTGGGCCTCGTTCTCCTGGACGCAGGACACAGGAGCTCCTCCACCTGTGCTGGGCTTGTCTCAGCAGGACCCCTGGAAGCTGAAGAGGCCTGCAGAGCCTGGCGCTGTGCAGCAGCTGTTGACTTGGGAGCTGCAGTCACGCTGCCACCACGCTTTGCCAGCATCACCCCACAAGCGCCAGCCGGGATCGTGGCCAGGCGTCTCAGGTGCCTTTCTACCGAATGTGTGCAGTGTTCACACCATCGGAAAGTGGGAGGATGGCAGGCACAGCCACTGCAGTCAGGACCAAGGCCCTCCGAGGACACAGGGCAGTGCTGGCCTGTAACCTACACACGTCCTCCAGGCTACCTGAAATCGTCCCTAGATGACTCGTGGTGCCTGATACAGGGCAGGGAATGTGTAAGTAGTTGTTACACTGTATTGTGTAGGGAATGATAACAAGAGGAAATGTGCATGTGCCACAGGGACGGCGGTTTTCATTTTTTCCAAGTATTTTTCAACCTGATGGAATCTGCAGACACGGAACCCTCTGATTCCCAGGGCCAGCTGGGTATTGGATCCCACTGCTGACTCATTCCGCCTGCTTGGAAGGTCTTAGATGGGACGCTGGGATGCTGACCCTCAATTTCTTTACCTTGGCAAATAACCTGCTTGGTACTTATCTCCAGGTCTTTGCAAATGCTTCAGTGAAGAAGATGCATGCAACTCAAATTCTGTGAGTACTCTGCAGAAAAGGAGGAACCACCCTCTGGGTAAGACCACCAGCTGCTCAGGTCCAGTACCCCAAGCTGTCTGCTGCTCTTCAGCAGAGTTGTCTTCCCTTTATCTTTTAAAAAAAATCACTCTGTAAAACATTCTAATTTGCCATATGGTTTTCTTTAGATTATAAAGCTCATTGTTTGCTGTTAACTATAGTCATTTTCCCCTAAAAGTAAAGAAACAATGCAGAATACAAAAGTGCGCTGCTTTCATAGGGTAGGGAATCCATTTAACATGATTGAACTTCTAGCCTGACACATTAACTATAGTGCTGAAGACCCAGAGATTTACTTGAAAATAAGCCAGGTTCATTTAAAATTCGCATTACCCAGAAATGGGCAGTTCTGGGTTACATGCATATTAATCAACAGGGACTGCTGGGATCCAGATGTGCAGGTGCTTTTCCTGCATGAAGGAGCATGCAGATGATTTGCATATTTAATCTCTCACAGGAACTGACTGAATCAGTATTCAGGCACATTCCTGAAAGCCTCAACTGAGAGCTTATTTCCTGGAGCAGCTTCAAACCACAAAGCAACCCTGGGTTTCTCTGAAAGACACTGCAGACCGTCATTCTGTGAGGGCATCTGTGCCATGCAGGCTAATAGGGACGATCACAGTGCCTGGAGTAGAGTGGAGGTCGGGCTGGACAGCGAGCCCTGTAAGCTGCGGATGAGGCGTGAATACGGAGCTGCTGGTGACAGGGTGGCGAGGACTCTGGGCTGCGAGGGTTTCAGGTGTCCTCCAGGAGCAGGCTGAGCAGGGTGCTGAAGGGTCCATGGCACCATCAGTGTCCGTCAGTCAGAACCCCCAGGCTGAAAGGCACCTGGAAGACCACCACCCGTGGGCTCCAAGCCCGCTGCTCGGGTGTCGGGCTGTCACAGCATGTGCGCTCAGTGCCAATGAAGTCATGGACATTTTTTCTCAGAAAAGTTAAAATAGAAAAACAAAAAAGCATAATGTTGGGGAAATAGACTCTTGTCAATCAAGGTATCTGTTGTGTAGTTTATTGACATATTTTAGCGTTTGGGCTGAGAAGTGGCTCATTTAAATATGGGAGATATGAGTACATTGCTGAGATTATACCACATGAGATGAAATAAAAAGGAAACCCTACTGTCTGTTTCAAATATTTTACTTCATTATTCACCCCCAAATTCATGAAAATCAGGCCCCCAAAGTGCATACTGTGTAACATTCTGAAAAAACAAAACAAAATTAGGGTTAGCAAAAGACCAGTGGCCCTGGCGCTGTGGCGCAGACCTGCAGTCCAGCAACCCCGGAGGCTGAGGTAGGAGTGGAACAGTGGTCCCTTCACCAGATGTTTATTCCTCTCCTCTCCCCTCTCCTGCTCCCTGACAGGAGTAGGAGACAGTGTTATGTTTTCTTCCCCTAGTTAACTTCCCTTGAACACAACCACGACAGGAAGGAGATGCCTGCTGAGGATCTGGGAAGCAAATATCTCCCAAATTAACAAGTGAATCCTAACATACCAGAGCACACCTGGAATGTAACCCTTTAAAACCCCCCTGTCCCTTCCAATTGGGAGAGTCACAGCCTTTGGGACAAGAGTCCCCTGTGTTTCTCTTTTGCTAGCAAAGCAATAAACCTTCTTTTTCCCTTTTCTCAAAAGAGTTAATATCCTCATTATTAAATTGGCATTGATAGGCATTGGGGACAGGGACTGAGCTTTCGGTTACAGATTTTGGTGACCAGATGGAACCTGAGAGCTGCCCCCGCTCCAGCTTTCTTGGCAGGCCTGGCACTCCAAGCAACTGCACTTCCATGCTGAGGATGTAAGGTGAACTTTTTGAGAGCGGAATACTGGAAAGTTTGGAGACAGGCAAGTGTGCCTCGGGTTGAACCAGAGGAGCTACTCCTGTAAGTAGAGGGAGGGACCGAGGGCCTCCCCACAGCTGCCACAGCCCCTTTGCTTGGGGAACTCCTGCCTTCCTTCCTTGCACTTCCATCTTGGTTGACTTTGAAGAAAAGGAAACTGAATTCAGTAAAGTCATGACACCTTGGCCACCCTTCCAGGACTGGCAGCCTGCCCTGCATAGTCCTCTGATGTCAAGGGCCTTTTCCAGTGATCACAGTGGCACAGTAGTCCACGCTCATGGGTGGTGATGCCGGAGCTCCCAGGGTGACTGGACTAACTCTGGGAGGAGTTCCCCTCAGACCAGGCAGCGAGGTGCAACAAACAGGCTCAAACCCCAGTTCCGCTACTTTCCTGCTACCTGGCCATGGACAGGCTGCCTGAGTCCTGTGTGCCCTGGTTCCCACATGTCTGTGAGGATCACAGCAGTGATTGTAAGGGCAGTAGAGCTGACTCACACCCAGCTCTGATCACAGTGCTTGACATGAGCAGGACAGTGACCGTGCTGCCATCATTGGCCTTAGACGGCAGCCTCAGCCTCCCTCACCTAATATCAAAGTATCCAAGATGTGTTAGGCATGAAGGTCTGGCTTGGAACCCTTCAGCTACCACAGGTATCTGGAAACATTTCCAGGGTGGTTGGAGCTCTGGCAGGTTCCTAAGTTACCACAGAACCAAAAGAGACATGGCAAATTTGACTACCTCACTGGCAGAGATAACTTTCAAGTTTTTGTTTTATTTTTGAAAGAACAAACTCTTCAGGATTTTCAACCCCAAATACCCTGCTGTTTTCTGAATGAGAGTAGGCACTGCCCGTGGAGGGAGATGCCATGCTTTGTCCCTCCCTGTCCTGCCAGCCCATCCTCAGCTTGAGTCCAGTCTGTTTCTGTCCAGGGAGGATGAGTGGGAAGCGAGCTGGGTCCATGCACCACAAGGGCTTGTGTTTTCCTTGACCTATTGCCAGCGTCTAGCACATTGTTTATCATTAAATAACGTTTGATGAATGGGTGACCAAATAAATATCTCAATGCATGCAGGTCATTAAATTGTTTCTAAATGAGGAATCTTTCTGAAATGGTTTAAAGGATAAATAACAATTTAAATTACTGTATTAATGATTTAGATGTGCTTATACTTTATCCCTGATAATTTACTTATTCAATTAATTTTCTCTGTGAATGCTTTAAAAAACACAGAACAATAACAAAATTTAGCTCATCCTTGAGGAAATAATAACATTGTAAATTGCTATGATCTGAACTAGTTGTTCTGTATGGTTAATTTAGAAACTTATACCAGTTCCCTGTGTTCCTAGGTTATAAATAGGGAACATCTTATGCAATAAGAACCATGGTGTCTAAATCTCCATTGTTCCAAATTTCATGACAAGATCAACTATCTTAAATCACAGGAAATGCTACCCTGTAAATGTCTTTCTATTAAAACATTGCTAAATTATTACTACCACTTTTCATATAATTAATTTCTGTAAGTCCAACATGGCCTTTAAAAATATGTAGGTATATTATTGTCAGCACAAATCTGAAGTCAAAATGTTATGGCTGTACTTTGCTATTTTAAGAAAAATACTAAACCATTGAATGTTTTGAAACAGGGAAGAAACAAAAGCAATTACTTTATTCTCTGACCTGTGTGCTCTTGTGGTGCTTCTGTTTTTAGAAGGTGGCAGAATATTTTCACCTCAAATTCTTCTGGAGGTGCCCACCTGAGAGTGATGATGGCATCATGGGAAATGCTTGGACTCGCGCTGACCAGCTTTGCCCTGGCTCTGGTCAACTGGCAAAGCACGTGAGCTCCTATCAGGACAGGACTTGCATTTACTCTCTTTGGATAGTTACGCTTAAGAAAGAGACGGAGGAGAAGGAGGGAGGGCATCAAGCATGGAGAACGGTTTCCATCAGTGCTTATACATCAGGTCGTTCTCAGTACTACTGGGAACAAATAAGCAGAAGTGAGTCTGTCACACCAGAACAGGTGCCTCTAACACAACATAGAACAGGGAAAGCACTTCTGCACTGCTCCTCCATAAAACCAGCAAGGACCCCAACAAAAGTCACGAAAAGTGACCTTTTGGGGCCCTGTATGTTAACCAAAGGTTTGCAACAGACCTTAGGCTATTTATGCATTTGTGCAAAAAAACCTCAAACAAACAAACAAAAAATCCAAAACAAAACAGTGGAATCTCAGTAAGAACTGCTTGCTTCATGGCTTCTCTTTCCCCATGTCCATCCCTACCTCACCAGCTCTCCTATAACCTTGCCGAACAACATCCTCACGATGTTGTGCAAACTACCTGTGGAGACAGCTCAGGTGTGTAGCCCCCACAAAGCCTCACCCTAGGGGACTGTCACTTGAAAACTCCCCAGACAAGCTTCGTTTTCAGAGCTTGTCTTTATTTAGCCTGACTCAGAGCTTGCTCCATGGGAACAGCCTCTCACTACACCATTAGTTATAAAAAACCCAATATCAACTGTTTAGATCATATTTGACTGATCATATTTGGCCCTGTTTGCTTCAATGCAGTGAAGAAAATATCTTGTCTAATCTTTGAAATGTCACCTTAGTGACTTTACAGTGACAGAAAACAGGGTCTCTACCAAATTTGACCTGGAAAATCACAAAATGAGCAAGTAGCAACAACTTGCTCCTCTCAGAGGGGAGAGAGTGGTTTCCTGGGAGGTCCGCGATGCTGTTACACATGGCTTTCTCCTGAAAGCCAGAGGCCATGTACTGGAAGGCAGGGTACGACCTTCTCAAAAATCAGTGTGGAGAGTGGAAGGAACAATTTTAGATGCTCCAGAGCATTCTGATTTTGTTAAGACTGGCTGCCAAGCGGGACTGTGTTACCAGACCAGAGCCTGACCTCCCAAGGTTCCATCTGCACCAGAGGACCTGGGTGGACAGAAACACCAGCCTTTACCCCTCCACCCAAGGAGAGCCTGAGGAGCATGGTGGAGTCTCCCCGGAGGGGCACAGGCTCACTACAAACTGAGACTTCCTCAGGGACTGTGGAAGTCCCTCCCCGTGTGCTTGCCGTGTTACCAAAGGCTTGCTTACTACAGTTCCTCTGACCCAAGCACTCCTGCTGCTCAGAAAAACAAGGCAAAAGACATAGTTAGCAAATACAGACAAAGAATCCAAACCAGACTCAGATATGGCAGGACTGTTGGAATTACCAGACTGTAACAGAAAAAGTGGACAACACACAAGGACTGATGGGCACCAAGAGCAGAGGGATGGAAAGGAAGGGTAGAAACACGAGGCTGGTGTGAGGTGTGCAGAGACACATGGCTAAAGGAGTCAGTGGTCTTGAAGACATTCCAGTAAGAACTTCCAAACCTGAAAAGCAGAGGAAAAAATGGGCTAGATTATCCAAGAACCATGAGAGATGTTGCACTAGATGTAACATGTGCAGCAAGGGAACAGAAGAACAAGAGAACCAGAGAAAGGACCTGAAGTAGTAGACTGAGAATTCCTTCTGATTAAGATCAAAACAGACTTAGGAAGCTCAGAGCACCAAGTAACATGTGTAAAAACAAACTACTAAGCCAGAAGAGGGCAAAAACAAACAATATTGAAACAAGCCAGAAGAAAAGGCACCTAACCTGAGCACACCGGCTCTGCAGAACTCCAGCAGGTAAAGAAGAGAGTGGGGTCTGGTTTCCCAGCACTGCTGCTGACGAGGCTGCGCCTGCTCCAGGGCGTGTTCTAGCACCTTCGTGGACAGTCAGCGGGCAGCGGGTGTGTGAGCTAGCCTCTGGGGCTTCCTTCCTGTCCTGTTGGCCTGTGAGTCTGTTTTTATGTCAGCAAGATGGTCACTTTGGTCTGCAGTATGTTGAGAGAACAGTCTGAAGCCTCCAGCATTGCTCTATTTGCTCGGGGTTTTGGCTCTTTGAGGTCTTTTGTGCTTCTGGATGAATTTTAGGATATTTTTTCTAGTCTATGAAGAATGTCATCAGTATTTTCATGAGGATTTTATTTAATCTGTAAATCACTTTGAGAAATGTGGACACTAATTAACAATATTCATTCTTCCCATCCATGAACATGAGAGGTCTTCACATTTTTTGGTGTCTACTTCAATTTTTTTCAAAAGTATTTTATGATTTTTATTGTGGAGGTTTTTCACTTCGTTGGCTAAGTTTCTTCCTAGGTATTTTATTTATTGGTAGTTATTGTGAGTGGGATTGCTTTTATGATTTTTTCTCAGCGATCTCAGTGATACACATTATTGGTATGTAACAATGCTACTGATTTTTGTATGTTGATTTTGTACCCTGCAATATACTGAATCCATCTATCTCTTCTAATAGTCTTTTGGTGGAGTGTGAAGCTATTCCACACGTAGCATGATACCTGAAAGTAGGGAGACTTCACTTCCTCCTTCCTATTACTATAATTTTTTTCTTTTCATGTCCAGATGCTCTGGCTAGAACTTCTAGTGCTCCATTAAATGAGAGTGATGAAAGTGGACACCCTTGGGGTTGGGGTTGTAGCTCAGTGGTAGAGCACTTGCCTCACACATGAGTGGCATCAGGTTCAATCCTCAGCACCACATAAGAATAAATAAATAAAGCAAAGGTATTGTGTCTATCTTCAACTAAAAAAAAAAAAAAAAAAAAAACTTAAAAAATTTTTTTAAAAAGTACACACCCTTGTCTTATTTTTAAAAAGTACACACCCTTGTCTTATTCCCTATTTCCAAGGAAAACCAGGAAACCCACTTTAATAGAAAGATGCATAGAGATTAAAAGTAAAAGGATGGGAAAAGATATGCCATGCTTACATTAATCAAAGAAAGCAAGCTGATTTCAAACAGAGCAGACTTCAGAGCAAGCACAGTCGTCAAGGGTAGAGGAGGGCATCACTTGATGATACAGATCAGTTCTCCAAAATGATACAACAATCTTGAACATACACGTGCCTAAAGACAGCACATCAAAAGATGTGAGATAAAAAGCGAACCACACAGATAAATAGATGAATTCACTATTAAGTTGGAAACTTCAACACTCCTGTGTCAGATCCAGCAGGAGAAAATCAGTAAGGACATAGCTGAAATCAAAATCATCAGCAGCCAATAGATGCAATTAATATTTAGAGATAATTTCATTCAACAACACATTCTGTGGCACATTTACCAAACCAGACACATTCTCTGCCTTAAAACATACCCTTGCCCAACTTACAGAGAATAGGAACCACATGACGTGTCTCAGACACATGGGCTGTCTCAAATTAACAAGTGCAGGCAAAGAGGTGGGGACATGGCAATGCCCAGGAATTGAGGAGGGATGGTAAATTGCTGCTGTTACTGTGAGAAACAGTTAAACATCCTCAAAATGTTAAGCACAGAGTCACACTAAAACCTGTAATTCTACTCTTTGGTTTATGCCCAGTATAATTGAAAACATATGTCTACAACACAAATCTGCACATAAATATTCATAGCAACAAGATTTGTAAAAGCCCCAAAGTAGAAACAACGTAAATGTTGTCCATCTGATGAATGGATAAACAAAACAGGATACATCCAAACAACATGTCATATGGCCCTAGGATAGAAACCTACTTGACAAAAGAAAGGAACCTGGAGGAGGCCCTGAAACTTACTGCAGCCTGGGAACCTTGAAATGTCATGCTGAGGGAGAGAGCAGTCACAAAAGGACACACCACAGTGTTCCATTTGTATGAAATGACCAGAGCAGGCCAGTCCACAGAGGCAGGAAGTAAAATGGTGGCCACTGGGGGCTAGGGGATGGAATGGGGACTGCAGCTGGCCAAGGGCCTTGGGATCGGGTCAGGAGTTGCGCAACCCCAGGATGATTTCAGGAACCACTGAAGTACACTAGAAGTGGTGAATTTTAGTGTAGAGGAGTGATCTCTCAGTGGAGTATTGAAACAAAACACCACATGCTCCTGAATTAGTGTAGGCACTAATAAGTGCACGCAGGTCTGCATAGCTGGGTGTGCAGAATGACCACACTGCGGCCTGGAGGAGGAAGAGCTGGCGCTTATTCAAC
The DNA here is from genome assembly GCA_028644305.1 of Xerus rutilus. Taxonomy (NCBI): domain Eukaryota; kingdom Metazoa; phylum Chordata; class Mammalia; order Rodentia; family Sciuridae; genus Xerus; species Xerus rutilus. Next base: position 19,063,102 of record CM053416.1, read on the forward strand.
GTGACGGTCCTGTGCTGTCTGTAGGCTGCCCACCAAGGCCCCATCAAGGTGAGACTCTGCAGGGGATCGTTCACCCCTGTGGGTTACCAGCCACTCAGGAGTACACATTAAGGATTAAGGACTGAACTGAGTCCCCTAAAATGTGCAGGCTGAAGCCCCAACCCCAGGACCTCAGAGTAAGAATATTTAGGGGACGTGATCTTTAGAGGTGATGAAGTGAAATGCAGTAATTGGGTGGGCCCTGATGCAGGATGACAGTTCCGTGTCATGAAAAGGGCTGGAGACACACATGCACAGAAGGGTGACATTGCAAGGCATTGGGACAGGCATCAGCTGTCGGGAACAGGGTCAGGGGCCTGATGGTCCTTGGCACTGGCCCTTTGTCCCTGGGTTTTGAAAAAACAAATTGTGATGAGTCCAGGAGTTCAGAGCAGGGTGGCTGATCCCCTGCACAGCTGTGCCTCACTGAGTTAGGGCAGCCCAGGGCAGGCCCACACCCCTCTCCTGTGCCTCTGCTGGGTTAGGGCAGTTGAGGACAGGGTTCCAGACCTTTCTTATCTCTCATGAGCAGATAACCTTTGTCTCAGGCCCATGGGTTCCTTCCTAGTGAACGGTATGTGTTAGTATAATTCGGGCACTGGGAGCACATATGCCCCATAGCTGCCTCTCTGAAGCTGAGCTGAGTTACAGGCAGAGACTATAGGGTTAGAATTAGGGTCTGGGTCCCTCTGAACTGTTCAGTCCCTCCTCCAGCCCAGTCCTGCCTAGTCAGAATCTGCCCTGTACCTGCAGGTGGTGGACCATATAAATTATAGTAGGGGAAAGGGGCTGCTTTTCACAGTAAAGATTCAGGCCCAAAGATTGTTAAAAATATGTAGTTTAAACTAACAACCATGGTCGTGATCTATATTATTTTTTGTCTAAGCGCTTTCCAAATTCCTACCTAATTTTATTACCATTAAACCACCTGTGCAGGGGAAGATGCACTTTACAACCCTGAAATTTGATTTTGAGATAAAGTAATTTTTAAAGTAATTTTGAAGAAATTTCTTTAAAGTTGAAAGTATAAATTATGAGAGCTACTTAAGAAATATTCTCCTTATTTTTAATTAGTTATAAATGGATGTTATGGGAAACTTGGGAATCTCTTTGTTTTAATGATAATTGAAACTATGTTATCCATCTGTTAAAATTTATGTGCATGAATGTTTCTTAGCTGCTGGGAAATACCTGGTTCTTCTGAGAACATTTAGAAATAGTTCCCCAGTTGATATTTGACACAGATTTGCAATATGCTGGTCTGCACGTTCTTGCTAGCTGTTCATGCTCTCTGGAATCTGCTGCCATGCACGGTTGCTAGATGAGTTGTGCATGTTGTGTGGCATGAATGTTTTATAGCTGAACTGCACTTACTACCTGGAATCTTTTGGTGTGCACGGTTGCTAGCTGAGGTGCACATGCTGTCTGGAATCTGTTGGCATGAATGGTTTTTAGCTGAACTGCACCTGCTACCAGGAATCTTTTGGCGTGCATGGTCGCTACCTGAGCTATACATGCTGTCTGGAATCTGTTGGCATAAATGTTTTGTAGCTGAATTGCATGTGCTATCTGGAATCTTTTGTCACTAGCTGAGCTGCACGTGCTGTCTGGAATATGTTGGAGTGCACATTTGCTAGCTGAGCTGCACATCCTCTCTGCATTCTGTTGGCATGAATGGTTTTTAGTTGAACTGCTTGCACTACCTGGAATCTTTTAGTGTGCACCCTCGCTAGCTGAGCTGCAAGTGTTGCTGTCTAGAATCTGCTGGAGTGCACATTGTCTAGCTGAGCTGCACATGCTTTCTGCACTCGGTTGGCTTGCACATTCTGTCCATGTGCCTCTGGGTTGCCAATGGATATTAATTTCTAAAATTCAGGCTACATGTTTACTGGCACATTTCCCTCCATACTACTGTCCCTTCTCTGAGAAGACAAATAGCCATGTGTGTCCTTATCTGTACTTCTCTGCTCAGAGTGTCCACCTTGAACCCCCATCTTCTGATGGAAGCACAGAGCCACCACATCCCCCAGTGAGGACATGGAATCTGGAGAGAAGGCTGGGAATGCTTCTCCTCCCAAGCCAAAACAGAATGCCCCTGTGCTCTTGCTCCACGTCCCTCCTCCTCTTGCATCAGCATCCTTGAGGCCTGTCAGAGTCTTGTGCTCCCTGTGGTTGTTTTCAAGTAACATGCTATGAATAGAATGAAGACAGAGGCTAGGAGACTTCGACTGCAATTAGTTTTGCACCTGATGACTGATGGGCTACTTTGATATGTCACTCAGCTCTCCTACCAAGAAAGAATTCTAAGTATCAATGAAGATAGAAAAAGTTGCTAGAGAACTAGAAGCCAGGTAGTTTCGTGGCTTTCCCTTTCTTGCATCCCACCTAAAACGGGAAACGTTGTGACTAGGACCTCCTGCACTGGAGTTGGGCAGTGTGCAAGCTGCAAAACCAGACATGATGATCTGCTAAGGAGTGCAGACGGATGTGGGTAAGATTCGTGCAAAATGCAGAAACAGTTGCTTTTGGCTGGGCCAATTGACTTTTAAAACTCTGTTTAAATTTATTTTTATTTTTTAGTTGTAGATGGACACAATATATTTATTTTATTTTTATGTGGTGCTGAAGATTGAACCCAGTACCTCACATGTGTGAGGCAAGTGCTCTATCACTGAGCCGCAACCCAAGCCCCGACTTTTAAAACTCTTAAAACTGTCTAGGGAAGAAAGTAGAAATTTTGCATTTAAAATTTAGTTAATATCTAAAACTCTTTCAATCCAAGTATACATGCTATGTTTTTGAGGTTAAATATCAAAGTTGTGCCCATTAATGCTGTCACCTGCAATAACTACAGGCACACAGCAAAGTATGCCCACAGAGACACTGGCAAAATAAAAGAGGAATTTTAAACAGAAATGGTGTGTGTGATTGTGGTCAATAATGGGCTAGCAGCCATCTGTGGGGACTGGCTGTGGGCAGGTGGGGTGGACTTCTCCGTCCCTCCTGTGCAGCGCATCTGTAGTCCTGGACACTGCGTGTGGAGCAGACACGTGTGGAGTCCGGAAGGCAGAGAGACCTCAGACCTGAGCCACACAGAGAGTGCCCAGCAGGTTCTGCTCCAGACATCGCGGGCCAACACAAGGACAGTCCACTTGTTGGAGTTATCAGAGGAGGATTTCAGAGAGCCTGCATAGAATTGTTGCTAAGCAGTTCCAAACACGCCTGACACCCAGGAAGCGAGAGAAAGACTCCCAGGAACGGGGTCTGGGCCGTGGACCGAGGCAGGGGCTAAGCTCGCACCAAAGCCCGGCGGGAGGGCCGCGGCGGCAGGCCAGGCGCACAGCTACTCAAGTCAAGGGATGCGAGCGAACCTTGGCGCTCTGGGGCGAGGCGAGGCCCTGTGAAGTTTGGCCCCCAAGTGCAGTTCCAAAAGGAAAGCAGGAAGGTGCACGTCATCAAAAAAGAAACCTGTCGCTGTTTGAAAGGTCCGGATAAAAGGAAGGAAGACCTCAGACAAGTGGAGCCGAAGGGTATGCGGGCGGGCCCCGCCTCCAGCCCTCCAGCCCTCCAGCCGTCGGGCGAGGCCCAGGGCGGCAGCGAGGTGGAGCTGTCCTAGCCGAGTCCCGCCCCCGGCGCCCCGGTCCTAGCCGAG
>CM053416.1:19067292-19084599 GCA_028644305.1 Xerus rutilus
ACTTCACACGATGATACATGAGCAGATCACCTGAAGACTGGAAAGGGTAGGGAGGCCACAGGGTTATAGGATGCTGAGCCAGGCTGAACCAGGAGCACAGGCAAGAGAGAGAGGAAGGCAGTCACGGTAGGTGGTCAGGGAAGGATTTCAGCAAACCAGTTCCCCAGAGTTGTCAAAACAGGGGGTCAAGACAGACAGCAGTGTCCATTTCAGAGTATCAGCTTGGAGGGGGCTGTGCATGGTCATCATGAGCAGGAAAAACCTCACTCACCGAGGTCTGAGGACAGATTCAGAGGATCCTCACTGTGGTGATATTCCTGGGCAAGGCTCACAAGGAGTGACCAGATGAGGGGGTCCAGGTGCTTCTGTGTCCACTCTCAGAGGGCTCCTCCTTCTATGGGACTTAGGTGAGAGGGCGGCATCTGGTGAGATTGATAAGCTCCCATTTGTGATGTTCCTGATATGACTTGGGAGGTCCATGCGTCCAGATGCTCCTGATTTGGTCTGATAAGTCGGTACATGTAAGTTACTTGTCAGTTTGTGCATAATGGTGGTGCTCAGCAGATGTGATTGTTTACTTGTACAAAATAGGTGAGGAGTTCTTCTACCTGAGCACTTGTACTCAAAAATGGAGTAGTTCAAGGCAAACTAGTGCTTTACAAAATGAAGTAATCAGGGCAGGTGTGGCCTGAGAGCTTCTGTTCTATGCATCACAGAGTCACTCAGGGCAGGCACAGCCTTCGAGCTGCTGTCCTACACACCATGGGGTCACCCAGGGCAGGTGCAGCCTGAGGACTGCTGTTCTACACACCATGGAGTCACTAGGGCAGGCACAGCCTGAGGACTGCTGTCCTGCATACCATGGAGACATTCAACAGGGCATGGCCTGTTCTCCACATACCCTCCATCTCCTTCTTTTTGTATGCAGATTGACATACTAAAACAGTATTTTTCATTTTCCTTTTTTCATTTCTCAATGTATCTTGAATTTTTTTAATGAATCAATACATAGAGAACTTCCTCATTCTTTTCTATAGCAAAGTACTCTTCCACTATATACAGCCAAATGATATATCAAATGGTCTCTAGAGATGACAAATCATTTCCATTTTTGCTGTCTCAAACATTGCTATAAATGCATTTATAGACATTATGGCATATTTTGACATGCTTATTTCTAAGAAACTTTTAATGTTACTAAGTATTCCTTTTCTCTCAGAGCGTCTGCTCTTCCAAGTTCCTAAAGGAGCTTCCTCAGTGGCTCTTCACTTGACACCTCTGTTCTCCGGCACTGGCATTTGTGCTGTGGATCAGGGTGAGTGTGGTCAGGGTGGCTTCTCTGGGCTCCATGCTCACCCTGCAGGGCTTGCTGACTGAGGGGCCTCCCAGCCCACAGAGGCACGGCTGTTCCTGTTCCGCCCCAAGACCTAAGCCCGCGCTCCTCTGTGGAGTGTTGGACTGCCACCTCAATGTGGAAATCACTGAAACACTGGCGTGTAACTGTCTATCTAGCAGGGTTCGCCTTCCCTCTTTTTCTATTTTAGAGTTCTTACTTTTTGGATATTCTTATTTATTTTTCCACATGAATTTTATATTGAGTTTACCCAGTAGAAACGAAGAAACTATTGTTTCTTGGTATCATAACACTGAGTTTCCAGTTAACATGGATTGACTGCTCTCTCTGTGATACTGAGTCTTCTTCCCATTATTTGAGTATGTTTCTGTCCTGTCATGGTGACTTAAAGTCTCCTCATGTAACTCTTACTTATTTCTTGGTCAGCTAGCAAGCTTACCTTTCATGCTTTCAGTTGTACGGGAATGGGGTGCTTTTCTGTTACGTCTCTCATAGTTTTTCATCTCTAGAGTTCACATTGCAGCACCCTTGATCCTTTTCCTGAATGGAGGGGAGGGGGATCACCCTCGAGGCCTTTGCGTGTGTGCCAGGTGGAAGCATTCAGGTGGTGTCAGCATGGGCGACTGTGGGGACGGAGGCCGGGCCTGGTGGAGTAGCACAGCCTGCGTGTGAAGCCCTTTTGGAGGGGCGATCGAGCGGTGCTGTTTCTTTGTTGGGCTTTGTCGTTCTCAGACCTTTCCCCAGGCCCACGGGACTCAGATGTGCTCTTGCACGTCCTGTTAGCATATTCATCCAGCCCTTGCAAAACTGACTGTGCAGAATCAGCCCGTGGTAGTTAAGCACTGTTTATACTTAGCTTTTAATTTTGATGTTTACTCGAAGTCTTATTAAGGTACCGGTTCTATGAGGAGGAAGCAAAGCTGTTGCCTGGCACGCAGCGCCCTTTCCCCCACACCGGCCACTTCTCTATCCCTGGTCCCCAGGTCGGCTGGGGCATGTCCCTGCAGACTCCCACACTTCCTGCCTTTGGAAGTCTGGCTCACCACTGCCTTCTTCTGAAAGAGCTGCTGTTAGGGTTACATGTGACTTGTCCCCGCAGCTCCTGTGTGGATGCATGGATGTTCAGAGGTGAGAAGGCTGGACTGTCAGTGCCTGGACCCACCTGGTGGACTGATGGACTGGACATGCTGCCCTGGTGGGGACTGTGGGTAGGGGCATGGCTAGAGGAGGGTTTGCTGGGGGAGCACCTGAGGATTCCACCTTGTCCTTGTCTGCTGGGCTCAGGAAAGCCATGCGCTGAGCAGCTGCCCACACCCACCCTTTGCTGGGATGTGCTGCCTCATCTCGGGCCCAGAGGAGTGCAGCTGGCTGCCCGTGGCCTGGTGCTCACAAACCAAGAGCCTAAACAAACCCTTCCTCCTCTAAGCTGCTCTGGTTGGGTATTGTGGTCATAATGAGGAAAACCTGACTCGTAAAACTCCTGCCTCCATCTTCAGCAAACAAACTTCCACCCACACTTCTAGAAGGCCAGTTAACATGGTCCTGCCTCTGAGAGTTCTAACTGAATATTCTTCCACGTGGTTCTAATTAGACCTGGTCTGCTGTGACACTCTAGCTATGTCTACTATGGTAGACAAGCCCCCCCCCGCCCCTGTGTGCACACCCTAATCCCTAGAACAGGTGTGTACCTGGTCACATGGCCCAGAGACTTTGCACGGGTTAGAAAGGTCACAGATTCTATGATAGGGGACCCATGTTAGCCAGCTGAGCCCGATCTAATCACACAGTCCTTTCAAAGCAAAGCACAGTCTCCTGCTGGAGTCAGAGGTGTGGCAGATGTGAACAGACAGGAAGCAGGAGGAGAACCTGTCATCATGGCTGCCATGGAGATAGGAGTAGCCACGGGAAAGGAGGCACTGGACATGGGCTCTGGGAACAGCCATGAGCTGTGATACCTGAGTCCCAGGTGAGAACAGCAGCCCAGGTGTCACTGCAGTTCCACTAGCTGTAAACTTCTGCCCAGCGTCGATAGGTCACACTAAAGCGGTGGAACATGACTAAGAGGTTCAAACGACTAGAAATCAGAGCTGGACCTGGAGAGAAAGCTGACACTCAGACTCTGCACAGAGGAAGCTGGCGAAGAAAATGAAGGGCACGCTGGCAAATTAGGAAGTAGGAACGCTCCAGATAATGGGTGGTGGTATCCATGGAGATGGGAACCTTTGAGTAAGTGTGCCTGCTCTCCTCTGGTAATGCCAGGGGTGGGGGGTGGCAGCCCTCTGTCGTGACAGGACAGTCAGGACATCTGTTGAGAAAGAGTCAAGGAAGTTGGAAGTTCAGCACGTGATCATAGCAGAGAAAAGTGAAGAGTGCGAGGCTGACCAACCTACCTGCCTGCCATCCCCGGGAGTAAGCCTGCACTCAGTAAGCACTACTTTCAGAGAAAGCCATGACAGAATGGGAAAGGATCATAGAGAGCGCCAGGCCACAGGGTCATTCATGATGGTCATCGTAACTGGAGCAACGCCATCTTCACCATCCACCACAGGACACCCATTCTGTGGACATCCTGTGGCTTTGCTTAGATGTCAACCACAGAGGGCATCCTGGATAGCATTTTGGAAGGAGTTCCTCTGTGATTAAAAAATGCTAAGTTTTCTCTGGATGAACCTAAATTATGCTAACTTTCCTTGGATGAATGTTTGTTGCTATGAATCTGGTCATTAGATATGTTTGGACACCAGCGTCACATGAGATATCACTGTCTCAGAAGGGCTTATGAACTTCTGATAGCAAACATTTGGGATATAGGTGCATATTTCTGAAGAGAGGCCATAATTGTCACCAGATGTTCAAAAGTGTCTGATTCTAAAATGTTTTAAGTATTAAGAAGCCCTTTGCCCTACATAAACACACATTTTTATTTCCAGATGGAATGGGGTTTGGCCTAGTGTGCTTTCCTTCATCTACTGGAGTGCTTTAGATTCCTGACACTAACCTGCATGCTGGCCCTGGATGGCAAGATCATCCAAAGATAAATACTGCATACATGTTTTCAAAATATTATATCATGATTGGCAGGGTCCAAACAATAAATCATCATTTTTTTTTCAGTTTTAAACTTTCAGCAACTTTTCTACAATGATGGTCTTTGCACCTTGTAAGACAGAGAGATATAATTGTATGATTGTCAGATCATATCAGGGAGTCTCAGTACAAATTTAAAAGTCCTAGCTTCCACCACAATAACAGTACGGAGCTCACAGTGACAAGCAATGCGTGCTTACCCAGAGCTCCCTGTCCCTCAGGTAGCTCTGTGGGCTCATCCCCCCTTGATCTGCAGGCCTCCTACAGCAGGGCTCCTTAGAGCTCCCTGTCCCTCAGGTAGCTCTGTGAGCTCATCCCCCCTTGATCTGCAGGCCTCCTACAGCAGGGCTCCTTAGAGCTCCCTGTCCCTCAGGTAGCTCTGTGGGCTCATCCCCCCTTGATCTGCAGGCCTCCTACAGCAGGGCTCCTTACAGCTCCCTGTCCCTCAGGTAGCTCCCTGGGCTCATCCCCCCTTGATCTGCAGGCTTCCTAGAGGAGGGCTCCTTAGAGCTCCCTGGGCTCATCCCCCCTTGGATCTGCAGGCCTCCTACAGCAGGGCTCCTTAGAGCTCCCTGTCCCTCAGGTAGCTCCCTGGGCTCATCCCCCCTTGATCTGCAGGCCTCCTACAGCAGGGCTCCTTAGAGCTCCCTGGGCTCATCCCCCCTTGACCTTCAGGCCTCCTACAGTAGGGTTCCTTAGAGCTCCCTGTCCCTCAGGTAGCTCCCTGGGTTCATCCTCCCTTGATCTGCAGGCCTCCTACAGCAGGGCTCCTTAGAGCTCCCTGTCCCTCAGGTAGCTCCCTGGGCTCATCCCCCCTTGGATCTTCAGGCCTTCTAGAGGAGGGCTTCTTAGCCCAGGCAGGGCTGATGAGGGCTGGATGTGGGAAAGTCCTGTGCATTGGAGGAGGTTCAGGGGCATCTCTGCACTGTATCCACCGGAGGCCAGTAGCACCCCCTCTGCCATTGGGACATGTCCCCAAGCATTGACAAGTGTCCCAGGAGTGACAATCTTCAGTCTCTACTGAGAATCACCAATTCATAGCTCTACTCAAACTTGATTTTCCTCTGTGGTGAACTGTGCTCCATTTTAGCATGTACCCTCTTGCCCTCTGTACCAGCACACAGTCACCGCACTTCATGTCAGCAATGCCCTTCCCACTCCTTCACACCTGTGTCCAGCTCCACCTGGCTCAGCCTCAGGGTGCAGCGTGGGCTCCTGCATGCCTGGCCAGATCCACTGGCCTCTTACCACCTTGGGCTGGAGGACACCACTTCCTCATCTCTCCCTCGCTGCTGGCCCTGCTGGATGGAATGACTGAAGTTTATCTGTGTCTCCCATGAAACCACATGTCAGGTGGGGCCAAGGTGAGTCCTTCACTGGCACATCCCCACTGTCTGGCACATGTAGGTGTAAATAAAGAACTCTAGACGGTAACATTAGAGCCCAAGTGAACCTTCAGTGACCTCCTTGTAGTATTATTTTTGTGAATCACATTTTCTGCTATCATTCTTAAGCATTAAGAGTTCAAAAGCTAACCCTGTAAAGATCTTGGTTCAACCCGCGTCAAGCACAAATCAACACGACAACTCATTTCTTCTTGTGCTTTTTCACCTCGATTCATTTGGTACTTGAAGCCTCTATTTGCCACAGTTTGGCGAGTTTTTGTTTGCTGTCTATTAAAGCACAGGTCACGTCATGGAGGAAGCCTGGTGGCAGAGGAAACATGGTCCTGTGCCTTGGGGAGCATGAAGAGTGACTTCATTGTTTTATGCTATTCTACAACTTATACCTTGGAGTTGATTATAAATACCATCCTCCAAAATTGAGGATTATGCCTGAAATTGATTCAGGAAATTTCACAGAGAGAATTACTCAGAACTACAGATCTAATGCTTGGCTTATTTCACACAAATGAGTGTTGGGACGGCGTTTAGAATGTCTTGGTGCCCCAGGGGCCCAGAGGCCATGAAGGAACACTCTTGGTGTGCCCCCAAGGTGTTTTTTACCACTCTGGCTTTTTCTCACTAACGGTCTTTCTAAGGAAACTAACTCCTCCCACTTCAGGTAAGCCTCTGTGCTGCTGGTTGGATACCTGCTGCTGGTTGGATACCTGCGGCTGTCTATCTGAGGTGTGCTGGGTGGGACCCGCCTGAGGGTCACAGTAGCCAGCCGGGCAGCTTCCCATGTCGTGCTGAGTGGTCATGAGGAAGGAAGGCCCGTGGAAGAGCCTACGGGAGCCTAGGCTGCAAGCACTAGCGTGGAACCTGAACTGAAGGAAGGGGGAGTGGAAACGTGACCACCCAGTTTTACCACTTGTAATGGCCACGAGGAGACTTGGAATGCATCCCTGAGGCCAAGTTCACTGGGACAGTGAGATGCCACTAACGACCAGACCGTCACACAGTTCTGTGCACTGTCCTGTTTTCTGACCTAAAGAACTCCAGGTGAAGGAGGCTTGGCTCTGGAGGAAACATTTGTGAAGCGGATACATTTAATAGAACATCTGCTGTTGCATCAGAAGTTCAGCCTGACCTCCTGACACGGAAGGAACATAGATGATATGTTTTCTCCAAACTGATGAAAGAATAAATGATTTCTTAAAAAACCCGTCAGTACACATGCAGTATCGCTGGGGAACTCGAGGCATCCTCCTGCCTCGACTTCCTGCCTGCCACCAAGCTGGCTCTGAATCAGGATCAGCACCACCTCCCCCAGAGCCACGTCTGTCATGAGCGCCCAGAGCGGTGAGGGACGACCCAGGCGCCCTGAGGTAACCGTGAGCGTCGGTACCACGCAGCGCCCGTGCGCCTTCTCCTAGTGAAGCAAACCCTCTTCAGATCCGCACTGTGGTCCTGCAAAGGGAGGAAGGAAGGCAACCTGGCCACGGCGTGCTCCCTCCTGCACCCCGCCTCGGGCTCTGCGCCAGACGTCACTGTTCGGGTCAGCTGGATGGAAGGCAGCACAGCGCAAGGAGCTAAGTTTAACCGCACGCTATTAGGTAGCCCCATCGCTGGAGGAGAAACTGGCTTTTAAAGGTACAAATTGGTGATAACACATGACCGCAGAATGTTGATTACCTTTTTTGGTTAGAGAGATGCTATGTTTTCCATTACCATAGCAAAACACCTGAGGCTGGGTAACAATTTTTAAAAAGAAGCTTATTTAGCTCACAGGGCTGGGGGCTGAAGGTCCACCATGGGGCAGGTACTGCGCAGGCGTATGGTGCCTTCAGCGTGAGAACGCGGGGAGCATGAGGCTACACCCCACTGGAGGCCTGAGAAGAGAGGGATTCGGAGTCAAGCTCACTCCTTTTTTTGGTACCAGGGATTGAACCCAGGGTTGCTTAACCACTGAGCCACATCCCCAGCCCTTTTAAAATATTTTATTTAGAGACAGGGTCTCGCTGAGTTGCTTAGGGCCTCACTCAGTGGCCGAGGCTGGCTTTGAACTGGCCATCCTCCTGCCTCAGCCTCCTGAGCTGCTGGGATTACACCCAGCTCCAGTGAGGCTCACTCTCAAGCTGATTCCGCAGGCTCAGCATCACAAAGCAGCCTTGCTTCTTCCAAGAGCCCGAGGCTGGACCTCCCACCACCCCTCCTCAGGCTCCACTGCCTCCAACACAGGAACATTTGGAGGACCAGCCACGCCCACACCCCAGCCCTGCCCTGGCGGGTGTGTGAGATGCGCGAGGACATGTTCACAGCATTAGGGGAAAGTGCTCTTCCAGGAGTGGGCTGGCAGAGCAGCGCTGGGGTGTGCTGCCTCCCGAGGCGAGGGACCTTGGGGACATGAACAAGCCATGCCAGGGCGGGAGGGGTAAGGGGCACAAAAGGCTGACAGTAGGTACAGCTGTAGGTACACATTTTAAAAGGTCAGCTGGTATTGTTTTCTTCATTAAAGTCAAAGAAAAAATGAGAGAATTGATATAGAAGTCAACTTATTAGCGGAAGCCATAGAGAAGTACAATTTAATGAAACAGAAGTTGGTGCCCACTTGTAAAACATACCCAGTTATCTACTGTGTCATTGAGCAAGGTGACCAGTGATGAAGTGACTCAGGGCAAATCCTCCATGGAACACACGCTTCTCGATGAAGCGGGGGGGTGCTCAGGGTGCCCTGGGAGGTGAGGGTGCTCAGGGTGCCAGGACCTGCACGCCCTCTCACACGCTCTGACTGGGAGGTGAGGGTGCTCAGGGTGCCAGGAGCTGCACGCCCTCTCACCACTCTGACTGGGAGATCGAGACTGTCACTGTTCCTGCTAGAAATGAAACGAGACCCCAGGGACTCCAGTGCCCTGCCAGAGGTCACGCCAGCAGGAGGAGCAGAGCAGCTCTGCTTACTTTATGTAAGCAATACTTTATCCTTGTTTAAAAGAGATACAAACTGACCAAACAAACGAAAACTACTCCACAGTGTATCAGTGGAAAGAAGAACGCACTTCTGCTCTGGCCTGGGAGGGCAGATGCTCCTGGGAACTCAGCACCAGGAGGCCCATGTACGGACACAGTGGTAACAGCTTCTGGACTTACACGTGGATAGTGATCTTCTCCAGAGTATGTTCCTCTTGTCTTTTAACTCATCTGCCCATGTGCTGGTGCAAATAATGCAATTGCTGATCTCACACAGACGGTCCCGGCTTGTCGGTCTGACCCGAGATCGGGCTCTATGGTGCTGGGAGAGTGGAACGCTCTTGACAGAAGCCATGCTTGGAGTTCTGAGCTTTTCCCAGGCTCCCAACCTCAGCTGGGCCAGGGCAGCAGTAGCTTGCAGCCACCAGGCAGTCACACAAGCCCACGCTGCGAGCCATGAGGTCAGGTGTCACAGGCACCCTCCGTGCACCACACTGATGGTTCACAGTAGGTGTAGCTCTCAGTCCCATCCTGATGGGGAACATAGAAATGTCTCCACATGTGCTGATTTCTTTAGGACAAATGACAAATTGCCCCTCAAAAATATGAATTGATTAATTTATTACAGCTTTAAGTTGAATTTTAAAAATCATCATTTTGGAAAATTATTCTGTTTCCATGCTCCAGTGTTTTGATTCTGTGTTAACAACCATCTCCTATAATCCACCCAGTTCACTGAGCAATATAATCAAGTTCTACCCTTCTTAATTAGGTTCTTTTAGATTTCTATGTAGGCAAACCCAGCATTCACAAGTAATGCTTCTGATTCTTTTGCCCACAAAATCAATTCTTATTTTACTTTCTTGTCTACTTTTGCCATGATCAGTGCTAACAGAGTGAAGATGAGTAACAGCATCTGTTTCTCTGACTTTAATAGGAATACCTACAGTTACTTCAATCCATATGTTTGCACTGAGCTTTCACTATTCTTTAAAAATACTTTAGAAAAAAAATATTTTTAGAACCAAAGAAATGGTATTTCTCTTCCTTGTTTCCTGGGCATTCCAATTCACTTTGGTTGTTGAAGTTCACACCTGTCAGAATGCAAACACAGCTTTACTCTTGGTGTGATCTTTGATTTCTCACTTCCCCAGCTCTGTTCTTGCCTGATTTCTGTTGCATTTATTGCCTAATGCTGCCTTCTGTGAACCCTTGATTGGTTCCCACTTCTCTAGAAAGTTCTCCAGCCACATCTTTTGTGTTCTTGGCTTCCTGTGCCTTCCTAGGTCTTTTTTCCTCAGGATACATGCTGCCTTTAACTAGCATAAGAATTGAGGTTATATGTCTGAATTTCTTTTGTTTCCCGAGTGGTCCTGTCACATTTCTTTGATGGCTTGCTGCGGATGCTTCTCTCCCCACTGCCTGTCTGCTTGCAGGTCTCATACTACTCTTGAATGTGGACGGCTTTTCCAGGCCAGCGTGTGACTGAGAGCAGGGACAGAGGAGCTGGGAAAGCTGTGATTGCCTGTGGCCATAACACGAATGAATTGTTTCAAATTCTTCCTCATCACATCATGTCTTCTGTCCTAGGCAAAACCTGGTTCCCCAGCTCCGAGCCTTCTTCAGTGTGGGGTGAGCTGGAGGCCAGAGCAGCGTCCGGATCACAAGTCCTTCCCAGCTGACTTGCTCAGCACACGTAAAGCTGACACTGCTCCTGTCCTCCCCACCACGCCCTCAGGCATTCTTCCTTGGGAAAGGCTGGAGTATGAGAACACACGGTGGGCAGGCAGGGGGCAGTGCAATGGCTCCCAGCCTTCCTTGACCCCCACTCCACCTCCAGCAGGGTCTCGAGGTGTTTCCTCCTTAAGGTCTGCCCTGTTCCCCACACCACATCCCTCCTTTGCAGGACCTTTCAGGTTATCATCAAGGTACATTCACTGACTTCTGAAGAAAGTACAGATATATGTGTCTAGTCTTAGGGTGACTTCTGTGGTTCCACGTTGCCCTGGGAGCCATTTGACACTTCTCCAGCCTTAGGGTGACTTCTGTGGTTCCACATTGCCCTGGGAGCCACTTGACGCTTCCCTTTCAAAGCAGGGTGAGAGCTGGTTTCAGTGGTCCAGGGGAATAGAAAAGATTCTCCAGGCTTCCAGAAAGAGAGCTGTACTCTGCCAAGGTCAGCAACCAGATGACCTTCAGTATGTGGGGGCTAGTCCTGGATGCTGCAAGGCGGGGGATCAAGGGCATTAACAGAGACGGGACAAGGAGGGCCCACATGGGAGCCCCTGGGAGTCTCTGGGACACGGTGCAGCGGGAAGCGGGTCGTCAGAGGGCCATCGGGTAATTATTTTGAATATAACCCACCAGGCCATCCTGGGTCCACCCAGTGGGAAGGGAGAGGAAATGATAATGAAGCCACTTCCATTGAAACCTAAGTTTGACTCAGTATGTTTAACAATTCCTTCCCAGAAGCCCAGCTCCCTTCCCCTGCTCCCACCTCTGCTGATTTTATTTTTCTTTACCCTCCTCCACCACACATGGGATTCTATCTGTTGTTTCTTCTTTCTTTGCAGTGCTGGAGATTGAGCCCAGGGCCTCACACAGGCTAGACGAGTGCCCCACCTCTGAGCCTCCCACATAGGCAGACCAGGATGGAGGAGGTTGGACCAGGGCAGCTGTGCTCTTGCTGGATGGAGCTGAGGTCTGAATTCTGCAAGGGTTCAGTGAGCCTCTGGGAAAAGCATGTGGAACCTCAGTACTGACAAGCCTTTCCCATCTGCCCAGGCAGTTCTACCCCAACACTCTCCCTGAACTAAGTGCAAGGAGCTCCAGATATTTCCATCTGTCCTTCCTTATCTGCAGCAAATTGATTTCACAACTTGGCCAGATGTTAAATGCCAAGCCCCACATAAAAATGCTTGCCAATCACTGCTAAGCCTGAAAATGTATCTCTCCGAACAACAGGAAACAGAAGTTAGAGGCCCTGAAGGGAAAAATAAACCCATGGTAACCACAGCAGGGACTGCATGCCATGTTCCTTGAACATCAAGAGACTCCTGTGGGCCAGGCACCACGGTCCATGCCCAGTGGACACATGGGGTTGAGGGTCCCTGCCCTCGGGCAGAGCTCAGGCCAGCAGAGGAGGGCCCTGTCCTGTGCAGTGAGCAAGGACAGGGAGCTATAGCACAGGAAGACCTCTGAGTCATGGTTGGCAAGCGCATCCCAGGTCACGAGCTCTGTAGGAGCAAGTGTCTTTTGGTCGGGATTTTACACGTCCACGTGACAATTGAGGTTTCGTGGACAGCCAAGGTTTCCGAGTTGCTGTCATCAGAACACCCAGTTTTCTCTGGACAGGTGGCTGCTTCTCTTCCTCAGTGTTATGCTCCTGGTTCCTGCAGCCTGCTCTGTTCCTGGCTCCTCTGAAGGCTGCCACACGGGCCTCCAGGGTTCGGCCTGCACAGGCCCGTCTGTCTGCCCTTGCTCCTGTGGGTGCCTGGAACTCTGACAGGATTGGAGGCGGCCGCATCTTCTCCTGACCTTCACCTTCACCCAGCTTCCTGTCTCCACACCCGTGCTGGCTGCAGCACAGCAGTGTACACAGTTATCCTGTCACTTGGAACCTGGCTCTGGCAGAAGTGAGCTCATTCCCTCTACGCCCCAAACTGGCTGCCATTCCAGCTGCTGTCCATGCTGCCCGCACCTCTACCTTCTGGTCCCCACACCCGGCGCGGGAGGGCACGAACATGTCTGCTCTCAGGGGCAGTTCCATGTGACCCCGTGAGTACAATTGCCCTCCAGAGTCTTAGTTTCTCAACAGTAAAAGGGAAGCACAGGCCCAGTAGTGGGGTAGGTAACACACACAGAAGCATTTTAAACCGTAGATGGGACCCTTCAGAGTGAGGGCCAGTGGCTCACAGAGCAGCGAGTTTCCACCCGATGGCTGCAGTGCACAAGGGGCAAACCCAGTCTGTCCTGCCAAAAAGCAGGTCAAAGTGCACAGTGTGGCCCCCAGTGAAGTGTAGGCCACTTTTGTTTCTGGAACCATGAAATGAATTTTAAGAAAGTGTTGTGACCATCTCTTGGAAGGCTTCGGGGATGATGTCCACAGACTTGTGCACAGATTTTGCTATGTATCACATTTGCCCACAAATATAAACAGCCCTTTTTTGTTCTCTGTGAAGCAAAAGTAAGCTTCTATAACGTCGTCTTATAAACCGTTGACCACAGTTACTCTGGCACATATACTGTGCAACTGCGGGTTGAGATTCATGAGACCCCCACTCTTGGGTGTTGGCCCCTGGGTGACAGGTACCATCTCCCTGGCCTCTCAGGCTGCAGACCCTGCCTGAGTGAAGCTCCTTCCTCCCACCTCAGTGAATGGGTGCTCTGAGTAGCTCACCCCTTCCTTGGCCGGTGCCCCTGCCCTCACCACGCCCACTGTAGGCCATAGAAAACACGTGTGGCAGGACTTACCACAAGCAGATGTTTGGGGTCGGGGTGGAACCGAATTTGGCTCTGGGGCAAGTTAGCACAAAAACTGTGAGAACCATCACCTTTAGCATTGTCTGCAGAAACAGGCCCCAGGAGCCTCTCCCCAGGCTGAAGCTGCCCTCTGCGGTCTGACTCTGCTCAGCCCTGCCTCTGCTTGCAGGCTGTGGCGCGCACCCCTTTGCGATTTCACCTCGTGGGCTCGGAGCACCCTCAGCAGGGAGCCGTTCAGAGGAGGAAGGTTGGCTGTTTCTCATCTCCATCTTGCTCTGTTTCTCGAACCCCACTTCCCAGGCAGCCCCAGGCCTCCCCTCCCACCTGAGCTTGTGTGGAGCCCCAGCCCTCCTGCCTCCCGCCTGCCTGTTGGCTAGAGCCTCCCCACAACCCTAGCTCCTGTTTTCTCTCCCTCGCACTTTGCAAAACCACTTCCTCATTTCTGATTTTTAAATCAGAAATCAGTTCCAGGAGACTTTGTTCTGCATTAATTCTCTTTGGGTCTCATTTTGAAATTTGCTGCCTTGATGTTGCTGCTTGTGGTTCCTTTCTTCTCTGATGACTTTGTAGTTGCCCTTTTCTGA
Organism: Xerus rutilus; assembly: GCA_028644305.1. Lineage (NCBI taxonomy): Eukaryota > Metazoa > Chordata > Mammalia > Rodentia > Sciuridae > Xerus > Xerus rutilus. Next base: position 19,081,149 of record CM053416.1, read on the forward strand.
CTGTTCAACTGAATTCCTTAGATCTTGTTCTTAGCTACACTTTACCTTTGTGCTAATTCTTCTACTTGAACTAGCTAAAACTGCTCTCTGGGCACTGGACTTCCAGCTTCCATGACTGGCTGTGACCTGCCCATTAGCTCTAGACCTGCACCAAGGGTTCCCACCGCCTCAGGGTCTCCGGTTGCAGCCACTCTCGTGCCAACCTCACTCCAGCTACCTCACACAGGCAGTGTTTTGACTTCTGTTTTTTGTCTTTAAAGGGTCTTCACACAGAACTAACCTGTGCCCTGAACCCTGTCAGATGCTGCTATAGACCAAATGTTTTCCCCTCGCCATCCAAAGCACACGTTGGAACCCTACCCCGTGATGGTTTTAGGAGGTTGGTCTTTGGTTAATTGGGTCAGGAGGACGAAGCCTCACAAATGGAATTAACACTCTCATAAAAAGATACCAGAGGGGCTGGGGATGTAGCTCAGAGACAGAGGCAGAACACTTGCTTAGCATACACTGTATTCAACATCCCCACGACCACTCACACACACACCATGCTGTATATATACCTGCGATCCCAGTGACTCGAGGCTGAGACAGGAGGCTCACCTGGGCAATTTAGCGAGACCCTGTCTCAAAAAAAAAAAGTGAGACTGGAGATGTTGCGCCCTTGGGTTCAATCTCCAGGACTGGTGGTAAAACACTTGCCTAGCTGTGTGAGGCCCTGAGTTTGACCACTAGCACCACAAAATAAACAAACAGAAACAACAAAACAAAAACCCCACAGGTAGAGGGCTTGCCCCCTGTCTCTGCTTCCCAAGGGGCAGCAAAAGATGGCTTTAGCTAACCAGGAAGAGGGCCCTCTCACTACAAGACCTGCCACACTTTGGCCTTTGACTTACAGCCTCTAGGACTGTGAGGAATTAATGTTTTGTTGTTTATACCACCCCATCTAAGGCAATCTGTTACAGCAACCCAAACTAGGGACAATATTCAGATATAGAGAACAGAAGATAGCAAACTCTAAGGACAGGACCCTTTCACTGTTTACCAACAGACAAAAGATTTTAGTATGTCAACAGAGGTTACAAGCCTTGTATAAATTACTTTGAATGCCATTTTATTTCAGTGCTTTAAAATGCACAGTCCAGAAATGAAAGTGAGAACTGTGTGAACCGTGTGAGAGACTGTGAAATCACTTTCACGCGTGGCTTATGGCCCAGAGTCCATGCTGTTCCTTCCTCCAGTCTGCCTGATGTCAGCTGTGACTGAGGGCTGACTAAAAGACAGCTACAATACAGTTACACTAACAACTGCAAACACGTAACGAGTTCATTATCAGACACTGTGGTAAGTGTTTAAATGCCTATTGGAATCTCATAAAAATTCTAAGATGGACAACCCATTTTATGCATGAAAAAACTGAAGTTCAGAAAGGTCAATAATCTCCCCACACTCATACTCCCCAAAACTTCTTGCTCATAAGTCCAATATAAAACAATGAAAAACGTATTACACACTTTGTTTGTTATTATTTATTATGGTGTTTTGTTCACCAGAGTTATACATATATTTATGGATAAGGAAAGGCAGAAAGGATTAAATCTTTTTTCTTTAACAAACTAGGTAGTAGAAAATGTTTCATATGACTATGATAAGGATAATTTAAAATGATTACATTGAAATTTTCAATTTAATTTTAATAGTCTGGTAAAAATATCTAAAAATGATTGATGATTTTAATTAACTTATATCACATCACTTTAATTTGGTCCTGGAGTGCTGGGTTATTAGGTACTTGAAAGTCAACATTCTCTGAGCTATCTGCCAAGTAAGTCCACGAACATGTGAACAAGAGATACGCCCAAATGCGTAGCATACAAACTTCTTACAAAGTGAATCTTTCAACTTTTTTTTTGTGAAATACATGATACATATAAAGAAGGGATAAACATTTATGTACAAACCAAAGAATGATTCATCTGTCCACCCACACGTATGTATGCGGAGCCTGCTGTCGGGACTTCTCACCTCAGCATGAAGACGTGAAGATCTTGGATGTTGCCCCCCCAACCCTACAGGAGGAAAAGCCTGCTCCAACTGGAGACTCTCAGAGAAGGGAGGTTGAAGACACGTCACCCTGGACTCAGGTGTAGACGTGTCTTGTGGCACAGATCTGAGCAAGAGTCCCTAGTCATTCTGGCTGGCAGAGGAGGGATAAGGACTCTAAGGTACCCAGAAATAAAGGCCCATTCTCCAGGGAAAGACACTTCGCCAGAGCTGGACAGAGGCTGGGGAAGGGCATTCCTCCGTCTCTCTGCAGCCTTCCCTTCCTTCCTACAGGCAGGAATGTTAAACGGGCAATGGGGCTCAGGGGTCAAGGATTTCAGTGGGGATGCTGCCACCCAGGAAGGGAGGAGGACTGAGCAGAGGAATCAGTGGAGAAGCATCCTTGAGCCTGCAGCCACAGGCTACTGAAGGACTGAGACACTCAGCACTACTCACTACAGCCCGCAAAATCATCTTTCAGAAGTGAAGAAAAATAAAGCAAACAAAATCCGAAGGAATTCTTCATTTGCAGACCTGCCTTGCAAACAATGTCAAACGACAGTTGTTTGGGCAGAAAGAAATTGATTTAGACCACAAACTTAGACCTACACAAAGGAATAAACATTGTCAGGGAAGGAATAAATGGAGGTAAAACATCTCTTTTAATATGAATTGATCTAGGGCTGGGGCTGTGGCTCAGCGGTAGAGCGCTTGCCTCGCATGCCTGAGGCCCTGGGTTCGATCCTCAGCACCACATACAAAGCAATAAAATAAAGACATTGTGTCCATCTACAACTAAAAAAAATATTAAAAAAAAAATATGAATTGATCTAAAAGGAGAACTGCAAGATAATACATATGTGCTGAACAGCTACAGCATGTCACACTGAGTGAGCTGAACAGGCAGGCTGCAGGGAGCAGAGGAAGCCCTGAGAACTCTGCTGGTGGGCAGCCGTGCCCTCAGGGCAGTGGGACAGTGCCCTCTCAGCTGCCTTGGGTCAGGTGAACAAGGTAACCACTGGGAAGACTCAAAGTATGATGGATCTGTTAAGAGCAGTTACAAGAGAAAATAAGAAAGGTCAAGACAAGAGAAAGCAAGAAAATAGGCAAAAACAGAACCACAAGGACAACCCATGGAAAACAGCAACAAATATGGCAGATGTCAGCAAGCACTTTGAATGCCAGTGCTCTAAACGAGCTCCGAAGAACAGTCTGTCAGTGTGTGCAGGCTGAGCCCAGGTGAGGAGCCATCTACAAGAGGCCTGGTTTGCATAAAGACTCAGGTCAAAAGTGACTCTACTTCGTGTACAACCAGAGAAGTGAAAAATTGTGCTCCATTTGTGTACAATGAGTTGAAGAGCATTCTGCTGTCATGTATAACTGATTAGAACAAATTGAAAAAAAAAAAAAA
>CM053416.1:19085099-19098130 GCA_028644305.1 Xerus rutilus
ATCTTATGCTCAGAAAGTTTTCCAAGCATACTATGGAAATTAAGAAAATCTATTGCCAGTGTACTTCTTTTACAGTAATTTGTCTAGGCCATCAGGTTTAATTTAATTCATTAAATCTGACACTTAAAATATAATCTAGAGCATACAATATAGACATTTTCCCTTTGGAGTTTCATTTATTTATTTTACCACTCAAATCTAAACTACAATTAACTTTTTGAAAGAATCTTTTGAACATGACTTTATCCACTTTTGTTCCTTAAGAGTTATATAGTAAGTAAGCTGACTGGCTCTGGAGTCAATTCTTGCCTCTGCTATTTAGTGGTCAGACGATGTAGGCATTACTCTATGAGCCTCAGTTTCTTCATATGTAAAATGGGAATAACAACTGTACTGAGAGGGGATTATACAGATGATATAAGGTAACACATGTAAAGTGTGCTTAGCTCGGAGCTTGATAAGGAGCAACTATGCCACATATTTGAACATATGTCTATTCCATAGTGTGGACAAGTCAATCTCACCAGGAGTTTCCATTGCCAGGCCAAACTTCACATCTCCTGCATATGAGAGTTTCACCTTTTTTCCTTCCAGCTCACTGTCTTGTGATAAACAATACTCAGCAGTCTAATGACCTACCCAAGGCAAGTCTAAATAATTATATCATAAGCATCAGACTCAGTTAACTATTTTTAACCAAGCATTCTGAGAAAGAGGAACCAGAAAGTTCAGGAACATTACACTGCTGTGTGCCCTATAAAGGTAAGCAGGAAAAAAACAATGTGTGGTTGAGAAGATGATTTCCCTGTCATTCACCCACCACTTCTGAACTCTGAAGGGCATGTGGGCACCTGAAATAGAACAAGCTAGTCATAGGCAGGAAACTCCCTTTTTCATGAATCTCTTCTTAAGAGTAGGAATTTTTCAGACCCAAATTTTAAATGTTTACTTTTCAACATTTTATGATAAACATAAATTAAAATGAAAACAGCATAAAAATGCTTCTGAAATTTTGGAAATAATCACTAGTTTGGAGCCTATGACACACAGAAACTATTTTCATTTTAATTCTACTGTTTTCACCCCCATGGTTTTAAAACAATCTATTGAATAGTATTGTTTGTAAAGGAACAGGTTTGTATGTTTTTAAACTCTAAAAGAGATACACATATTAAAATAAAAAAGTATCATGAAATTAAAAAAAAATTGTAGTTGTAGATGGACAGCTTGTCTTTATCTATTTACTTTCATGCGGTGCTGAGGATGGAACCCAGTGCCTCACACGTGCTAGTCAAGCGCTCTGCCCTGAGCTACAGCCCCAGCCGCCAATAAAACTTTTAATGATGGAAATGCTGTTTATCCGTGCTGCCCAACATGGCAGCTACTAAGCAGCACTACAGGCGGCTACTAAGCACTTACAAGTGTTCTGTGCACTCGAGGAACTGGATATTTTGTTTAATTTTAAATAATTTGTTCAAACGGCGACATGTCGCTGGTGGCTGCCATATTGAGTAGCACAAATCTAGATTTCCCGGTCACTTACGTCAAACAACTAACTTTAAAGCCCCCACCTGCACACGGAGGAATGCCTGAGGCGAGCAGCAGGGCCCGGGGGACGCGGTCTGCCGCCCACTCGTCCCAGCTCGCGGACGGCGGGCGCGGTCGGGGCGGACCCGCCGAGTCCCGCGCCTCATACCTGAAGTAGGGGCTGATTGCGGCGAGCACGTTCCTGTGACAGGAGAACGTTTTCCCTTGGTCCACCTCCACCACGATGTCCGTCAGCTGGGCCTCCTCGTACATGGCTCGGAGCTGCTTCAGCACGCTGCACGCGTGGGAGGGGTCCACGGCGTCGCCGGCTGCGTCCGCAGGCGGAGTCCCATTCGGCGCCGCGGACTTGCTTAAATCTAGGAGAGAAACCGACCGTACAGCCACGCGAGTTCCAGCAGCCCGCGCCGCGGGGCTGCCGCTCGGCTCCATTCCCCGCACGACGCACGCCAGTCCGCCGGGCCGCGGGGCCGGCCTGCGGCGAGCCGCGGCGGCCTCCGCCGATCGCGCCCGCGCCCGCGCCAGCCACGGGACGCGCGGCGGCACCAGCGAGTCTGTGTCCACGGAGCCGGCTCCGCGCCGCGGCGACGCGAGGTAATCCCCACCGCGGAGCGGTCGGCGCCCTCCCGCCTCGGGCCCGGCCCAGCCCCGGCCCTACCACCTGCGCACGCCCTCCACCCCGTGCCCCGCGGTGCCCACCTGCGCACGCGGCCATTGCGCGCTGGGCCGGGGTCCAGCTCTTTAAAGAGGAAATGTCATTTCGCTTCTCTGGCTCCCGGGTTCCGGCTCTTCTAAGCTTTCCAAGCCAATGGGGTTGCTTCTTTTCCCGGCTCCTCCCCCACCTCACGAACTACTGGCACTGATTGGCCACAATGTGTGAACGTGCGCGCCGGGAAATGTAGTTTCATTGTCTCGCTCCCGCGTGGTCCGGTCAGGCGGGGATGAGTCCGGGGTTCCTATTGGCGGGCTCGGGCGCAGGTGGAGCGAAGGGCTGAGCTATGCCACGCCAGGATTTCTATTGGCCGGTTGGAATGGGGGTGGAGCACTGGGACAGGGCGGGGCCAGGACGGGGTTCCTATTGGCTGGCTCGGAGACTGCGCGGAGGCAGCGCGGATGTATGCTGGGATTCCTATTGGCCGGCTCAGGAGCAGGTGGAGAGAGTGGGTGTGGCTACAAGCCTTTGGATAAAAAGGAGAAATTTTATTGTTGACGTGTTTCTGGCATTTAACAGAGTGCCTGCCGCCTTGTTAATATTTACCATTTTTTAAAAAAGTAAAGCACGAATGAACTAGCATTGGTAATGCTAGACCTTTCAATGAAAGGATGAGATATCTATGAATGGGAAAGAATTTTATTAGAGACAGGGATCTATATAATAAAGGACATTGGGATTTTGATTGTGACTGCGAAAGAGAATGATGAAAAACAATTGAGTTCTGTCCACTAGAAATGGAAAGTTACAAGTACAATGATATGCAAATTCACAAGAAGTGGTGTTTCCTTCTGAGTGGGGTTTAAGATGTCCCTAGGCACTTAGGACTGTATGAAAGCCCTTTCTGCACAGTTCTGCATGGATGAGTTTGATTTAGTTTTTGATTCTGGTAACTTTAAATGTCCAATTCTTTGAGTTGAATTTATTGAAATAATGTTTGTGCTTACAATATTGATGGAATTAAGAAAAATAGCATAAATCATCAGGGTGCTCAGATTTAGCAAATAAACGTGCAGGACCTGCATTATTAGAGATATATCTAATTGAAATATTATTTGTTCATTTGAAGTTCAAACTTAATAGTCTTTTCAAACCTTTTGGAAGAGGGGAATTTCTACTGAATAATTAAGGAATTCCCAACTAATTAACCAATAGACTTGACAATAGTTTGATTAATTAAGAAAGATTTCTGATTGACCCACAAAGATTTCTAAATATAAACAGAAAAAAATGACAATTTATATTTTACTGGACAGATGGCATTGCATAAGAAGATATCAAAATTGGGGTGATAGTCCTCTTTATTCTCAGTGACCTTCAAGAATACAAAGGAGATTCTGTTTCAGGGTTAATACTAAATAGCCAGAGGCTACAGCTTTGTTTTATTCTAAGACAGCTCTAATTTCAATTTTAATAAGAACCTATTAAACCTACGGCCACTCTGGAACAGTAGCAGCAACAGTAATAAGAATTTTCTTCTTGAAGTACTAAGTACAATTTTCTCATGTAGTTAGAGTTTAAATTCTACTAAGGATGAAAAATTGAAAAATCAAAACAATATTTGAAGGACCTATATTTACTTCAAATTAGACATTTAGAACTTCATTATTATTATGTTTCTTACCAAGGAACCAAAAGCAAAGAGAATTGCTGTGATCATGGTTGGTTGCCAGAAAAGAAAGTCTTTACATTTAAATTGCAGCAAAGATGAAGGATGGTGACAGGAGCAGATTTGAAAAGTGAGAAAATGGCACAGTTGCCCTGTTTTTTCTGCTTCCACCTGAAGAGAACAACTTTTTAGCAATTATCAGCTGTGCCTGGGCTACTGTGGATAATAATACCACACCACACCAGACTGACAGGGCTCTGATGAAAGTCGTGTCTAAGAAAATAGAAACTCACTTCTGCAAATTGATTCTGCTATTTTCCAATTTCTCTGTTCCATACCCACTGGGGCTGTGAAATTGACCAGAGCTATATAAAATAAAAGTGAGGGGAATGCTGGAGACTCCTGCCTTCCATCAGATGACATCCTTGTGTATTTATCCCTCTCAGCCTTTCCCCACAGCCTTCTTGATTTGCTCAGTGTGACATTTTTCCTTGCTAAAGACTTTTGTGTTGACTGGATTAATGCTTGGAAAGAAGCAACAAAAGCAACCATTCCAATATAAATTTAGTATAGCAGCAAATACTGAGTTACTTTTTCAAAACTTTTTAGAACTTCACATATTGCATATGATTTGGTTTTTTAAATACAAAGCTGTATAAATAAATACTAGCAGTAAGTTCACTGATTGGGCAGTTCCAAACTTTGTTGTATTTTTTATGCCCTTTGAAGTCACATAAGAATTCAGTGTGGTCATAATTAGAAGGTTGAAGTTTGTGAATCACAGAATTTGGTCATACTGGGAATATTAAAATGCATTATTTATATTTTAAGTATTTGGAATTCAGCATATACATTAAAATGGAGACTAAAACTAGTAGCACAAATATTCAATTCCTCAAAAATATAATTGCCCCCGCCCCACCAGCATTCAGAATAGACACTGTGAAGCAAGGTTAAGCAAGAAAGAAAAGACAGGCAGAAAGTAAGGGAAGTAAGTTCCTGACTTCAAGGAATTCACAGTTGATATTGTAAAGCCAGAGGACCAAAAGGAGGTGAATTAAAACTGCTGGGCAAGGGGGCTGGGGCTGTGGCTCAGTGGTGGAGCGCTTGCCTAGCATGCGTGAGGCCCTGGGTTCGATCCTCAGCACCACATACAAATTATAAAATGAGTAAAATAAGAATCCATCAACAACTAAAAAAATAAAAAAAAATAAAAAAAAAAACTGCTGGGCAAGGCTTTATTGGAAATACATGCTCTTGGGCTGACATCTCCCGTCCATCAGAGTTGTGTACGGGAGAATGGTGCACGTGTTCTGGGGTACTGAAACTTTTAAGAGGCCCGGTCAGGAAGGGGAGGGCTTAGGGCATGAAGAGAAGGCCAGAGTCCTTCCTGGATGAGTCAGGAAAAGCCCACTGATTGACAGGAGGCGCCTCTACTCCTGATGTCAGTGTCTGGCTGGCCACCCCTAAGTGGACACCCTGAACTCTGAATCGACCTAACAGATATATGGAGATAAAACATGTTCAAATGAAAATCAAACACATCAGAGCACTTGGAAGCCCATAGTTAGCACAAAGTGCATATTTCACACAATGAATGTTGAGGAAAGATTGTGTTCAGCTGGTGTGGGATTTAGGCTGGGTAGTACCACGGGAAGACTGTGGAAGCTGTGGGGCACTTTCTTATTTGCTTTATCTTGACTTGGCCTAGAAGATAAACAATTTGTTGTAAATACTTTAATATTGATGGTCTTATTTTAGGAATTGAAAAAGGGAAAAGAATTATGTGGTACCTACTTTATTTCATTTAAATTCTTGTTTTAATTTTTTAATAACAGTGTTACAAATGAGAGTAGGGCCTATGTGAAAGATTAAAAATGTGAAGTTTGCTCCGAACCAGAGGCAACACGCTCCATATAGCCAAGGGATCTTTATTCATGGCGGGGGTCTGTGCAGGTGGGCACCCAGGAGAAGGAAGGAGAAAAAAGGGCAAAGGGGACCTGGAGCATGGAATTTATAGGGCCCGCTATGAACGCGTGGTGGGGTATGGATTGGTCACTTCAAAACTGGCATGATAGATAAGCATTTGTGGTGGTTCAGCGGTGATCTTCTTTGATGTAGTAACCTGAGCGGCCAGGCTTTGTTCTCTGGGGGGGAGGGGCGGGGGGGGGGACCGCTGCGGAACTGCCTCAGCTTTAGAGAGGGGAGGGGCCCAATGGTATGGGGAGGGCTCTTTTTACCTTACACCATGTATTTTCAATAACTTGCCCATAGTTATACAGAGGCTTCGGCTCCAAGGCAACCCACTTTTGATTATGTACACAGGTCTCTGAGAATTATAAAGTACTGGAAATGATGTGTAGTAGGATTTTCTCCAAAGTAAGCACATCTAGTTTTATGTCAAACACAAGGAAACTGAGAGTCTGTCATGAGTGGACAAAACTATTGGTATAGGCTTGATATTTTAATGCTCCAAGAAACTGAAGGAAAGGCTATAGGGTAAAGGCTGAAGTCACTCCAGTAAACTGTAAACTGCGCGTGCATGCTCGCATGCTGCTGGGAACTGAACCCAGGGCCTTTCACGTGCTAGGCAATTGCTCTACCCCTGGGCTACACCCCACAGCCCTGCCAAACTATTTGACTTTGTCAAACAGAATTGATAATTTTAGAGGTATACTAATTTAATGTTTTTGTTTTTCCAGTAAATTATTTTAAATCACTATACACACACACACACACACACACACACACACACCACATATATACACCTAATTTATTCAGTGGTTTTCAAACTTCGAATGATTTTGGGAGCCAAACTGTTGTTGACCTGGGAGACAGAAACACTCTTCTCTGTGTGAAGACTGGCTCGTAACACCAGTTGGATATCAGTGTGGAAAACGGCTGTGGTCCCCTCTAACTCCAATCACCATCTGGAATCACTAGGAAGCCTGACTGGAGGAGAGTCAGTGGACAGCAGTCTTCAGCAAGTAGACCAGGAACTGAGGGGCACAGAACAGGTGCCAGGGTCGTGGCAAGGAGCACCTGACCATGGAGAGTGTGCAGTGAGTGGCCTGTGGGTGGTCCTGCAGGCCATCAGATCACACATCACAGACCTGCTGTTGTGCTCAGCCCTCTGCAGTATCCACCATCCACCTCTGGCTGTGCTGCTTGGGCTTTCCTCACCTTGGCACTGTGGGTGTTTTCCACTAGATGATTCTGTGCTGTGGCAGGCTGCCCCTGTGGTCAGATGCTTGACAGCATCCGGGTCCCACCCAGGAGATGCCCTGGTCCCCCTCCTCCAGGTGTGAAACTGAAAATTTCCCGCCAGGGCAGTGGAGTGGTCTCCTTGAGAACCACTGTCTACAGGACACTCCCACCTGCCCTGTGTCCCTCGGTGCTGTGGACTCTCCCACTGCCCTAGCACTTGTCTGTTTCATAGATACAGTGCTGTGTCCACTGAAAGCTCTCTTGTTCAGATTCTTTTAAAGCACGCATTCCACGGAGCTGAATTCATCCCACTCCTCTGCTCACAGCACCGTGTCTCCTTGGTTCCTAAGTGCTCTCATGTTGTATAAGAACTCTCTCGAGACTCTTCCAGTCTCTGCTCCCACACTTTTGCAACTTTAAGCAATATCATTGTAGATTTGATGAGGAGCTTTGTGTGCGTCTAGTCTCGTAAAATGTGTCTTGGTATTTTATGTGCTCTTGTGATGGTATCACACCACGGTCTGTGCTTGTTACCTCCCCTGGCACTGTGGCTTGGGTACTGTGCTTGTTACCTCACCTGGTACCATGGTTTGGGGATACTGTGCTTCTTACCTCACCTGGCACCATGGTTTGGGTACTGTGCTTGTTACCTCACCTGGTACCATGGTTTGGGGTACTGTGCTTTTTACCTCACCTGGCACCATGGTTTGGGTACTGTGCTTCTTATCTCACCTGGCACCATGGTTTGGGTACTGTGCTTGTTACCTCACCTGGTACTGTGGTTTGGGTACTGTGCTTTTTACCTCACCTGGCACCATGGTTTGGGGTACTGTGTTTGTTACCTCACCTGGTACTGTGATTTGGGGGTACTGTTTCTCACATCCCCTGGTACTGTGGTTTGGTAAACAGTGTTTTCTGCTTGTTGTGTGGTGTACAGTTACTTCCCTCTTTGCATTCCCGTCAGCCACTCACTGCCTGGTGCATGCAGGACTCTCAGTGGAGGTCACACAGTGGGGCTGGAGGTGTAGCTCAGTGGAAGAGTGTTCGTATAGCAGGCAAGAGATCCTGGGGTCAAGGCCCTGCACCACTGCCCAAGAAAGAAGGCAGGAAATTAATTGCAAATGTGAATATATTAAACAGCAAATGGATACGATAGCCGGAATAATGACTGTCCAAAGATGTGCATGTCCTCATCTCCAGAGTCGATGGATATTACTGTACGTTCTGGCCAATGAGAGCTCGGTTTTGAGGACTGGAGAAGATCCTTTATGTAAATGTATGCTGCATCTTTAGCCTAATGACAGGCACAGGGAAGGTGGGCAGGAATATTGGTCAGCAGTAGTCGCGGGACGCTGACAGTGAAGTGGGGACTTCATGGGCTTTCCAGACGACCCCAGCAGTTATGGTGTTGCCCTTTATGGCAGATTGACTCATGGCAGCTAAGCTGGAGCAAGCAGTGGCAGTGCAGCCTCTCCCCAGATGCATGTCTCACACGAGTGGGCCACCACAGGACTTCTGGCCTTGCCAGGCTGAAAGGAGAAGAGCCAAGCATGCAGAGGCCCACTGCAGGCATCTGTGGAGCTGACGTGGGTCTGCATGTGTTGGAGACGAAGGTGTGTTGCAATGACAAGCACCCCACCTCGGGACCCCCAGCCCCCGGTTCCCGGTCCACCTGTGTCCACGGTCAGGTCAGCTGGGCTCTGCTCATCACCCCGCTGAGGCAGTAGCATCACAGATGTGTGGAAAATGATGTGCTGGCTCTGCAGCTCCCACCTGGGGTGTGCTTGACCGCCACTCAGAACCAGTCCAGGCGCCGTTCTAGCGGAAGCAGGGGGGAAACTCACGCTTGCCATTCTCTGGAGGAGGAAAGCCAGGAGCATCTGGCCAGCAGCACCAGAGACAGGCACCCTCACCAGGACTGCGATGTGCACAGCAATCTGTTCACAACTCTCCTGGATGAGAGTCATGCCGTCGGCGTGTCTGTGGTGGCACCTGTGTGCGCTGTGCAAGGAGCCGCTGGCACTTTCACCCTCAGGTACACGAGGTCATGTTCAGAAGTGGCCTGCTACCTCCACTCTAAGCTCCAGACAAGAGGCTCCATCATGCATTTCCTCACAAAATTTTTGAAATTCAAATTTAAAACACCGCTCTTTAAAACAGAACGAACCCAAATACTCCTGCCACCTTGATTAACCAAGGGTTAGTCCAGATGGAAAAAAAATGTGACATGACGTAACCAGATCCTGGCCTTGGATGAGACCATTGCAGGACCCATACAGGGCCATGCCTTCCTCAGAACAGTCCACCATGATGGAGCAGTCAGGACATCATCAGTGAGTGGCCAAGGAGAGAGGGCATGTTAGAGCCCAACTCTAACTGCATATGTGAGCAAACTGTGTGAACTACACCCAGTTACAGGGAAGGCAGGTGGAGGGACTTCTCCATACTCAATAGCAGGAAGTTATGAGCAAACAACTCTGAAGAGTTTTTGACCTTCTGGCATTCTCTTGTGTTAGGATTTGGTTTAAAGTCATTTCCAGGTGTCAGATCTTGTCAGGTCAAGGGTTGTAGAACCCCTGGCCCCAGGATGGAAGCTGCTAACCCAGCATTTGCAGGTATGCAGGCAGGTGTCAACTTGTGGCTCCTGAGAGCCAGTCCCAAGAGCCAAGAGAGCCAGTGTGGGCACACTCAGGAGTGCTCCCAGCTCAGAGTGTCCAAGAAAGCTTAAGAAAGCTTTCCACATGCTTGGCATGTACAGCAGCTATAAATTGCCAGTTTTTCCGCATGCTAACCCATGGACTCCTTAGGGAGTTGAAGCTTGTAGGGCAAATACAATTCAAATGCTATTAATTACTCAGGCTAAAACAGGTCAAAGAGCATACATGAGCCCAGTTTGCAATTCTTTTATTTATGAGATTCCTACAGTAACATGAGAAATTTAATTACTGTACTCATTCTGCATAAAAAAAAACTTGGCCCCTTTCACATTGGTGAATGCCAGCCAATCCTTTCACTCCCTGGCTATGTTTATTAAGTAAATGACTTTGTCCTAAGTGAATACAAGCTTAACAGTTTAGCAGCAAAGGGCCATGGTTTCTGCAATTTGCTGATAAATGGTTTGACACAAATAATAAGTATAAAAGTGCACAAGCACAGAGGCATAAAGTAAAAGTGGCACCAAAATAACCTTTTGGTAAATTGAAGAGTTTGTGTGAATTCACTGTACTACCTGTACAGGTTTAAGCATTTTCAAGAAAGAGCAAAGGAACACAAAACCTTCAGCTAAATGGTGTGGTGGAAAGAAGCAGGTTTTCCTGTTGGAACTTGAATAGCTACAGGGAGATGATGGTAGAGGTTGCTTTAGGTGCTGGGGAGGCAGCAACAGACCCCTTGCCTGGTATGTGCCAGGTTCTGGGTCTGGTCTTCAGCAGTAGGAAGAAAGTGAGTGAGGGAGAGAGAGAGAGAGGAAGGGAAGGAGGGAGGAAGGAAAGGAAGGGAGGAAGGAAGGCAAAGAAGGTAGGGAGGGAGGGAAAGATGGAAGGAAGAGAGGGAGGGAGGAAAGATTGCCTTAGTTTTTCCTTAAAGAAGATGTGGCACCTGTAATCCCAGCACTTTGGGAGGCTGAGATGGGAGAATCGCGAGTTCAAAGCCAGCCTTGGCAACGGCAAGGTGCTAAGCAACTCAGTGAGACCCTGTCTCTACATAAAACACAAAATAGGGCTGGGGAGGTGGTTCAGGGGTTGAGTGCTCCTGAGTTCAATCCCTGCTACCAGAAGAAGAAGAAGGAGGAGGAGGAGGAGGAGAAAGAGGAGGAGCAGAGGAGGAGGAGAAGAGGAGGAGGAGGGGGAAGAAGAAGAGGCAGATGTTAAGAGGGAGCATGAGGATGGCACTGTTCAGATCTGTTGAGCAAACCTAAGACACTGCTGTGGCTGCTCTGGGGCATTTTCTGACGGTGTTGATGAAGGTGCCAGGGTGAGGCACACTGTCAACCTCAACCGGTTCCTCTTCTTACCAAAATGAAATAGTACAAACGGCATATGGGGGGGGGGTGTGCTTGTACGGCGCTTGAGCCCCAGCTGGTTGACTCTCCAGCACTAGGCCCAAGCGCTTGGATGACTGGCTATGGGTGCCAGAGAACAGTGTGGCCCTCACTCCTCACTCAGGAAGCCAACACAGCAGCTTGCACCTGGAGCCTCAGTTAATTGTTGCTGTGGACTGAACTGCACCCCTAAATTCACATGCTGAAGCCCCACCTCCCACAAACCTGATGGTATTTGGAGATGTGGCCTTTGAGAGAGAGTCAGGTTTGTATGAGGTCATGGACGTGCGGTCCTCATGATGGGATTAGCACCTTACAAGAAGGAACAATGGGCAGGCCTGTCTCCCCTTCCCCTTCGCCTTCTCCCCTTCCTGGCCCCACACTTGCCTTGTCTTCCTTCTCCATGCCCCTCTCTTTTGTTCCCCCTCTCCTCTGTGCACATGACATGCTGGTCATGCAGGCACCTTGGTAAGAACATGAACCAGCTGCTGTGTGTGGCTAACCCTGGCACCTTCTATCACAGCCTCCAGAGCCATATTTTGTTATAGAAGCCAGGCTGACCGAGACAATTGTGAAACATTTTCTTATGAAAACTATTAGGAGTTGCAAGAAGAAAGAGCATGGTGTAAGTTAGATAGGTTGTATTTAAAAAATACTAAAGGAAACTTGTATAGGGCTTCTAATGCTCAATAGCTAAGCACATATAAGAATAGAGACATGTTCACTTGAAATAATGACTGACTGTCATGTGTTTTAGTTTGTTTTGCAGTATTGGGATTGAAACCCAGGGCCTTGCAGATGCTAGACAAGCCCTCTACCATGGAGCTACATTCATTCTCAGGCCTTTATTTTTTATTTTGTCTTAAGACAGGATCCCACAAAATTGCCCAGGCTGGCCTCCAACTTACCACCCCAACCTCAGCTCCAGAGTAGCTTGGATTATAGGAGAGTACCACAGCGCCAGCTCTGATTTCTGCTTTTAGCTTTTGTTAGATCATCGCTATGCCTGGCTCATGTCCTTTTGTATTTTTTTAAAACTGTTCTAGCTGCTCTTTTCGCAGTCTTCATCTGGCAAGCATTTAGGCATCCTAGCATTTCCACTTAACAGTGTTGCTTGTCTTAGACGTTTCTGGGAGTGATGGTAACTGAGTCAAGACCTAGAGCAGAGGGATCTGCGTGGTGGAATTGTGCCATTTCCTTTAGGGTTCTTCTGCCATCTCATTTCAGTCTGCTTTCACACAAAAGAGTAAAAATAGAATCCTCTTACTCGAATAAAAATCAGATAAAATGGAGTCTTATAAGGAGAAATGCAGGCAGCATTGATCTGAACTCAAGTGTAATGTCCCTTTTACCCCTGTGAGGCCGAGACCAAGGCCTGGTCTTGGACTGAGTCTGATGTCTGGAACCCTGCTTGTTTTCTTCCCTAACACCTCTGGAGTTGCAGACTCTGGTTTCTACTTTCACTCTCTGTGATGCAGAATGAGAATTTAAAGACCTCTGAAACTAGCTGCATGCAGATCACTCTAGACTTCCACAGGCCCCCATGATATTTTGTCTGGTTCAACAGGGATTTTCCTAAGTGTCTTCATGGAAAACATTTGTGTTGTGTCCATCACACTGGCAAGGTGGGCAAACTGCTGCTTGTATACCAAGCAGCCCAAGGCATGTTTTGTACTGTCCCCAGACTAAGAATGTGTTGTGGTTGGGAAGTGGAGTGTCCCCCAAAGGCCCTATGTCAAAGGCTTGCTCTCAGTGCGGCAATGCGCAGAGGTGGGCTTTGGGGAGGTGACTGGATCTTGAGAGCCCCGACCTCATTAGTGCGTCAGTCAATCTGCTGATGAAGTCACCGCTCAAGTGACTTGGGGCGTTGGGGCCTGACTGAAGGGTGTGGTCCTTAGGCACGTGCTCTTGGGGACCAA
>CM053416.1:19130435-19148374 GCA_028644305.1 Xerus rutilus
AAAAATGCCCATAGGAGCCGGGTGTGGTGGCTCAAGCCTGTAATCCCAGCACTTAGGGAGGCTGAGACAGGAGAATTGTGAGTTCAAAGCCAGCCTCAGCAATGGCGAGGTGCTAAGCAACTCAGTGAGAACTTGTCTCTACATAAAACACAAAATAGGGCTGGGGACGTGGCTCAGTGGTAGAGTACCCCTGAGTTCAATCCCCAGTACCAAAAAAAAAAAAATGCCCATAGGGGCTGAGGTTGTGGCTCAGTGGCAGAGCGTTTACCTCACACGTATGAGGCACTGGGTTGATCCTCAGCACCACATAAAAATAAAACAAAACAAAATAAAGACACTGTGTCTATATATAACTAAAAAAATTTAAAAAAAAATAAATAAATAAAGATAAAAATGCCCATAAACAGGCCCAATGTTCCCTGGGTGTGACCATTGCCCTGGTTGACAATTGCTGACCACTGTGGCAGACGGGTAAGTTTACACCTGAATGGAGTTTTCACAGATGTCTCTGTGCCTACACAGTCTGCTCAGGAGTCTGCTCCTGTTCATAGAGCTGGATTAGTGGGACTTTCAGTGGGTGTTAGTACATGCCTGTTGTGGAACAGCAACTGACCAGAGTAATTGACAAATAAAACTCTGGTCAAGAAAGGTTCCATCTTAATATCATGGTGGGTTATTGTGGAGACATTTCAGTGACAACAAAAATTAGTAAAAGTCAGTGGAGGTATCTGCAAATAACTCAAAGATGAAAAAGGTGTGAGCCTCAGCTTTTGCCAAACCCTATTTGACACTTGAAGGCACATGTGTATGTTCCCATATCTCATAGAAGGGTACCATCTGACTCTGGATTCAGCACAAAATATACTGTCATCACCCCTGTTTGTTCCTCCCCCTGTTGAGCTGAGGTTCTTTCTATCTGCTCCATTCTAAAGTGTTGATAGGCAAATTAATAAAACTGTCATGAGGCCTGGGGATATAGCTCAGTTGTAGAGTGATTGCCTTGCAGGCACAAGCCCTAGGTTCTAATCCCCAGCACCACAAAAAACAAACAAACAAACAAACGAAACCTGTTATGATTCAGATATGAGGTGAGCTCATGTGTGAGAAAATGCAAGAAAGTTTAAAGGTGAAATTATTTGGTTATGAGAATCTTTTTTTTTTCTTTTGGTACCAGGGATTGAACTTGGGTACTCGACCACTGAGCCACATTCTCACCCCTATTTTGTGTTTTATGTACAGACAGGGTCTCACTGAGTTGCTTAGTGCCTTGCCCTTGCTGAGGCTGGCTTTGAACTTGCAATTCTCCTGTCAGCCTCCCAAAGTGCTGGGAATATAGGCTTGCACCACTGCGCCTGGTGGGTTATGAGAATCTTAACCTAATCAGTGTATTAATCCACTTGAATTTAATAACTGATTTGTTTATGAACAATTTTTTCCTATTCTCTTATAATGTGAGGAGCATCCATAAATGTGGGATCGGGAGTTTTACAAGTGATCTCCTTGTGCATGTGTATAGACATTGCATTCTTTGTTATCAGATTGAGGTTTGTGGCTCCCTTTCCTCCATGGTAATTCTCAAGAAGGTAACTGCTTCTTATGTTATATGCATATAAGCAAGTCTCGTCTCTCATATCCCTATGTGAACGCAGCATAATTTGTTAGGTTTTATTTCCCAGCACTTTCTCACATTTTCCCATGCCCTGTTTCTCTCTCTTTTCTCTACTCTATTGATCTCCCTAATATTTTCATGAGAGTCCCCATCATTTTTTCCTTTCCTCTCCAACGTCAGCATATAGGAAAAAACATTTAACTTTCTGAGCCAGGCATATTTAACTTAGGATGATGTTCTTCAGCTGCAGTCATTTATAAACAAACAATAAAATCCCATTCTTCTTTATGACTACATAAAGCTGTACTCTGCATATATACACCTCACATTCTTAATCCATTTATCTAATGGCAGACACTTTGATGGTTCTATAACTTGGCCATTCTGAATTGTGCTGCTACAAATACTGGCATGCATGAAGATACTGATGTTTGATGACACAGAATAATTGGCCAAAGATATCATAAATAGTAATTGATAGTACAGGAATTCATATTTTACTAGTTGTATGTCTTCAGATTAATAATCATCCCAAATAATGTTAGTTGTTTTCAAACACTTTCATAGCACACTAAAATTCTCTGGTGTCTCAGGATCTACTAGGAGGAAAACAGTGGAAGAAAAAATACATGTTTCCTCTAGAACTTCTACAGCAGCTTCAGCCACTATAGTTCTACCATATTGTATAGATAGTTAATAATATGGGCCAGTCCTTGAGTGTGACTTAGGACAGGGGAGCTCATTAGTGAGGAATTTGGAAAAACTTTGAGGAGGCACCCTCAATGTTATTGTTTGGGACCATCTGGTGCACTAACAAGCTCTTGGTGCCTCAAAACTTTCAGCCTTTGATCCTGTGAGTTTTGGAACTTGGCCAGTTCCCACCTCACAGAGATTTTACTGCCTAAGGCCAGCTGCATAATGCTGGACTGCATGTTGGGAGGGGTTGCTGTGCCTTTTTAAGCCCTCCAAAGAAGAGAAAGAGACAGGAGAAGGATTTCAACTGGACCAGAGGAGAAGGATTTCAACTGGACCGGAGAAGAAGAATTCCAACTAGAAGGAAGGAAAAGAAGAAACTCCAAAGAGAGAAGAGACAGAAGAAGGGATCCATCTGAAAAGGAAGAGATTGAATCCATCTGAGAAGAAATTTAAATGGGGAAGAAAGAATCTGATGTTTTGAGTAGGAAGAAGGAACCTGATGATGAGAAGAAGGAAGCTGACTTGCAAGGAAGAAGGCAGACTCTCACCTGTGTGTTTACCCCACTCTTGGTGTTGCTGATTTTACCCAAGGCTGGGTGCTGAAGGTGATGATGATGTTTAAGTGGAAAAGAAGGACTCTCACCTGTGCTGTTTACCCTACACTCGGTGTTGCTGATTTTGCTGATTTTACTGATTTGCTGATTTTGCTGATTTTGCTGATTTTACCCGAGGATAGGTGTTGAAGGTGTTGATGCTGTTGTGAGTAAAGAAGAAGGATCTTGAATGGTGCTTTGAGGAGAAAGACTCTGAAGATGATGATGGTGCTTTGAGGAGGAAGGCTCTTACCTATGTGTCTACCCCATTCTTGGTGTTGCTTATTTTACCCAAGGCTGGGGGCTGGAGGTAATGATGGTGCTTTGAGTGCACTTGCAAACCCGTGTTGTGTTATCCGGTGTTGATTGGTGAGTGTTTATTGGGCTGGAGCCGCTCTCTCTCTTCCTGTTTTTCTATATTATTGATTCATTATATACAATATTCAATATTGCAAAGTATAACTGTCACTTGCTTTGTTGTATTGTCTCATATTAAAGCTTATAAAACCCATCCTGTTGTGAGGCTGGTGATTCACCCCACGAATCTGCCTAGATAAATTAGTCTGAGCTCAGCATCTTGGTCATAGATCCAGACCAAGACACATATATATAAAGTTGTCTTCTAAAGTTTTATTTAAAAGATATGTTCAAGTCACCTTTGCATATTATACACAATACTTCTTAAAGATTGCAACTTCATAAAATGCACTTCTTAACCCAACTATGCTTTAACATGCCCTGATTTTTTAGCAGACTTCCAATGAAGGAATAGCACCCAGGACAACACTGAGGGTCTCTTCACCGGGGGGCACTGGAACAACTGCTTCCCCAGAATCTTCACAGAAATGCATCTGTTTATTACAAAACTCAATCTACTTTTTTTTTTTTGGTACTGGGGATTGAACTCAGGGGCACTCTACCACTGAGCCACACCCCCAGCCCTATTTTGTGTTTTATGTAAAGAAAGGGTCTCACTGAGTTGCTTAGCACCTCGCCATTGCTGAGGCTGGCTTTGAACTCGCGATTCTCCTGTCTCAGCCTCCCTAAGTGCTGGGATTACAAGCGTGAGCCACCGCGCCCGGCTTCAATCTACTTCTTCATGGTACTTGGGGCATTTTCTCTATTGTGATATTGTAATATGGCACTAAATCTTCCCCCCAGAGAAAATCAGCATTCTCTACCATAACTTGTATGAGCAGGAAAACCTGTTAAAAAGGAAAAAAAAAAAAAGCATTATTTTCCATGTATACATTTTTATAAGTCACATTTCATACATGAGTCTTGACTTTAACAAAAGTGCAAAAACTGAGAAAAATTTCTATTCTAAAACATACTAATATATCACATTCTTTTTACATATTTAATAAGTACATAAACTTTACCCCCCCAAACCTATAATGCTTTCAAGAATAGTTTTGGCAAGGAAATTAGTTTTAATCAGTGGACTGAAGCCAAAATTGGTTTTCTTGACCTAATACTAGTACTGTATACCAATGGCACTGTCTTTAAAATTAGGATAATGTCAAGTATTCTGCACAACATGTTTGGGGAAAAAATTCTTTGCTATTAAATATCAGAAAGTAACAATAAAAATGACAGGGAAATGTATCATACAAGTATTTTGTATTTCTTAGGTAATGTGCAGGTTGTCATAGGCTTGAGAATAGGACTGTTCTGTGGGGGTACTATGATAACAGCAAGAAAGAAAATGTGTTTGTCCTGACTAGTCTATACACACGTTACTTTCTATTATACTCCATAACTGGAAGTACTTTGAGGATGTGGAAAGAGTTTACTGGGGAGTTTTGTGCTTGCATGAGATATACTGAAAATAAATTTTTCTCCAAATGCCAGACACAGAACTACAGAATTGGTTTGCCCAGCTGGATATCAGTCTTGCTTTGGTCATATCCCTTTTTTCTATACACCTATTTTTCTGAAATGTTTGGAAATGTTTACTCTGTGCATTTATGTTTTGGATACTTGTAAATTGCTTTTGATTTTTAAAGGAGCTCATGATGCAAGCTTGCCCTGTCTCAGATGAAATTTTGGACTTGAACTTTTTGGCAATCTTGGAACTGTCAAGACTACAGGGTCTCTTTGAAATGGGCAAAATCTATTTTTTATGAGGGCACCAGAAATTGAACTCAGGGGCCTTCAACCACTGAGCCACTTCCCCAGCCCTATTTTGTATTTTATTTAGACACAGAGTCTCACTGACTCTTGGTGCATTGCTTTTGCTGAAGCTGGATTTGAACTGGTGATCCTCCTGTCTCAGCCTCCCCAGCCACTGGGATTATAGGCATGTGCCTCTGTATGCCTGATGACAAAATGTATTTTATGCTGTGAGATGATCATGAGCTTTTGGTAGGTAGAATATTATCGTCTGGTGTGAAGTATCCCCCAAAACTCATGTGTGAGACAAGCAAGAAGGTTTAGAGAAAAAATATTTGGGTTATGAGAGTCCTAACCCAATCAGTATATCAGATTAACTGAGTGATAACTGAAAGCTGGGAGGGTGTGGCTGGAGGAGGTAGGTTCCTGGGGGCACGCCTTTGGAGCATAAATTTTGTATCTGGAGAGTGGAGTCTTTCTGATCATCATGTGAGCTACTTCCCTCCTCCCTCCACTACACTCTTCCACCATGATGTTCTGCCTTACCTAGACCCCCAAGGAATTGAGCCAGCTTTCTGGGGACAAACTATGAGCCCCCAAATAACTTTTTTCTTCTCTAAAATTGTTCTTGTCAGGCCTTGTAGTCACAGCAGTGGAAAAGCTAAGGTATCAACCCTAATTTAAAATTGAAGAAACTGAGACAAAGTGAAGTACTTTACTTGGCCAGATTCACCAGCAAATAAATGGCAGCATTTGGTTGTTCCTAAGGAGTTTATTTGGCTTTCAATCACTTCAGACCACATTTGTTATACATAATATTAGTATTCCCCTTGTGCACATAGAAAACTTTTCTCAAAAATTTTACTGAAATCACCAGTATATAAAAGTAAACTATTTTTAAAAGATTGCCTTCAATAATGTAGATATATTTTAGTGTTTCTCTTGCCTCTGTTAGATGTATAGTATTTAAAATAAATCAAATATCTCTAGAATAACCATAAATGTTTATAAAGCACCTCTAAAAATGCTTTGAAAAGTACTACACATTGGTTTTCAGTTGGCCAATTATGCTGTATTTTCAAAATAAATTCTTCCAAAGGTTTATCTATCAAAAAATTGAGGACATAGCCAGGAGCTGTGGCACAAGCCTGTAATCCCAGCATTTAGGGAGGCTGAGACAGGAGAATCGTGAGTTTAAAACCAGCCTCAGCAACATTGAGGCACTAAGCAACTCAGTGAGACCCTGTCTTTACATAAAACACAAAATAGGGCTGGGGATGCAGCTCAGTGGTCAAGTTCCCCTGAGTTCAATCTCCAGTACCAAAAAAAAAAATGAGGACATAATTTGCAATATATCTCATAGTTAGAGATACATCATGAACACAGATGAAATAAGAAATCAAAGAAATTACCAAAATGACATAGAAATAGAGTAAAAGTAGAACACAGAGCCTTTTTTTTTTTAAATTTTTTTGTAGATGGACACAATGTCTTTATTTTATTGCTCTGTATGTGGTGCTGAGGATCAAACCCAGGGCCTCACGCATGCGAGGCAAGCGCTCTACCGCTGAGCCACAATCCCAGCCCCCACACAGAGCCTTTTAAAGATGTTTAGAAACACATGGGCTGGGGTTATGGCGCAGTGGTAGCGTGCTCGCCTAGCACGTGGGAGGCACTGGGTTCGATCTTCAGCACCACATAAAAATAAAATAAAGATATTCTGTCCACCCACAACTAAAAAATAAATATTAAAAAAAAAGATGTTTAGAAACACAAAATATTTTGTAATAACAGTAATTAAAATTTATAAATTTCATTTTATTTTATATGTGCTGTAGTAGTTAGAAATGAATATTTTACCCATTACTTTGGAAATTGATCCCTAAAGCTAATGTTTTCTTGAGAAATTTTGCATAATGAATGAGTTCTTTTGTGACATTATATTGATTTAGTGAAATTTATAGTTGTCATTTTCATGCATTAAGTTACTTTTGTGTATTTTAAAATAGAAGAAAGAAAACTGAAACATTGGACATAATTTCTGTGCTATATTATTTACATTTCAGGAACTTCTATAGTATTTTATTGCTATATAAAATGATAAATGTTAAATAGGTTAACTAAAGTATATGATATGTAAATTTTATTTCATACATATGAAAATTATTAATAAATTTAAAATAACACTAAGATGCTCTTTACACCTCTATATTCAGTGTATTAGATTGCTGCAAATAAATTGTTGCATGATTCTGGGATACTTATTAAAATTTATTATAGCCTTGCAAATACAGACTGGCATTCTAGAAACTCAAAATCACAGCAAGGTTTTTTCCTCCTTTTTCAGAAGAGATAGTACATTTCATGAAGTTACACCATATTTAAGTAATAACCACATATGACTATTTGGATCACATAGAATTTTACTAGCAACTAATATTGCAAAATTTCAAAAAAAAAAGACGTATAACTTCAAAGTCTGCTTTGTAATCTTTATTTCACTATGTTAATTTCTGGTCATAAACATAGGCTATAGCTACAATAATTAAAATATTGCTTTGTCCTTAATGGATTATGTAGTTACCATTTGCAAAAGTTTACTGTTTTGGTTAGCTTTTTATGAGCTTGCTGTTTTTTGTAAGCTTGTGACATAAAAATGTAAGAGCTGGGCAAAACTGTGATAACTATGTAAGTGAGTACTGTTATTAGCCAAAATTACAGACATATTAAAATGATACCTATTGTTTCAAAAGTCTTATGCTAGAATCATAAATAGTATACAGTATTACTTTATAGTCTTCTAATGGTTTAAATCTAAAAATAGAAGTGAAAATTCTAAAATCTAAATTATTAGATAAACTTTGTATATAATTTTAACCATACAAATAAGAGGGGGAAATCACATAAGTGAAATAAAATGTGACATTTTTCAATGAAGTTAACAGGTAAAAATATACATATTACAGGAGTCAATCAGATAAGTAACAGCAAAGTGTATGTGAGGCATTATATTAGTGTTTTTTTAAATCTCACCTGAGGGAAATAGCTGCTGGGTTAAAATTCTACATTAGTATATAAACAGATGAAGTAAATAATATTATAAAATAATCCAGAAAGGAGTATCATAACCTCAAAAGTTACTTAGAAATAAATCTAACAAAAGAGTGAAAGAACTCTGCAAGGTCTTAAAAATGAACTTGAGGAAGATACACAAGATGGAAAGACCTCCATGTCCACAGATCTGCAGAAATAATATTGTTAGAATAACCATATGACTAAAAGAACTCTATAGATTATTGAATCCCATCTAAATATTCATTATATCATATCAGAACTAGAGAAAAATAAAAATTTGAAAGAACAAAAGACCTGCAATCATCAAATCATAAGCAAAAAGACTAAAGATGGAGGCATCACAATATGCGATTTCTAATCATATCACAGAGTCACAGTAAGAAGACAGCTTGGTAGCAACATGAAAACACATGCACAGAACAGAAGAACCAGAGACACACCCACACGACTAGAGCTACCTGCATCTCACAAAGCACCAAAAAATTATGTTGGTGAGGGACAACTTATTTTAACAATGGTTCTGGGGAAACTGGATATCATAGGTGAAAGACTAAAAGTATATTCTTATCTCTCATCTTATATAAAAGTCAACTCAAAATATATCAAGACCTAGGAACAAGACCAGAAAATTTGCAACTGCTATGAGAAAACCTAGAGGAAACCCTCCAACATATAAGCATCTGCAGTAACTTCCTCAACAGTACTCCTATAGAACAGGAAAGAATACAAAAAAATCAATAAATGGAAGTCATCAAGCTAAAATGCTTCAGGAAGGAAAATAATTAACAGCATGAAGACAGAGCTTACACAATGGGAAAAAAATCTTTGCTAGTTACTCCTCCAATAAAGAATTAACATCTAGAATATATAAACAACTCAAAATATGTTGGAGGCAGGCTCCCTGGGCCCGGGAGCTGCCCTGCCCTTTTAAGATGGCTATCTGGCTGTATGCCAGAAACTTGCAGTAAACAGGTGGACAACTTAAGGAAGTGCACAGCATTGGCTGGTGGTAACGTCACTGTGCATGCTTGGCTCGTGGGCTATGCCTGCTCTGATACACGCCTGTATTCTGCTCATGCCTTCCCCTCGTGCTTGATAATGCTATTCCTGCTAATTGGTTGTAACTCTGCTCGGTAATACTTCCTGCTGTATGAAAAAGTATATAGAGGGAGGTTGGGAGGGAGAGAAGGAGAACAAAAGAGAACCAGAAAGGCAATAAGAGCGCTCAACAAGAATAAAGATTGCTTTCTGAGAACAACGGCGTGGTTATTGTCTCCTGCCGGCGGGCGACGATAAAAATATTCAACATCTAAAAAACAACAAACTCAATAAATGGGCAGTTGTACTAAACTGACACTTCTTAAAATAAGTACAAATAGCAAACAGTAATTTGAAAACATTTTTAACATCTCTAGCCATCAGGAAAATAAAATCAAAACCATACTGAGATTTCATCTCACTAGAGTTAGAACTGCAATCATAGGAATACAAATAACCATAAATGCTGGTGAGGATGCATGGGTAAAAGAACACTTATACACTGTTGGTGGGAATCTAAATTAGTACAGCTACTATGGAAATTAGTAAGGCATCTCAAAAGAATAAGAACTCCCATATGATCCACTATACAACTCCTTGGTATTGATCCAAAAAGACTAAAAATCAGTATAATATAGAGATTCATGCATATTCACATTTATAGTAATACAATTCATGATAGCCTAGTCATGGAACCAGTCTAGGCATTCATTGATAGATGAATGAATAAAGAAATTGTGATATATATATGCATACACACACACAAATGGACTTTCACTCAGCCATAAAGAAGATCAAAATTATGTAATTTGCATGAAAATGGAGATCATCATGTTAAGCAAAATAAACCAGATTCAAAAAGTCAAGGGTCATATTTTTCTCTCATATGTGGAAGCTAGATAAAGGGGGGGAAATATGAGGGAGACCACTAGGGTAGACAAGGGGATTGAGGGAGGGAGGAGGGGGAGGCAAAGGGAGTAATGGAGTCTGAAATTGATCAGATGACATTATGTGTAAGAAGATGCTAGGAGGGAGTTCACTGTTCTGTATATTTATTATGTATCAATAAAAAATGAAAAAGCATTCTAAAATTCACTGTTAAGACTA
Organism: Xerus rutilus; assembly: GCA_028644305.1. Taxonomy (NCBI): domain Eukaryota; kingdom Metazoa; phylum Chordata; class Mammalia; order Rodentia; family Sciuridae; genus Xerus; species Xerus rutilus. Next base: position 19,140,669 of record CM053416.1, read on the forward strand.
AATTTTATGGCATAAGCATGTAATCCTGGCTGAGGCAGGGTAATTGCAAATTCCAGGCCAGACTTGACAATTTTGTGAGGCACTATATTGAAATAAAAAATTTACAAAACAAAACTAGAGATGCAGGTTGATGATAGAATGTCCCTGGGTCCACTCCCAGTACTACAAAAATGCATACGTACACACATACCATATCCACTGTTAAAAAATACCTATCTCAGCTGGGCGCGGTGGCTCACGCCTGTAATCCCAGCACTTAGGGAGGCTGAGACAGGAGGATCGCGAGTTCAAAGCCAGCCTCAGCAATGGCGAGGCGCTAAGCAACTCAGTGAGACCCTGTCTCTACATAAAACACAAAACAGGGCTGGGGATGTGGCTCAGTGGTCGAGGGCCCCTGAGTTCAATCCCCAGTACCAAAAAAAAAAAAAAATACCTATCTCATTTTTTTCAAGGAAATATGTTTGTGGTAGACAAATATACCACTGATAGAAAAAATCTAAAAAGCTTGAAGTCATAAAATTCGGAAAACAGTAATAGATTCCATAAAATATCCAGTACAAATATTTCTTTGGCAACTTCAGATGTAGACCACACAAGTTGTGTCTCATTGTGTTTCTTTAGATCCCCTCCACACATCCAGTGAGAGTCAAAATTATAAGCAAACTACATTTTCTCACAGATATGTGCACCTTGCACATTCATGTTTTTTTCACCCATTTAGAATGGGCCCTCACACTTTGTGCTCTGTCACTGTGTGCTTCATGTTTGAAGAATATGAATTTTAAAAAATAATTAAGAAAATTTTTTAGAAATAATGTTGTCTCACTATTCAACTAAGTGAATCAATTTTCTCAAACAAATCTGTTAATTACTCTCTATTTGCCTGGCAACTAAAAGAAGATTTTAGGAATACAAGGTAGACTAAGACAATGTCCCAACTTTCAGGAATTTGCAGATGTGGAGTGCAGGTACTTTTGCCAAATCTGTGCACGCGCAGTTCATTTTGGGTAACATGTGATTGAATAGCATAGTTTGTTTTGACCTGGATTTTCCAAAAGCCCCACAGGGCCAGTTGCCAGTTGGGAACTGGTAATTGCTACTAGTTTAGGTTTACATGCTCAAAAGAAAGTACTGAGCATGTGCCCTGATCCTGGGTTGCCCCCGGCAGCTGAGGGCTCTCTCTGTGGCTCCTTTCTTCTCTAATTTCTTTACTGAAGAGTCGGCCGCCTTCTCCAGCCACTTCTCTTCATCTCCTCGCTTCCAGCCCAGCAGTCTCTTCCCTGTGGGGCTGGTGAGGGAGAGGGAGCTGGTGCTGCATTGTGTATGAGTGGGACCACAGATGTCCCCACACACAGACACTGGACTCGCCGCCCTTCATGGTCTGCAGGGCCTTGGGCAAGTCAATGGCCATGTTCTTTCTGCGGAGGGCAGGGTGTAAATTTGCCTTTTCTTCTGGAAGCAACTGTGGCTGATTCCAGCTGGGAGGTGTGCTGACTTCTTCCTAAGCCCTTGCGTGGCTGATCAGTTTGCCTGGTTGCAGGGCCCGGTGGCCGTGGGTCAGGCCCTGTAATTTTATTTCTTTTTTTAATTGTAGATGGACACAATACTTATATTTTAGTTTTTGTTTGTGTGTGGGTGTTTTTGTTGTTGTTTTATGGGTTTTTTTTGTTGTTGTTGTTTTTGGTGGTGGTGCTGGGGATTGAACCCAGGGCCTTGTGCATGCAAGGCAAGCACTACCAACTGGGCTACATCCCCAGCCCTAGTTTATTTATTTTTATGCCATGCTGAGGATTGAACTCAGTGCCTCACACATGCTAGGCAAGTGTTCCACCACTGATCCACTCTCTCTGACCCTATAATTTAATTCTTTTTTTTTTTTTGTATAAATTATTTTATTTATTATTGTAATTAGATCTTCACAATTAAAGTTGTCTTTTCACTGTGTTTTGTTAACGTGAAATTGTAGTTATAAGCAAAAGTTGGTTGCCTAGGGAACAATAATTGTATATTCAGTTTAACAGAAATAAAAGAATATTTGTCTTAAAATGCAAGATTTTGAGCCTTTGCCATGCAATTGGAAAAAAAGTGGTTTTTGTTGTTTTAATTTCAAAAGTGAAAAGTACTTGTGCCGTTTGAACTTTAAGGTTTGGAATGTTTTAAGTGCAACATTAGTCCCTTAAAGAAAAAGCAACAAGAGCTATGATATGTCTCCCTTTTAAGAGGGAATTTAGATTTACAATTAACATGAAAATCATGTATCAGACTTCTGTAGAAGATTCTTCAGCATACTTTATCCAACATTTATTCACTGTCCTAATGTCTAGTTTTGAAGAGTCCTGGTAAGTATTTCTCCTTGGCAGCCTCACCTTCCCACATCATGGAAGTACAGGTTCGCACATATGCATAACATGATGATAGAAAATATGATATAGTAAATTAGATTTCTAAATTTCGGTTCTAAGTCTCCTTGTCGATACCAGTAGATAAGTATGCAGGCAGTAATGCTACTCAAAGAGATGCAGACAGCAAAAAATATATTCAATGGTTTGGGAGGTAGTTGAGGGAAAACAAAAGCACTGATCAGCGTTACTAGAATCAATAAAGATGTTAAGCTGCCAACAACTAAATTGATGATTCGGTCCTTGGCCGACGTCCACTGGTGCCGTAGGTCCTGGTAGGAAAGTCCTCCATTTTGGGGCTTCCTCACTCGTCCGAGCCCCTCACAAGCGGGCCCGCATGACTCGGTCCACAACTCCAAACGCCTTCTCGTCAGGGCGCACGCAGGACCGCAAGTCCCCGAGGCGGCGGCGGGTAAGCCTTCCTCCCGCGGGACGCGGCCGCGCCGCCCGACAGCCGCTGTCCTCCTCATCCTGAGCAGCTCGGCGTCCCCGGCAGCCTCTGGGACCGCGAATCCCCGGCCCACGCCCGCGCGAGGATCCGGTGCCGCGGCTCTGCAAAGCGAACTAGCTGCGAGGGACAGGAAGAGCCCTTGAGCTCGGCGGCAGCGAACGCGCCCGCCCAGCGTTGCGCCGCGGCCCCCTCTCAGCTTTCCCCTGTAATTTAATTCTTTATAAACATTTTTCACTTACTGGACACAGTGCTATGATGAGAATTTAATTGTATCACCCAGATTTAAGTAAATTATTCACTGTTATGCCATACAACACAGACGAATCCAAGATGTAAATAAATGCACAAATGCTCTGGACAGTAGCTACAGTTCTCAGGTTCCATTCCAACAAAGACTTTATATATATATAGATATTTTTTTTTTTTGTATCAGGGATTGAACTCGGGCACTCGACCACTGAGCCACATCCCCAGCCCTATTTTGTGTTTTATGTAGAGACAGGGTCTCACTGAGTTGCTTGGTGCCTCGCTGTTGCTGAGGCTGGCTTGGAACTCGCGATTCTCCTGTCTCAGCCTCCCAAAGTGCTGGGATTACAGGCTTAAGCCACCACACCCACCTAAGACTTTACATTTCAAAAGTTAGATTTCCATGATCATCTATTCAGAAATCCAAAATTTTTAAGGCAGATGGAGCTTATAGTTTCCTGATTCATTTCAACAAAAATCAGTAGTAATCAGACATTCTAGGTTGTGAAACACAATGTTTCGTTTTTCTTGCTGTATTATATTCTAGTGAGTATTTAGAAAATTATGTTGACTACAATGTAAAAAATTTTCCTCATAGAATTTATAATTGTTGCCTTATCTCTGACTTTTTGCTTGACAAATGCAAACAACCTGCCAGCTTCTAACACACCTGGTCTCTGTTGGCCCTCTAAGTATCTCCTGTCACTGAGTATTTTACATCTCCTGTAAGGGGCAGCGCTAACCTCTCCATTTTCGGGGCATTGCACAGGATGCTATTCATCTCTAACCCTCACCAACATAACGACAAAGCAGCCAGGGGCTCTCTTGCCCCAGTGTAACTTGTTTTTCCAAGTCCACTCAGTCTGCTTGATAGTTTGAATGTGGTGAGCTGGATCCCTGGCCAGTTGTTCACTGGAGCCTTTGGCTGCTGTGGTTTCATTCTGTGCATTACCACTGACTGGGCTGCAGGCCTGAATCCTCCTCCTCTTCCTCAGACTCAATCCGTATCCTGGGGAAGGTCGATGGGCATTTTCAAAGCACAGTGACTCTCCTCGACTGACTCTTCTCCGGCTTCCTAGGCCTCTTGTTTACCTTGCAATCCCCTCATTCTGGCAGTCTCTCATACAGTTGTGTCAGGTTTTGCTGCCTGAGCTACGGAGACCATTCAACCCCTGGCCTGAGCCGCCACACATGGATCCTTGGGCTCCTCTCCAACTCACCCATGCCACAGCAGCCACCTCCATCGTTGGCCATGGGCTGGGGCCTGGGCTTCAGCACCTCTTTGACAGTTCAACTTGCTGGGTTCATGTAGGCCCACTGTGCAATCAGAAGCCTTCTTTCAGTTCACAGGGACTTTATCCCATCATATCCCAACTCTCCATAGGGGTCCATTTTAATAGGACTGTGGCAACTGAATGTTCTATGCTTCTTGGTGGCCAGAGGTGCTCCCCACTCCCCCAACCACACACACTAATCTATCAGGGCTGAGGTATCTCTCACCTGCCAAGGATCTTGCAGACTATGCCAGTTGCTGTGTGGGGGATCAGACCCAGGAAGCATGTGTTGGGTCTCCAGCAGTTGAAAGATGTGAGGCACAGTGGGAGAGTAGTTGTGCTTATTCAGAGGTGTCAGTAGCCCTCAGACAGCCCACAACCTTAAGCCTTCAGACCCCCACATCATTCCATAGGAGATATATATACACATATAAAACCAGAAAAAGAAAGCAGATTGCCAACATTTTTCATAGTGAATACATGCTCAAAAGTAAATGTTTATTACCTTGAATACAGAAAATGAATCAGGATGTTCACTACCTTGAATACATAATAAAAACAACCTGCAGGAGCTGGGCGCAGGGGCGCATGCCTGTAATCCCAGCACTTAGGGAGGCTGAAACAGGAGAATCGCGAGTTCGAAGCCAGCCTCAGCAACGGCGAGGCACTAAGCAACTCAGTGAGACCTTGTCTCTACATAAAACACAAAATAGGGCTGGGGATGTGGCTCAGTGGTCGAGTGCCCCTGAGTTCAATCCCTGATGCCAAAAAAACCCCAAAAAAACAAAAAACCAAAAACCAACCTGCTGGAAAATCAGCAAGAGAAAGTAACTATAGCCATCTCGGACCCGCCCAACAATCCACCCTTTTAGGATTTCTTTTTTTTTTTTTTTTTTTTTTTTTTGGTACCGGGGATTGAACTCAGGGGCACTCAACCACTGAGCCACACCCCCAGCCCTATTTTGTGTTTTATGTAGAGACAAGGTCTCACTGAATTACTTAGCGCCTCTCCGTTGCTGTGGCTGGCTTTTTTTTTTTTTTTTAAATATTTTTAGTTGTAGATGGACACAATGTCTTTATTTTATTGCTTTGTATGTGGTGCTGAGGATGGAACCCAGGGCCTCACACATGCGAGGCAAGCACTCTACCACTGAGCTACAACCCCAGCCCTGTGGCTGGCTTTGAACTCTCGATTCTCCTGTCTCAGCCTCCCTAAGTGCTGGGATTACAAGCGTGAGCCGCCGCACCCGGCTCCTTTTAGGATTTCTTGTCATGAAACCTACACATTTGAAGTCTTCTGCAATGTTCCCTTAGCGAGGAGGCCAGAGCCCTGCATCCACAAGCCACAACAATATATGCTGCAATATCATATGACCAGAACACAAGCCCCCTTGCCTAGGATTACTAAAAGCCATCTCCTGGTGGTACCTAGACAAGCTCATCATTTTTGCAAATGATCATTGGTCAACCTCTGTGTGGCTGCAACCTCAGAAGTCATATGTGCTGAAGCCATACTAGTCTACTAATTCATACTAATTCTTTTATAACCAAAAGAATATTACAGATACTAGATAACCAAAAGAATATATTATTTAATATATATTACATATATACATATATTATCTAATATTATTTAAGGTTATATATAATTTAGTTGTATATATACAACTGAATATTGCACATACCCATCACTGTGCTGCTGTTAACAAACCAAGTGCCAGGTGATTTTGCAACGCAACCTTATGTACCTGCTATTTTTCTTTATTCACTAGAGACAGATTCTGCATTGTATGATTTAAGGCTTGGGCTGTGTGCTCTGTCAAGGCAGTTATCTGCATCTTAGTCACCGTGAATAAATAAAAAGACAAAAAAGAAGGTACCTTATCCTCCTGAGTCACTAGAATTATAAGCATGCACCACTAAGTGAGGCTGTAAACCCAACTCTTAAGAATGTCACAAGCCGGGCGCGGTGGCTCACGCTTGTAATCCCAGCACTTAGGGAGGCTGAGACAGGAGAATCGTGAGTTCAAAGCCAGCCTCAGCAACGGCGAGGTGCTAAGCAACTCAGTGAGACCCTGTCTCTACATAAAACACAAAATAGGGCTGGGGATGTGGCTCAGTGGTCGAGTGTCCCTGAGTTCAATCCCTGGTACCAAAAAAAAAAAAAAAAAAAAAAAGAATGTCACAAAAGGGCTGGGGTTGTGGCACAGTGGTGGTGTGCTCACCTAGCTTGTGTGAGGCACTGGGTTTGATCCTCAGCACCACATTGTAAGGTGAAAAACAGCCCTTTGGTAATTAATTTTCATATCCCCTCTCTAGAAGCACGGGGCAGTTCCTGCCCCAGGGGGTTCCTCTCCCAATCTTCCACCTGGGAAACAAATAGTTTTCACATCCCCTTTCTAAAGGCCTGAGGCAGCTCTGCCCCAGGAGGTTCTGCTCCGGAATCTTCCACCTGGGAAACAAAGCCTAAAACAAAACCTAACTGCTCAGGTTAGCACATCAAAAGAAGACCGCTACTGCTTATCTGCCCCCAATCTTAAAGTGACCAATCCCTAGCTCGCCACGCGGTTTTGTAGTGGGCTCTATAAAACCCCTCCCGCGCATCCCCTCTTTCTCTCTCTCCTCTTTCCTTCGCCCGGGTGCCCACTCCCCTGAATAAAGGATTTTCCTGGCTGTATGAGGTGTCCGTGTCTGGCTGGCCGCTACCCTAACACACATAAAATAAATAAAAATAAAGATGTTCTGCCTGCCTACAACTAAAAAATAAATTTTAAAAAAAAGAATGTCACAAAATAGCCAGGTACAGTGTCATTCACTTTAATGCCAGAGACTCAGGTTTCTGAGGCATGAGGAGCACAAGGTTGAGATCAGCCTTGGCAAATCAGCAAAACCCTGTCACAAAACAAAAACAAAAACAAAAAAAGGCTGGGAATGTAACTCAGTGATAGAGGATGTATGAGTTCAATTCTTAGTATTGCAAACTAGGTTAGAAAATATAAAATAAAAGAATTATTAAAATTTTTATTTATTATGTGGACTTCTCTTTAGATATAGCCTTATCACAATTTTGCATAGGCATTGAACCCAGTGTCCTAACATAGTCCACAGAAAGCACAGAAGTTCTTTTTTTCTGTGTGTTTCTGTGTGTACTGGGGTTTGAACTCAGGGGCACTCGCCCACTGAGCCACACCCCCAGCCCTATTTTGTGTTTTATGTAGAGACAGGGTCTCACTGACTTGTTATCAGTTTGCTTTTGTTGGCAGCCAGATCACGCTCTGAAATTCAGCAAACTTACCAACCATCAGCTAACCCTATGCAGCAAAGATCCCAGATGAA
>CM053416.1:19148474-19162086 GCA_028644305.1 Xerus rutilus
AAAAAAAAAAAAAAAAAAAAAAAAAAAAAAAACGGCCCTTTTGTAATTAACTTTCACATCCCCCCTCTAGAAGCAAAAGGCAGTTCCTGCCCCAGGGGGTTCCGCTCTGGAATCTTCCACCTGGGAAACAAAGCCTAACCGCTCAGGTTAGCACATCAGAAAGAAGACCGCCACTGCTTATCTGCCCCCAATTTTAAAGTGACCAATCCCTAGCTCGCCACGCGGTTTTGTAGTGGGCTCTATAAAACCCCTCCCGAGCGTCTCCTCTTTCTCTCTTTTTCCTCTTTCCTTCGCTCGGGTGCCCACTCCCCTGAATAAAGGATCTCCTGGCTGTACAGAGGTGTTCGTGTCTGGCTGGCCACTACCCTAACAAGAGCGAGTTGTTTTCCAGTGACAGAAAACTAATACACTCACTATAGGCTGCATGCCAGCATTCAATCATATGTTGTACACAAGTTATATGGAAACAGCAGGTGTCTTATAGGTCGTGATTTATTTTTTCTTCACTTAAATTTAATGTTGACTCTCTTGATGAGCTGTATTGAAGTATAGAAAAATACATGCAGACATCTATGCTTTTGATTTGTGCTAATTTTCTCCCAGTACTCCATATCAAAAAACAACAAACAACAGAAAAACAGACATCATAACTGTAAGGGCAAAAAAGAGACCATGATCACGGCGGCAGCAAGCTATGCAAGTCCTGGGAGGCTTCATTCAGGAGCAGGACTCATCTGTGGAGGTGGTGGACTCATTCCTGGTGGAAAATGAGAGAGTGAACAAAGGAAGGGACTGGGTTTATATAGGCTCTTAAGTTTTGGCGGGCATTTAGGAATTTCGGGTTGTTTGTCAATTCAAATAATCAATTTATCACTTTAGTTCGGGGCCCTCTTCTTCCTGGATTAGCCTCAGGAAGACATTTGTTGGGGGAGGTGTTAACTGATGGCTTGATTAACGTCAAAGAGAGGGAGCTGGGGAAGGTAGGGCTGCCGGCAGATTAGCATTAGAAAGACAGTGTTGGGGAAGGTGGGAGCTGCCAGCAGGACCAGCACCAGGGAAACAGTGCTGGAGGAAATGAAGGTAATGCTTGGCCATCTGTCTTTTCCTCAGACTATATTATTTTTCTAATTCCCATATCTATTCCCTGCCACTAGGCTCAAGACACAATTGCAAATAAGTTTTTCTTTAATGTGTTTATACTCTGGAGTCTGGGATACCGACAAATCTGAAGACATGGCACCCTCCATCTCCTGTGACACCAATTCTTTCTGTCTACAGTGTAATATCTGAAATGAGAATGGATGTGTGCCCAGCATCTTGTGAGAAACAGTGTCCACTTTTGTACACTTCTGGGTTGGAGATGCTAGCTCTCTCAAAGTGCACTGTCTCTCCTGTTCTTTGGCCCTGAGGAGAATATTGTCCAGGAAGTGTGTTCCATCACCTATGACATAAAAATGAGTGGTCCTGGGCTGGGATTGTAGCTCGGTGGTAGAGCGCTTGCCTCGCATGCATGAGGCACTGAGTTCGATCCTCAGCACCACATAAAAATAAATAAATAAAGATATTGTGTCCAACTACAACTAAAAAAATATTTAAAAAACAATGAGTGGTCCAGGCCTTGCACCTTGCTGGGGTCAAGGAATCCATAGCTCTCAAACATGGACCATGGATGTGTTGAACTGAGATGTGCCTGAGACTTCAAGTACAGAATGAAGCTATTTTTCTGAAAATGAGTTGCTTTGCACCTCCCTTTTCGGTGAGTCTGGCTTTCCACTTTCGATCCTCCTACCTCATCCTCCCAAGCAGCTCAGGCTACAAGTGTGTGACTTGTTTTTCATTTATTTTTTAATTTTTTGGTACTGAAAGACTCGAGCTAAAATGAACCCCATGACAGACTTTGGACCCTCCAGAAAAACTAATAGGCTTGAGTTTTGTTTCTGGGAAAAGACACACATTGCTCAAGGCTGAAGCCACTCTGGGATCACCCTCTGAGCCCACAAAGAGTTTTAAAATCACATACCTGGCATTTCTGAGGTCTGAGTCTGCCTGAACCCCACGTGGGTCACTTAAACTCACCTTGTAGTTGGTCATTTTCAAAAAATTCCCAAAAGCCATGATTGGGTCTCACCAAATGTTACAGACACCCCTCAAACTCTGAATGGTCACTATTGTCACCATAGGTGCTGTACAATTGTAACTGGTGCTTGTGTAATGATGGGATGCATACGTCATGTCCACTGCCACCACCTGTCCCCTCCCCCTATAAAACCCTGCTCAGCCATTGTTGGGGCTCTCTGCACTGACCCGCTGCATCGGTGACAGAGCTTAAGCCTGAATAAAGGCTCTTTGCTTTTACATACAGGCCTCGGTCTCCCTGGTGGTCTTCGGGGACTCCATGATCTGGGCATAACAGTACCAGGGATTCAACTCAGGGGCACTTGCCCACTGAGCCACATCCCCAGCCCTATTTTGTGTTTTATGTAGAGACAGGGTCTCACTGAGTTGCTTGGTGCCTCGGCCTTGCTGAGGCTGGCTTTGAACTTGCGATACTCCTGTCTCAGCCTCCCAAAGTGCTGGGATGACAGGCCTGCACCACTGCGCCCGGCCTTTTTCATTTTTAATGTGAATACTAAAAAGTTTAGAATTATACTTGAGTCACTTTTTTTGGTGTGGGGCATGGGTACATTGCTGCCTCGGAGAATTGCTTATGAATTTAAACCTCAAACTGTTTTCTCATAAGACCAGAAAACAGAAAAGTTAAATAAACTCTTAAAGTAATTGTGATATTATTTCCACTTATACACACACACACACACATTCACAAATTGATTTAACCTTATATACAGTGATAAATGTAGATGCACTTCTGTCTGGGGAGATCCTACTGTTGGGCGGATCTTAAATTAACCCCATTCTGGGACACAACGCAATGCACAGCCACTCAAAAAAAAAAAAAAAAAAATCCAAGGCTGTGGAGCACACTTCGTCACGCACTTGAAAAAGCCATCGCGGGAGAATTTGAGACCCTGTCCTAAGACGCATTTATATGGAAGTAGTGACAGGGCTCAGCAGAGAGTATGCATACATCCACCACAGTATTTATCTGTTTTTTCCGTGCTTGGTGCTAAGGATTGAAGCCACGACCCAGACGAGCAGGGCTAAGGCGGTACGTACTGAGCTAATGGCCCAACCCGGACGCCTGGTCTTTAAACAGTACAAACGCGGCAGCCAAGAATCTGTCATCCAGACCTCATTTGCTTCTGGGTTGGATGCAAGTTACTGTCACTCAAATGGCAGGCCCACTGGGCTCTGTCAGCACGTGGTGCCTGGAGCCTTGTCCAATCCCCACACAGCGATGAGGAGGGGCGGGCTTTCCGGGCTCCTGGCTTCTCTGCGTAGGGCGCCTTGTCCAATCCCCACACATCGCTGAGGAGGGGCGGGCTTCCTGGGCTCCAGCCCCTGTACATCAGGCGCCTCGTCCAATCCCCACACAGAGCTGAGGAGGGGCGGGCTTCCCAGGCTCCGCCCCTGTATGTCAGGCACCTTGTCCAATCCCCAAACAGCGCTGAGGAGGGGCGGGCTTCCCAGGCTGTACGTCAGGCGCCTCGTCCAATCCCCACACAGCGCTGAGGAGGGGCGGGCTAACCGGGCTTCGGCCCCTGTACGTCTGGCGCCTCGTCCAATCCCCACGCAGCGCTGAGGAGGGGCGGGCTAAGCGGGCTCCCGCCCCTCTGCCTCAGGAGCGCCCGCCATTCTTTGAATCCTTCCTAGGCTTGCCGTCCTGGGCCAGGAGCCCCAGGGGTCTGTGCTGCGCAGGCGCTGAGAAAACCACAGGGACAACGCTCAGCACCTGGAAGCCAGGACATGGTAAGTGCGCCTGGATCTTGAGGCTGGGAGGGAGGCGGAAGCCGGCGGGACTGGCAGGCGGGAAGGGCGCTGGTGGCCGGCGACCCTCGTGGTCCTCTGCAGAGTCTGGGGCCGGGCCTCTCTGGCAGCGCGGCCTCCAGGGCCCTCTGGCTGGCCTAGTGGCGCTGTCCTCAGCAGGAGAGACCCCGGGCGGGCGTCCTGTGCCCTGGTGGTGCGGTGTCCGCAGCCCTTCCCCGAAGCCCTGTGAGCGCACCAGTGCGCCACTAGCCAGCGTGTGCCCAGGTTGTGCGGTGAAGACGTGGCAGTGACCAGAAGAGAGCCCCCGTGGCGCGTGTTGTGTTCCTAAGTGAGAAGCTGTGGTTTTTAGGGCTTGTTCCTCTCGAGGTTTTGTTTTGCTTTTTGGTACTGGGAATCCAACCCAGGGGCGTTTATCCACTGATCCACTTTCCAAGCCTTTTTAAATATTTTTTATTTAGAGACAGGGTCTCTGAGTTTCTTAGGGCCTCACTAGGTTGCTGGGGCTGGCTTTGAACTCATGATCCTCATGCCTCCTGGGCTTTTTAAATGTAGGGGAAGTAGTATCTCAAGTCCAGAACAAAATCTGATATCCAGAACTTAAGCTTAGCTCTTTGTAGGTCTGAGAATAAATCCCTAGTTTCCCAGCTCTCTGTTCACCTTTCCAAAGCCAGAGTTCCTCCTTTATTGAATGAGAATAAAATGGAATGGATAATAAAGTGACCAAGAAGTCTGGATAATGGGCTTCATTAATGTGCGCCATTAAGGCCTATTTCAAATGCAAAAAACCTTGAGGCCCACCTGTGGAGACGCCAAGTTTCAACCAAGTCCTTTGTCCCAGAAGTGAACCCAGGTGAAAGTTACAGGAAGGAGGATGGCTCTCCAAAAGGATGGAAATGAACCCAGATGGTAGTCAGAATGCCTTCTTCAACACCTATCTTTTTTTTTAATAACTTTATTTTTTTTATGTGGTGCTAAGGATTGAACTCTGCCTCACCCTCACTAGGCAGGTGCTCTACCACTGAGCCACAACCGCAGCCCATCAGTACCTATCTTAAATATAATTTTCTCCATGCTCTGCCCAAAACCATTGATAAACTCCTCAGCTGGCACACCAAAATCAGTTTTTCTGCTATCATCTCTTCTCTCACATGGTGGTAGTTCTTTCTCCTCTTGCTTAAATAAATCTTACTCTGTTTACGCTTCCCTTCCCTGAGTGTCCATAGATTTTATTCTTCAAAATTTGTGAGACAAGACCCCAGAAAAAAATGGCAAAGTGAGGAATTTAGTTTTGTCTCAAAACTCCAGTTTTACATTATCAGTTTTTTTCCATGTTTCATTTCAGGTAGATACATTATTTGTATTTTTTTTCTACAAGAACTGGAGGGCAGTTTTAAAAATTTTTTGCTTTATCCTTGTGAACCTTTCACAGGAGATGAAAGCAAGGGAACACTAGGTAACATTAAAAAGAAAGCCTCTTCTAAGTAAGATAACATAGTTAATGTGTCTCAATTAAGGATTTTTTAAATGTAATGAGTCCTCAATTGAAGTTTTTTAATATATGTAAGATTACTTTATTAAAATGACCTGTAGAAACATTCCAGCAAAATCCATTGTTCTGCCTTTTTCAAGACCTATAAAATAAAATAAAAAATTAATAAGATAAAAGTGGGACTGGACTTGAATTTAAATTACAGGCAAGTTCAATCTCAAGGTCTAAAGTACACAGAAAATTAGAAGGTCAAATGCCATGTCAATAACCTGGTTCGTATTTTTGTGGTGCTGGGGATTGAACCCAGGGCCTTGTGCATGCAAGGCAAGCACTCTGCCAACTGAGCTACATCCCCAGCCCAATAACCTGGTAGTTTTTAAATATCTGTTTTACATAGATTTAACCAGTAGCCTTAACATTTTTCCAATATCTGTTTGGATTGAATCAATAACCCAGAAGTCAGTGAAGCAGAGAATCTAGTTTTATCTCAAACTCTGGTTTCAGTTGTCAAGTGTGTGAGGTAGGATTCCCCATTGAAGAATTTACTGCGTTGTGTTCTCATTCCAACCTCCCATATTCACCAAGTCCTGAGTTTTAGAGCAGTCTGACACATGGTGCCTACAGATGCCAAAGTCTTGGAGTATTTAGAAAATAACAGTATCTGAGTCTCACCTTCTAGGGAACAATTTGAATTCTAAGTGTATAGCCTCTAAGGAGAGCAGTTGGATGCTCTGCGGCTGGAAGGAATTTTCTGATATACCTTTCATCTAAAAGACTCTTCATTCGTTTCCTTTTATTAGATACTGCAAAAAAAAGCTAGTGAAAATGGAGGTGCACTAATGCCTTTAACAAAAGGATTCCTGTCCCTTTAGCTATATACCCAGGGTTATTATTACTGGATTTTATGGAATTTTTTTACCCAGAATTATTATTTATTTAATTTCATTTATTTAGATACTGGAGATTAAACCATGGGCACTTAACCACTGTGCTACATCCCCAGTCACCCTCCCTCCCATTTTTTGGAGAGAGGGTCTCACTGTGTTGCTTAGGACTTTGCCAAGATGCTGAAGCTGGTTTGAACTTGAGATCCGCCTGTCTCATCCTCCTAAGCCACTGAGAATACAGGCATGTACAACTTTGCCCTTGTACCCAAAATAGTTATTACTGGATTATATGCCATTTTCATTTTGAGCTTTTGAAGAACATTAACACTTTTTTCAAAAGTATACTTATTAAATTTATATTGTCACTAACATTTTTACATATTTATGTGCTCTGGAGACTTACTATCTTTCAGACACCTGTTTGGTTTGGTTTGGTTTTGTACTGGGAATTGAACCCTGGGTGCTTACCACTGAGCCACGTCCCCAGTGCATTTCATGTTTTATCTTGAGACAGGCTGTCACTAAGTTGCTCAGAGCCGTGCTAAGTTTCTGAGCGTCTGGTATTACAGGCATGTGCCACCACACCTGGCTCTCAGATTTTCATTGTGGCCATGCTAAGAGCACTGCACAAGCTGCAGGGAGCCTATCTGAGTGACGTATTATATCCCTGAGGCAAGTTGATGTGAAGTAGCCAGCATAGGAGTGCTCCGTAAGGACTTCTTGGAATGACCAGAGGTCTGTGGTTTCTAACTGCTTTTCTGAAATACTTTTGGGTGTCATGGTCCATAAAAGTGCTGGAAAACAATGTATATTCATTTGTTTGCAATCTATGGAGATTTGCACGTACTTAGTCACCTTTGCTTCCAGAGCTTGGAACTTCAGGACATAGTAACTTGAACAAAATTTGTTAAAGTTGAGACACTCAGTGCACAAATAAACTTCTTCTAGGAGCAGCTGGTAGTTCTGGAGTTATTACTGAGGTGAGCAGGGTTGGGGCAGGGTTCAGGGAGTGCTAAAATCTCACTCAGGCTGTCAATTGCTTACTGTATTTCCCCCTATTACACCCCCAATACAAGCTAGAGAGAAGCTCATCTGCCAGCAACAGAAGTTGGGAAGATATGCTGGCAAATGTCGTGAGATAAACTGACACTTTTGATATTTGCCTATTTCTTTCTTTCTTTTTTTTTTTTTTTTTTGGTACCAGGGATTGAACTCAGGAGCACTCACCACTGAGCCACATCCCAGCCCTATTTTGTGTTTTATGTAGAGACAGGGTCTCACTGAGTTGCTTAGCACCTCGCCCTTGCTGAGGCTGGCTTTGAACTCGCGATTCTCCTGTCTCAGCCTCCCTAAGTGCTGGGATTACAGACTTGAGCCATGGCGCCTGGCTGATATTTGGCTATTTCTCTGCCTTGATCCCTGCTTATGAAACACTTGGGAAAACATTCATGTCCCCTACAAAATCACCACTTTTTCTGTGGCTTAGACATTTGTGTATCACTTCTCCCACATATGATGTATCACATATGATATGTATCACTTTCCCTTTACTGAAAGTGATGCTGGCTGTTGGGGATTTGGCCCCAAATATGGTACTTTGCTCAAGACAGGACTAATGCACAGTGTACCCCAGCTTTTCCTGCTGATTGAAAGTAGATATTTTCTAAATTGTCCAATGTATCCAAGTCTGTCTACTCATTTATGACTTTGTCAAAGAGACACTCATAACATGAGTAGCTTTTTATTAACTGTATTTATAGATGGAGGACGAGTCCAGAATTTTAATATTCTGCTTTATTTTCAACATCATCCCTTAACATCTGCCTTTATTGTGTTGCTAAGGTTGGAACCCAGTGCCTTGCACATTCTGCATACACACTTGACCAGTGAACTGTGCCACCAGCCCCAAATTCTAACTTTATATTGAATAATTTCACCATTCACATCTAATGTTATTTTTCATATCGTTGTTTTTAGGTAGGCCTTTCTATCTCTCTTAACAATACCAAAAATTGGCATACATGTGGATTCAGATTTGGTTCACATTATAATTCCTTCGCCTGTATTTTAGTAATATAGTTTCATAATGTACATTAATATCACATAACAATAAGTATTTTATTTGGTCTTCTATATTGGAGATTTGGGGAATATTTTATATATTTTACTTCTCATAAATTTTAGGAAAAAATTTTAGCATGCTGAAATTTTGATGGGGGAATATTGTAATTAAACTGCGGTAAAATGGTTGTCTTTGCAATGATGAGTTCTTATGCACACATATGGGGTGTATAATGGAGTATTTTATGTCCTCTGTGAATTTTTATTTTTTGATAAATTCTACATATTTTCCGTTAAAGCCTTTATACATGTGATGTGTTTCACAGATATCATTTCTATATGATACTTATGTGATATTTTCTTCTGTTAGTTAAACTGGATGTAATGAAACCAAAAATGTGTCTGGTCCCTAGAAACTACTTTTTCTCAAACTTAGTATTTATTTCATTTTGAACATACCTCCTCTCTCCTCCTTGTCCCCAGATTTTAACTGTATGGACCAACATAGCTGTAGCTTCAAGCTATCATGTAACTCTTTGCTATTATGGTTCACAAGTACAGTAGTTTCTACACATACACATGTATTTATATAGAGAGGAAGAGAGAGGGTGAGTGCATCAATGTGGGGCCAAATCCAGTGTGCCACATGCACTGTAGGAAAAGGCGATTATACCATTCAAAAGATGAAGAAAGCAGTAATGGAGATGATCCAGGACTCTGTAATTGTGGGAAAAATTAATAGCAACTTAGTAAAAAGGAAATACAGTTAGATTTCTTTGGGTATGCCTCTGTCCTCTGCTTTTCATCTAAATTTGATTCTCTCAAATGAGCTTACGTGGTATGGTGCTCTTTGAATTTTTGTTTTGTTTTGTTTTGTCTTGAAGATTTTGTCAGCTATGTCCTGTAAAGCCCTGTCCTGGCTCACGTTTGTGGCTCTTTACCACCCATTCTGGTCTGCAGAGGCAGGCACCCACCTCACTCATTCATTGCAGTGAACTGAATATTCTCAATGTTTGGAAGAACGAGCCTATTGGAGGGTCTTCCATATCCTATAATATGATTCCCAGACTCTGTGGGGTTTTTTTTGTTTTGTTTTGTTTTTGGTACTGGGGATTGAACTCAGGGGCACTTGACCACTGAGCCACATCCCCAGCCTTATTTTGTATTTTATGTAGAGACAACGTCTCACTGAGTTGCTTAGCACCTTGCCATTGCTGAGGCTGGCTTTGAACTCGCTATTCTCCTGTCTCAGCCTCCCTAAGTGCTGACATTACAGGCTTGAGCCACTGCGCCTGGCTGACCCTGTGGGGTTTGAGGGTAGCTCCCTGCTGGGTTACCACCATCTTGCCTATGAGAAGGGCTTATCTGTCTTCTTTGTTTTGAGGGCTCCACCAACACAAAAGGGAAGGGTTTGTGGTCACAACCTAAGGAATATCAGAAGCCATCAGATTTGAGAAAATGGAAGGAATATTTCTCTTTGAGCCTTTATGGTAGTATGGCCCTTCCATCACTTTGATAGGAGAACATTGACAGTCACTCACACTGAAAATCTTGTATTTAAGTCATCCATAACTGTAAGAGAATAATTTCTGGTTATTTTATTCCAATAAATGTCTAATTTTATTTTTTAGCAGCATTGGAAAATCAGGCATTATTGCAAATTAAATCTATATGATCAAATTTCCATCATGATAATGTGATCAGCATTAAGTAGTAATTATCAGAACATTGAACAAAGCTGCTATAAAACATGAATGAAGCTTCATTGACTTCTGAGTGTCAGCAACAGATTGATCAGGCAGCTTTTAATTTCTTTTTTTAAAATTTTCTTCATTGTCAATGGGCTTTATTTATTTATATGTGGTGCTGAGAATCCAACTCAGTGCCTCACACATGCTAGGCAAGTGCTCTGCCACTGAGCCCCAGCCCCAGCCCACCTTTCAATTTCTGAATGATATGTAAGTGTATATGTGATTCTTTCCTCAGTACCAGCTTCCTTGTGATGTGAACTATGTGGTGTTTCTTGAGGAACTATTTCCTTCATGCCGGACACTAAGAGTATCTGTTTGCTTTTTGTTATTTCTGGTAACTTCTGCCTTATTGATTATTTCCTTATGAATTAATGGGGATGTATTTTATTATTTGGAACTAAGAACACTGATATTCACAGAAAGAGGTTTTCCATTGTTATACATTTTCTGATCACTCTTTTTTTTTTTGGTACCGGGGATTGAACTCAGGGGCACTCAACCCCTGAGCCACATCCCCATCCCTATTTTGTATTTTATGTAGAGACAGGGTCTCACTGAGTTGCTTAGTGCCTCGCCATTGCAGAGGCTGGCTTTGAACTCACGATTCTCCTGTCTCAGCCTCCCTAAGTGCTGGGATTACAAGCGTGAGCCACCACGCCCGGCCTGATCACTCTTGTTTTACATTTTGGAGATTGTCTGATACCTTTTCAGCTTTTTTTCCTACTCCGTTTAAACCTGGTCAACTTTTTGGCTGTTTTTCTATTATCTATTGCACTGAGTAAATGTAGTATGGTAAAGATTAGGGTCCCGTTTTCTACTTTTCTAGCTCATAGATATTGGTGTCTTTTACATTTCCAAAGTCTTTGACTTTTTTTTGAAGGGGGGTAACTGGGGAGTAAATTCAGGGATCCTCGACTACTGAACCTCATCCCCAGCCCTATTTTGTATTTTAGTTAGAGACTGAGTTGCTGAGGGCCTTGCTGTTGCTGAGACTGACTTTCAACTTGCAATTTTCCAGCCTCAGCCTCCTGAGCTGCTGGGATTACAGGCATGTGCCACCACACCCAACTATATCTTGCATCTTTTAATTGGATGTTATGGAAAACTTGAACATCCAACTATATTGCACTTAGAGAAAATATATTTCTAGAGAGTGTATATTAGTTAATGTGGTGACAAAATTTTTGTGTAATGTTTCTCTATGATTTTTCAGTACTGCTTGCTAAGTTAAAAATATGATATATCATTATGTTGTAAAACCTTGACAGTGTTTTACAACATCTGACCTTTTCCTAGCTATGTTGCAACTAAAAATAAATGAGCTCATATTTCTTCAATCTTAGATGACCCCATTATAGTTACTTTAAGGCACACTTTTCAGTGTTTGTACTCAAATTTGTCATTTTATGATGAGTGGACCAATGACAAATTTTGGATTAATCCAAAAAGTTTCAACTGCATTTATCCCGGTCATCATCACATCTGAAAAGCCTATAAAGGACATAATAGTGTTACTTATTTATAGATGATTGTGCGTTTCAGCTTAGTTCTACCTAGTAGTTAACGTGTCACTGCAGTGTGTCCATTGGAAGCATAGCTTATGAGTCAGTCAGTAGGCGTTCACTGAAAATATGATTCTTGGGGGGGGGGGAATGGGTACAGTAAAGATGGTTGATTGAGATCGTCGTCACTGCCCTTGGTGCATGTATGAAGACACAAATGGTGTGACTTTATCTGGTTTGCAACCAGAGAAATGGAAAAACTGAGCTCTATATATGTACTATGACTTGAAATGCAACTACATACACTAATTAAAAAAATAAAAATATGATTCTGGGAGAGACTTTGGTCATGACAGTGTGAAGAGACTCATGAAAGTGCAGCCCAGCAGAGTGGTGAGCAGGAAACAACAGCAGCACGGCTCCAACGGCTTAGAATTGCTTGTCCAGAAGTACGGAGCAAGAAAACAGACAAGTACAGATAAAAACAAAACGAAAAGGCAGTAGAAATACCCATTGTTCTTCTTTCTTAATTGATCTTGAAAGTAACTTATAAAATTGCATATACAGAATATATGTCCTCATATATTAAAGACAGAATGATCTCACACCATGCGGAAAGTATTCTTAGGATTTTTTTTTTTTTTTTTGGTACCGGAGATTGAACTCAGGGTCACTCAACCACTGAGCCACATCCCCAGCCCTATTTTTTGTGTTTTATGTAGAGACAGGGTCTCACTGGGTTACCTAGCACCTCACCGTTGCTGAGGCTGGCTTTGAACTCGCAATCCTCCTGTGTGAGCCTCCCCGCCCGGCTCTCAGGATTCTTTCTTATCTTCTTTGACACATACTTTGGGGTTTATGAAGAAAAACATGAAAGATACAAGACTCTCTGTAGACTCAAATATTTTTCTTTAACATCCACACATATATTTGGCTTGGTTCAGAAATACTGGTTTAATTTTACCAATTTGCATTGTTTTCCATGGTGCAGTCCAAAGCTTTGGAGTTGTGTCTCTTGCAGTCTACCATGTGCTCAGTGCCAGATTCATTTTTCTCCTATGGAAATCAGTTCTCATATGGGCTGAGGAAAAACTATCATTCATTTTCAGTTTATACAGCTTTTTTCTTGGTGAATGTGTAGGAGCAACTCTCTTTTGTAAATTCTGTTTATCTACCAACCTAAGTAATGTACTGATTAATTTAATTTTAAAATTTTACTTAGAAATTGACTTTAGTAAATTAGTGGCTCTCTCCCTATGCAAGATAGATTCTCTTATCTATTTTCCATGTTTGTATGTCTTTTTTTTTTTTTTTTTGGTACTGGGGATTGAACTCAGGGGCACTCGACCACTGAGCCACATCCCCAGCCCTATTTTGTGTTTTATGTAGAGACAGGGTCTCACTGAGTTGCTCAGCACCTTGCCGTTGCTGAGGCTGGCTTTGAACTTGTGATTCCCTGTCTCAGCCTCCCTAAGTGCTGGGATTACAGGCGTGTGCCACTGCGTCCGGCTTTTTATGGGTTTTAAAATTTTCCATTTTTAGCACTATTAGGAAACAGATGCAGTCTTCTCTTTTATAATGCTTCCATAGAATACTTTATTGCAATATTTTGACATTTCTCATATGGTGAGAAATTAAAAATGTATTGTTGATTATTGATTTCTAAATTCAGATCTCAGCCATTTCTCAAATTTGTAACAAGTCCTTTTTAGAAGCTTTAGAAACATTCTCTTGAGAACATTATCTGCACTGGTGAAGAACACAGTATGGATTCTGCTTTTTTGGTATGTCTCTATCCAAAGCATGAGAGAATAAGAAAAGTTGCATGTATTACATGGTCTAATGGAGCTCTTTGGGATTTAGAGTCATGCAGGGTTGATTCTGAATTCTACCTGATCTGCTTACACTTTGTGTGTAAGAAAAGGTAGAATGATACTGAGTGCCAACATGTCAGCAATTCTTTATTCTTTTCTGTTGTCTATAAACATCATCACCTGTTAAAATGCAGAATCTCCTTCCAAGTCCTTGGTCCTGATA
>CM053416.1:19162186-19208926 GCA_028644305.1 Xerus rutilus
TTGGTACTGGGGATTGAACTCAGGGGCACTCGACCACTGAGCCACATCCCCAGCCCTATTTTGTGTTTTATGTAGAGACAGGGTCTCACTGAGTTGCTTAGTGCCTCGCCATTGCTGAGGCTGGCTTTGAACTCGCGATTCTCCTGTCTCAGCCTCCCTAAGTGCTGGGATTACAAGCGTGAGCCACCACGCCCAGCTCGGTCCTGATATTTTTTGTTGTTATTTTTATGGCTCATAGAAAGTGTAACTATGAAAGTGCATAGTCTGCTATCTGTGCTCAAAAGGTCTTGATTTCCTTTGCTTTTCACACCCTGTTGTTTCCAAAATAACAAGCCTTCTTTAGAGAAGGAGATAAATAAGCAGCAGCTCTATGATGTTGCCCTCTATGATGTTGATCGCTGATTCTATGAAGTCAAGCAGTCATCGGCTAACTACCTCCACCAGAAAAACCCAGATAAGACCAGCATGATTTGATAAACCAGCCGATTGTGATCTCATAAGCTTTGGAGTAACTCACTTAATTAGATAACTCACACACCCACTATAAGTTTAAACCATGATTCTGTCAATGTTGTGAGGAAATTCTCTGGAAAAGAGTAGTTGTGTTATTGGTACTGATTTTTTTTTTTCTAACTTAAGTCTGGACCTCTATTTAAATGGCATTAACTAATGCAGACATGTGTGCATCAGATTGTTGCTAAAACTCTCTACCCCATACCAAATGAAGAAACAGACATCATCATAGCCTGGGCATGAGGTCAAGGGCTAAGTTACAAAATAAGATGTTTGTCTTTAATATGTTAAGTACTAGAGTCCAGGCTATGGAAAGATCTATTGACACGTGGCCTCTAACTCCTGGCGCTCTACCTTCCTTTTTGTGCTGACGTCCAAAATGGGAATGGATCTGTGTCCAGCATCAGGTGGGAGAAGATCATCTAATTTTGGACCCTGCCTTGTTTTGTCTCCCTGCTTTCCGGGGCAATGTCATTCCTGCTGTTTGGTTTTGTGGAGAAATATTGGTTAAATAGTGGATTCCTCCACCTCTTGCATGAAATCCAGGGGTCCAGGCTTTTGAACTCCCTGGGGCCAAAGGAGCTGTGACTCTCAAAATGGAATGTGATTGATATAAACTGAGGCTTTAAATTGTATGAGTTGTGAGGATGTAGTTCCAAATACATATGTGTGTGTGTGTGTGTGTATTCTTTATTAGTAATTTTATATTTGTCACATAATATTCTACATATATTGGTTTTTGATTATAATAAATCTCAACTGTGTATTGTATTTTTTATAATGTAAATACTAGAAATTAAAATTACATCTGTGCCTCACATCTTCTTTCTATTGAATATGAGGGGAATGCTTCCCAGTTCAGATCTTAAGCTGCCTTCTCTCAAGACAATAGACCAGAAAAGTTAAATAAAAAAATTAATTGCCATTATATTATTTCCAATACTTAACAATATGTGTGCATGCAATTTATAAATTGACATTACCCTCTATACAAGGCTAAATTTAAATATTCTACTGGCTAGGTTAAATCCCACTTCTTTAGGGAAACCTTGCCTTTAAAAATCTGCTACTGTACTCAATTCTAAAACACCTTAAAAGAAAAATAAAGTAAATGCACCCAAGAGCCTGTCAATCTCGACTCATTCTGGCCTCGCTCGTTCCTGGAGTTGATGCTGTCTACTGCCATTCGGACACAGGCTCAGTGGATTCTGCCTCAGGTCTTTCCAGTCAGGTGCTCTTGGGTGAGAACTGCACGACCCAACCTCTGACGAGGAAGAAAGACTTGGCTCCCACCATCCGATCCAGCCTTTGTGTCTGGAGCCTGCCACTCCTGGGATCCATTTCTAGGCCTCCTCTCCAATGCTCAGGAAACCCAGGTTCCTCTGCCACACAGATGTCCAGTCTATAGAGAGAATTCAAGGTGAATGTGCAGAAACGGAGAAGGGCTGTGGCTGTGGCTGGAGCTTTGGTGGCGGGAGCTGCATGATGTAGTGTTCAGTGTCTGCATGAATGAGGCCTCCTTGGGCAGTTCATCCTAGGAAAGCAGCTGGGGTGCTGGGCATTCACGATGTCTTCAGTCCTGGCCCGAAGACTCTGTGGACAGCTTTGTGCTGGCAGCCTGGGACTTCCCCAGAGGGTATGGTGATGACTGGCATGACCATCAGGAGAAAATCCTAAATCCAAGTGTGATTTTTTTTTTTTTTTTGGTACTGGGGATTGAACTCAGGGGTACTCAACCACTGAGCCACACCCCCAGCCCTATTTTGTGTTTTATGTAGAGACAGGGTCTCACTGAGTTGCTTAGCGCCTCACCATTGCTGAGGCTGGCTTTGAACTCGCGATTCTCCTGTCTCAGCCTCCCTAAGTGCTGGGATTACAGGCTTGAGCCACTGCGCCCGGCTCCAAGTGTGATTTTTTTCTGGATATCAGTGGTGCTAGTGGGCTGGAGTTGCAGCTCAATGGTAGAGTGCTTTCCTAGCATATGGAGGTGCTTGGTTCAGTTCCCAGCACCTCATGTAAATACATTAAGGTCTATCAACAACTAAAATATTCTTTAAAAAGTAGTGCTAGTATACAGGGGGCTGAGGTGCTCTTTCTTTCTGAGCTTTCTAGATGTCTGAGAAGCAAGATCTCATTTAGAATGCTGTACTCTCTGTTTTTTTTTTTTTAGGTCTTTGTATATTTCCATCTGTGTCCACATTTGTAATGCCAACTTTATTTCTCCAGAATGTAATAAATTGTTTTCATGCTATACTTCAAATAGACAGTGTTTTATAACAATTTTTTCTCTAACACTTGATTGCACTGTTTACGGGACTTTTTTTATTCTGTTAGTGAGAATTTTATATGAGATGGAAAAAAAGAATCACTTGACTCTCTGTAAAACAATGTTTGTTCCTGTCCTCTCTTTGTCTTTTTTTTTTGGTACTGGAGATTGAACTCAGGGGCACTCGACCACTGAGCCACATCCCCAGCCCTATTTTGTGTTTTATGTAGAGACAGGGTCTCACGGAGTTGCTTAGCGCCTCGCCGTTGCTGAGGCTGGCTTTGAACTCGTGATCCTCCTGTCTCAGCCTCCCTAAGTGCTGGGATTACAGGCTTGAGCCACCGCGCCCGGCTCTTCCCTTTGTCTTGTATAGACACAGACACTTTATTGAAAGTCTTTCAGTTGAGATGTCCCACTGTAGACTGGACAGGATGATATGTCTTCATGCCATCCTCATAGATTTTTTTCTAGCTCTAGGGTTTCTGAGGTACCCACAGCTTTCACGTCTAAATAATCTTGGAATGTCTGAGCTCATATGAGTCTTTCTGTTCTGTCCTGCTAGAAAGGAAGCAGTCTGAGGTATGGTGTGGAGATTCTCAGGGGAGTAGTTGGGTGCCCTGCGGCTGAAAGGAATCTCCTGATACACCCTTCATATAAAGACACTTCATTTTTATTCTTTTCTAAAATAATGATGATAATGCTACAGTAAAAATAGGCATAGAGGCATCTCTTTGACTTTTTGATTCTAACTGCTTGAATTGATACCAATAATTAATTTTACTGTGTAATATGTTCTGTTTTTAATTGTACAAAAATTCTTTATATTATTTTCTATTTTTTAATATTTTTAGTTGTCAATGGACATTTATTTATTTATTTATTTCTATGTGGTGCTGAGAATTGAACCCAGGGCCTCACATACTAGGCAAGTGATCTAGCACTGAGCCACAACCCCAGCCCCCTTTATATTATTTTCTTTTTAATTTTTTTTTTTTAGTTGTAGATGGACAGATATCTGTATTTTATTCATTTTTTTATATGGTGCTGAGGATCGAACCCAGTGCCTCACGCATGAGGGGCAGGCGCTCTACCACTGAGCCACAATCCCAGCCCCCCTTTATATTATTTTCAACGATGACTTTACAAAACATTTTCACCAACAATGTACAAGGGGTTCCTTTTCCCCATCTTCATTGCCCCCTGATTCTTTGTTACCTTTCAGCTTATTGACAAAGCAGTTTTAATAGTTGTGCTCAGTATACGAATGTCCACTGTATTTTTTTCTCAAATTCTACTTTTTTATACATGTATGCATGTAAAATACCACATGTATGTGAATCTGCATAAAACTATGTGATGTTTTGCAATAGTTGTGAAACTGGATACATTATGATGAAAACGGGTTCTGGAAAGCATTTTCTGCACCTTTCCTCCTTATCTCTTTCTCAGTGTAGATGGCCTTTTCTCCATGGCCTGGGTTTCATTGTTTGGACCAATGCTGCCGAATCCTTACATGTTACCATGGCTCATGTGTGCAGTAATTTTTATAAGCATATGCTTCTGCTGGGGGATGATCATGTATTTCAATAGCCAGTTTCTTCAAGGAAATAACAATTTTTACTTCCATTTCAGTTCATAACAATTTATTTACTCCATGTGTTTACTGACACTATTTAATTTTGCCTCACAGATGTGATTTTATTTTGTCATTTTTCTTATTTCTAAAGACATTGAAATATTTTATAATTATTGAACACTTATATTTCTCCTGATAAAGTGACTATTTACATCTCTTCCATTCCTTTTATTGGTACTAGGGATTGAATACAGAGATGCTTAACCGCTGAACCATATCTCTAGCTCTTTTTTATATTTTATTTTGAGGTAAGATCTCAATCACTTAGGGCCTTGCTAAATTCATGAGACTGGCTTTGAACTCACAATTCTACTTCCTCAGTATCCTGAGCTGCGAGGATTTTTAGCTTTTCTTCTTTGGGGTCCCTGTTTTAGACATCCTTTTCATTTATTATTTGCTTTTTTGGTAAAGGGTTATAAAATAAGGGATGCTTACCACTGTGCAGTACACCCTGCTCTTTTTGTTTGTTTGTTTGTTTGTTTGTTTGTAGACAAGTTCTAAGTTGCTTGTGGCTTTAAAGTCGGAATCCTCCTGCCTTAGACTTCCGTTCTTTTTCAAAATGTTTTGTCATATGTGAGGCAATTAATTTCTCCTAATCTGTCACTTCATTTCCACCCTTTAATGGTATCATATTATACATAAAATTTTATTTTAATATTTTCTCATTTTTGGTATAAAGATATTATTTAACTTCGGAGAAAACCATTTTTCTGTATTGTTATTATTATTATTATGAAGTAGTACCTGGAGAGGAAGAAATTATAAGACTTGAGAGAGAAAGAAGAGTGTGGCGGGGCTGGGATTGTAGCTCAGTGGTAGAGCGCTTGCCTTGCATGCGTGAGGCACTGGGTTTGATCCTCAGCACCACATAAAAATAAATAAAGATATTTGTGTCCATCTACAACTAAAAAATATTTAAAAAAAAAAAAAAAAAAAAAAAAAAGAAGAGTGTGGCATCTGTGGCAGAGCGCTAAGAGCAAGGAGCCAGCTGCGGCATCCTTGATTGATTACACCGTCAGCTCCTTGTTACTGGGAATGTCCAAATACGAGGCCATTGCCATAAGCACTGTGCTGTCACCGCACTTCCTGCCCTCTCCCACTTGGGACCCACCTTTTTCTCCTCTCTGCATCCTGTACATCCTCAGCAGTTTCTTCTTCCTGCTCAGATCCTTTCTCCTACTCCATCGCCACTTTCTCCTCTGCTCTGTTCAGTTTGCCTTTTCTCATGCTGTCTCCTCCTTCAGATCCTTGACTCCCAGCCGTGCCACTTTCTCTATGCTTTTTTCTCTGACATTGTTGTGGGACTGGGCTTAGGATCATGGGGATCTTGTTCACCAGGGCCCTGACTTAGGGGTCCTGGACTGTGGAAGGTGGAGGCAGATGCAGTCTAGTTTGGTAGTGAAAGCAGCAGAGACAGCTACCTGTGGGAGAATTCTGTGAATATGTTGGTGTCAAAGAGTAGCATTGAAGCCGGGCGCGGTGGCTCCCGCTTGTGATCCCAGCACTTAGGGAGGCTGAGGCAGGAGAATCGCGAGTTCAAAGCCTCAGCAATGGCGAGGCGCTAAGCAACTCAGTGAGACCTTGTCTCTACGTAAAACACAAAATGGGGCTGGGGACGTGGCTCAGTGGTTGAGTGCCCCTGAGTTCAATCCCTGGTACCAAAAAAAAAAAAAGAGTAGCATTGATGGCTCCTGAGGTATGCCTATGTAGGTAGTACCAAGCCAGTTTTCAAAGTGGCTCTAAAACTTTGCATGGTCAATAGAAGCGTTTGACGGTTCCAATCTATTAATGTGTTTATAGGTTTTAGTCTTTTTTGTTTTTTTTATCTTTTGCCTTTTTAAATTTTATGTTTTTCTTCCCAATGGTATGCAATATAAATTGGCTTTAGCGTTGAGTTGTCTTAGTAGTAGTGATTTATACTCCTACTTGTATATTTATGTGACAGTTGAATATTTCCTCCTTTGTTAAGAAATATTTTAACTGTGCTTTACTCTTTTGGTATGTCTTTTTCCTCAAAAATATAACACCGCATTCATTCTGCCATATCAACTTTTTGGTACATATATACTCTGCAAATATTTTCTCCAACTTTATGTTTTATCTTTTTTAAAAAATATTTTTAATTTTTATTTTATTTTATGTATTTATATATGGTGCTGAGGGTCGAACCCAGTGCTTCACACATGTGAGGCAAGCACTTTACCACTGAGCCACACCCCAGCCCCTATGTTTTATCTTTGATCACTGGGTACACATTGATTTAAAATTTAAAAAGTGGCCTTCAGATATATAAATCCATAGATATTTGCAAGAAAATAGCTTAGAAATTGAGTAACAGAGATAACTGATATATATAAATTTCCCCTTCACTGTATTCAGATAAGCAGTTTGTGCTTTTATTGTATGAGGATGACCAAGGACAGGCACAAAGGGTGAATAGAGTATTGTAGTAATCCAAAGCTCCATGGGATTGGGATAGTTTCCAGGGTTCCAGGCAACAGCAGATAAGACCTGCTCTCTGGACATGGGTCTGTCCTCTGCTCTGCATCGGGAGACAGTGTATGATGCCATTCTTCATCCATCTCACTCACTCTTGTGGATCTTTTACCTGTCCTGCTCCATTCTGCTGGCCCAGGGTCCCCTTTTCTGTAATTCTGTCAAGTACTCTGTGTGAGGATAAGGATAAGCTCATTAGATGATCTACCATCTATGGTGCTGTGGTTCTCAAATTCTGCGGGGTTTGAAGGTTGTAACCTGTTGTGACACCACCATGTTCTATATATAAAAAGATAGCTTGTCTCTGTGTTTTTGAAGGCTGCATCACCACAAGGAGAAGAGAAACATTTGTAACCACAGATGAGAAGTACCAGCCGACTCCAGAAGCTAGAATGATGCCCTTCTAGAGCTTCTGGAAAGAGTCTGGCTTTTTAAACACTTTGATATTAATCCTGTGTCATGATAATGAAAACATCCTTAAGTATAAAAGAATGAGTTTCTATTATTTTAAGCTGTTATGTTTGTGATTATTTCCTTCAGTAGCAATAGGAATCCAGGGATTTTTTGCATGTAGAATTGACTGTGACCAAACTGAACCACACTGAAGTGGTAGGTATCAGATACAAGTAGTGGTTCCCCAGGCTGTGCCCGTGCTTGGAAATCATAATTGAAAGCTGCCTCGCTTCTCGTCAGAAACAGCAACAGCTTGGCCAGGCACATGCTTTAACGTCTTCAGTATTTTGATTATTTTCCTTAACTGCTGCTTTCTCAGAATATGGCCTATGTGGTGTGACCTGAGGAAGTATTCTCTCCATCCTTTAAATAACTTATCATACCTATACTTTATAAAATATTTTGTTCTAAAATGAAGTTGAATATATTTTATTACTTGCAGTGAGCAAGAGTACAGTCAATCCTGACCAATTTTCTGATCCGACGTGTTTTTATTTTTGATGATCGGCAGATTTCTTTTTTGCTTCTGTTTTCTACTTGGTTAAGACCGGGGACTTTGCTGGTCATGTCTCTTTCGCTTCTTGTGCTGAGTGAATGGTTTGTGTTTGTTTTGGTGGTCTTGTCTTGGTTTCTGAATTACACGTACTGTGGTTTGTTTTTTTTTTTTTTTTTTTTTGGTACCGGGGATTGAACTCAGGGGCCCTCGACCCCTGAGCCACATCCCCAGCCCTATTTTGTGTTTTACGTAGAGACAGGGTCTCACTGAGTTGCTTAGAGCCTCGCCATTGCTGAGGCTGGCTTTGAACTCGCGATTCTCCTGTCTCAGCCTCCCTAAGTGCTGGGATTACAGGCTTGAGCCACCGCGCCCGGCTCACCAATGTTTTAATGTGCTCAAAGTAAGGGGTGCTGTAGCTTCCTTTTGTCTCTTGCTGTCTTACTTTTGTTCTTTCCCCAAATGAGAAATAACAGAGCTTGCAAAGAGGATATTTTCAAGGTCACCAAAAATGAAGTGTGTAAAAGTAGGAAAAATGAAAAGAAATGGAAAAGCCAAGCAGGCGTGTACTTGGGGTTGTGCTTAATGTGAATCATGTGTTCTCTAAGGTGTGTTGTCCTACAAATAGATAAAAAGTTGAGAGTAAAGAGTTCATTTGAGTATGTCAACATAGAACCTTTTTTCTTCTTCTTTTTTTTTTTTTTTTTTTTAAATGTTTATTTTTTAGTTGTAGGTGACAGAATATCTTTATTTTATTTTTATGTGGTGCTGAGGATCGAACTCAGTGCCTTATGCGTGCTAGGCGAGCACACTACCACTGCGCCATAATCCCAGCCCCTTTTTTCTTCTTTAATTTAGAGTTGTCAGCCGGGATATTAATGGATCGCTACCCTTCTTATTATGTAGTGTTCAGTGACATTGAAACCATACTTGAATTCCCTTCCCTGTAACTTTCAAAGCTGAGAGCAAAATATCCAGTAAAACGTAAGTCAGTGTAATAAATAATATGTCCTACTATTTAATGGTTTCTGAGCCTATGAATAAAGGAATGGAAAATTTATACTTAGGACTAGATAGCCCATAGAAAGCAAGATATTCCAAAAACAACATACCTACTAGTATTGTAGCAAAAATGTCACTAATAGGGCTGGGATTGTGGCTCAGCGGTAGAGCGCTTGCCTCGCATGCGTGAGGCCCTGGGTTCGATCCTCAGCACCACATACAAAGCAATAAAATAAAGACATTGTGTCCATCTACAACTAAAAAAAATTTTTTTTAAATGTCACTAATAAAATTTTATAATTTCTCAGTAATACTAATTCTGTACATGGTATATCATTTTCACAGTTTTACCTCACTGCCTGAGTTTTATTATATATTAGCAATTTTTTGTTTTGTTTTTGGTACCAGTGATTGAACCCAGGAACACTTAACTACTGAGCTACATCCCAAGCTCCCCAGCCCTTTTTATATTTTTATTAGAGACAGAGTTACTTGCTGAGTTACTTAGAGCCTTGCTAAGTGGCCGAGGCAGTGTTTGTACATGTGATCCTCCTGCCTCATTCTCCCAAGTCACTTGGATTATAGGTGTGTGCCACCGTGGCTGGCAAATATTAGCAATCTTATGATTAATACTTTTTCCTCTTAGTTTTTAAAAAACAATCTATGATTATTTGGAACAAAAGTTATACGGTGTGTTTGGGATCTACAATGTGTTGAACATTTATAGCAGTTGCACAAAGGACACAAGACAATAAACAGTCTGTGGTAAAGTTTTCATATTCTGTATTCAGTGAGCTCATATAGTACTGACTAAATTGAAATGTTAAAATGGAAATTATAATTCTCATAGCAACCAGAAAATATGAAAGACTATGTAACTGAAATAGGAAAGAATAAACTGAGTGCAATAGTTGTTTGTTTAAGAATATTGGTAGGCCAAGTAGTCCTAATGGACCAAAATAAGAAATAACTCAAATGTTCTTGAATTTTGAAATGAACAATTTTTAGTGCATCCATAAAATACAAGCATAGTCATTAGTACAAAGGATCATGTTACTGAAGCACGCAGCCTTATTGACTTTAACAGATACTGTGTGGTTCAGCAGCTGGATTTAAAATTGCATTGTATTTACATGACATTATATTGCATGATGTCAGGCAGAATAAAAGTATGCTTAATAATGCCAGGCAGGGTGGTGCACACCTGTCATCCCAGCACTTTGGGAGGCTGAGACAGGAGAGACACAAGTTCAAAGCCAGCCTCAGCAATGGCAAGGCGCTAAGCAACTCAGTGAGACCCTGTCTCTACATAAAACACAAAATAAGGCTGGAGATGTGGCTCAGTCGTCGAGTGCCCCTGAGTTCAATCCCTGGTACCAAAAAAAGAGAAAAGTTAATATCTATTACAGTAACTTGCTTCTTGAAACAAAAAGTTGTATGTAAGTGAAAATAGTTTCATGCGATGATGAAACATTCTGTGCTTAAAAGCAGTGAGAGGGCTGGGGTGGGGCTCAGTGGTGAGCGCTTGCCTGGCACGTGTGAGCACTGGGTTCCATCCTCAGCACCGCATAAAGTAAATACATAAATAAAGGTATTGTGTCCATCTACAACTAAAAAAATATTTTTAAAAAAAGCAATAAAAATTTCTATTATTGTATTTGTCAAAACTGTTTAGTTAATATCTGTGACATTCAAGGTATTTACATATGACCTCACCAAAACATCAATGCACAGGGAACAGGGCTGGTCTAGGTTAGGGAATGGGTGGAAGCATAGAGTGAAGGGGGGAGAGAGGGGGTCTCAGTGATGGACACGTGCCTGTGCTGCTTATGTGAAAGGTCGCTAATGAGCCAACC
Organism: Xerus rutilus; assembly: GCA_028644305.1. Taxonomy (NCBI): domain Eukaryota; kingdom Metazoa; phylum Chordata; class Mammalia; order Rodentia; family Sciuridae; genus Xerus; species Xerus rutilus. The sequence goes on from CM053416.1 coordinate 19,172,902, forward strand.
ACAAACCACAGTCAGAAGACTGTATACCCTGACCTTATCGCTACAGCAACGTGGGACTTCCTTCCTTGGTTCACCCCCTTGTCTGCCCTTCTTTTCTCCCCTTTTTCCTCTTGGTGCGGTTGGCAGCTAACCTTTATGATGATTGGTTACTAGCAGCATACCGCACTTTGATGATTGGCTGTTTCTGTTGTAAGATTTAAGCAACACTGCCCAGCACCTAAAAGGATGTGTGAGCACAGTGCTGCAGAAAATAAACAGACTGGTCCTCTCCGTGTCTCCAGACATCTGTGACCCAGTCACCTACGCCCTCCTTGTGGCTGTTCACAGAGCCTCTGCTGGCCAGAGACCCCCACATAGAAGAAATAAAAATGACATGTAATAAGCAGGTATTGAATCTGGATAACTGGTATATGTATTTATATACATTTTACATTTATGTAATAAAACATTTCTATGCTGGGGTTTTTTTTTTTTTGTTTCTTCTTTTTTTTGTGCTGGAGATTGAACTCGGGGGCATTCGACCACTGAGCCACATCCCCAGCCCTGTTTTGTGTTTTATGTAGAGACAGGGTCTCACTGAGTTGCTTAGTGCCTCGCTGAGGCTGAGGCTGGCTTTGAACTCATGATTCTCCTTTTTCAGCCTCCCTAACTGCTGGGATTACAGGCTTGAGCCACCGTGCCTGGCTTCTATGCTGGTTTTTAAGATCTTTGTTGCTTTTTGGGATCATAGATGGAGAAAATGACTTAGTCTGTCCTGAGCAAGGCTGATTCAAAATGTATTTGCTTTTGGACAATTTCTGAAACTTTACATAAATGCTTTCTGTGTTTTTATATGTACATAATATTTCAATGGAAATTTTAAATGTTATGTTTGTGAAATTATTATGTATCTCAGAGTACTAGCAACAATTTGTGATTTGGTTCAAATCTCACTTTCAATTTTAATATTTTCTGGTGTTTATCCATGTTCTAACACTTGGATATAAGTCTTTATTTCAGCCACAATTTGGTAAACATTCCATTTTTTATTTCTATATTTTATTCTTTTCAGTACTGGTGATGTAAACAAGTATCACTTTAACACTGAGTTATATCTTTTCATTTTTTTTATTTTGATACAGGGCCTTACTAGGTTACCAAGCCTGTCATTAAGTTGTATCAGCCTCTTTGGTTGCCAGGATTGCTGGCATGAACCACAACACATGGCTTAACACATTTTCTGTAATAATTTTCCTCAATACATATTTTTTTAAACAATGATGTTCATGAACAAAGCACTTAGAACTGTGTCCTGTGGATGGCATATTTGAAATAATTTTTAACTGAGTTGAATGAGCAAAAATGACTATTAAAGATCAGTTTATGCACAGTATATCAATTGCATAATGCAAGTGCCCTGGTTTGGTGACTGTCCCTAGTGGTCCATGTATTAAAGGCTTGGTCCCCAAGGTGTTGGATTTAGTGACCTTTACAAGGTAAGGCATAAGGGAATTGTGGCCCCTGGTGTTTTTAGTTTCGTATTGCCATGTGCTCCTGCCATAATGTACTCGCACACCTCAGGCCTAAATCTGTAATGCCAGTCACATAACAGCAAGAATCTACAGAACTTTGATTCACAATAAGTTTTCTGCTTGTTATTGATTATCACAGGTACATTTCATAGTTAGAAAAACCTGACTAACAAGTTGGGTGAGCTTGAAAGGCCATAGTCACAAGCACATATGTGTATTTGCACCTTATTCATCAAAGGATGTTCATTTAAAGCAGTGTTTTTTAGTCTTGCTACACAGGATAATTCCTTCCGAATCTTTAAAAAAGCACCGATGCCTGGGTTTCTCTACAGGGATATGAATTACATTACTTTAATCAATTTGGATTTGGGGAATTTGAAGAGCCAGAACTGGGAACTATTGGTTCACAGTTGAAAATGCATTAACCCTGAGTGGTTTCCATGTGTGCTGTGTGGATTTGCCCATGTTAGCCTTTTAGGTGGGTGTTCATAGAAAACAGATTTGTCATGTTGAAAAAAATAAAAGGGTAATTTTCTTACATACTCAGTTGTTAAGACAAACTACTGGTGGTGGATCTATCTTGGTCTCTTGCTTTCATATTAGATATTAGATCTATCTTGGTCTCTTGCTTTCATATTAAAAGAAATTGTTTCGCTGGGCACAGTGGTGCATGCCTGTAATCCCAGCACTTTGGGAGGCTGAGACAGGAGAATCGCGAGTTCAGAGCCAGCCTCAGCAATGGTGAGGTGCTAAGCAACTGAGTGAGACCCTGTCTCTACATAAAACACAAAATAGGGCTGGGGATGTGGCTCAGTGGTCGAGTGCCCCTGAGTTAAATCCCAAGTACCAAAAAAAAAAAAATCATTTTATGCAAAGAAGGTCTAAGTTTAGTCTACATTAAATATCATAAGTAGAGCCACCATGGTGGCACACACCTGTAATCCTAGCAGCTCGGGAGGCTGAAATAGAGGATCAGGAGTTGAAAGCCAACCTTAGCAAAAGTGAGGCCCTGGGGCTGGGATTGTAGCTCAGCGGTAGAGCCCTTGCCTCGCATGGGTGAGGCCCTGGGTTCGATCCTCAGCACCACATACAAAGTAATAAAATAAAGACATTGTGTCCATCTACAACTAAAAAAAAAAAAAAGAGGCCCTAAGCAACTCAGTGAGACCCTGTCTCTAAATAAAATACAAAATAGGGCTCACTGGTATAAGAAAAAAAAAAACATAAGTAGACTACAAATACCAAAACAAAGAATGAAAGAAGGCAGATGTGTACTATATGTGTTATGCACATTTTTGGTTCTATCCTATGATGAGAAATAAAAATAAATCATTTAGACTCTATTTTCTAAATATAGCCCAAATCTATATACCCAAATTATTCCCTATTTAAAAAAAAAAAACAAAAACACTTGAGTGTCCTCTTGAAAATATTTTAATATGAAGCCAGGAAGGGCTGCAGTAAAGGCATGTGAAGCCAGGAAGGATGCAGTGCAGGCCTGTGAAGCCAGGAAGGATGCAGTGCAGGCGTGTGAAGCCAGGAAGGATGCAGTGCAGGCCTGTGAAGCCAGGAAGGATGCAGTGCAGGCGTGTGAAGCCAGGAAGGATGCAGTGCAGGCGTGTGAAGCCAGGAAGGACGGTGCTTCCGTTGCAGAGGTGCCGTTGTTCTGCTACCTGAATTCCTAGAACAGTCGCATGCTTATATTGGCCTACCAAAATCTTTTGAGCTTTTGAGGCAGGCAACAGTGATTTTGAGTCCAAAACCTGAGTAGCCTCTTTGTATCTGTGGTTTTGTAAAATTTTATTAATTTAGAATAGTCATATGGATGTCATCTGAAAGAAAAGGAAAAAGTATGGATTGCAAAAATACCTCCAGTTTTAATCCTTCCTGTATACAGGCCATTGGGATTGTTCTTTTACAGCTGTTCTTATCGACAGGGAGAATACATTTGCCAAGACATGAATTAACTGGCGTTCCTATCACAGCCCGTGGAGCACGGTGAACACGGAGTGTAGTGTTACTATGCTCGGCCTGAACTGTCTCGCATTCTTCCTGCTTTTGTCTTTGTAAAACCCACCAACTCAAGGAGAAGCAGCTCATATTAGGCTTTTGAAGGAGAAGAGGCCATGTGGATGAGAATAGAAATGCCACAGTGGACAGCCAGCTCTCTTCCAGGAGCAGGGGTATCGTGCCAAATAGCAGAGCATATGCTTAAAGGATTCCTGCTAAAATCAGAAGAGCCCAGCTAAACCCAGTCTAAATCGGACTTACTCATTAACTGAGCATTTCAGTCATGAATTAATCAGGGTAAGGTGGTTTGTAATACTTGAGAGCTAATCAACAAATACATCCAAGGCAAACAGGATGCCAGAATTCAAGACATCTTGATTTCAAGTTAACTGACTACAAGTAGGCATGCAAGAAGTACTGATTTTATTATCCTTGATTTAATGTTGAAAATCCTATTAAGTGATCTTGATTTGTGCAGAAATGCATGTAGACATGAAAATGTTCTTGGTACTTAAACTCACACCGTACTCTACAACAAAGGATAAAGCAGACAACCATAGCCATGTCACTAGGGTGAAGGCCCTATGGTAAAATAAGTTTTAATCTTTTTCTTCACAACTAAATTCTGGTGTGAAGGTATAGACAGGTGTGAAGACGTGACAGTCCTCCCCCCTGGGTTTGCATCATTTTTTGTTCACTGTCTAATGTCTGAAAGGGCTACTGACCTTGCCAGGTAGCAGTTGGGAAGTGTGGTCTGACTGGGGAACTCTCATCTCAGAGCACCCTCCTGTGTCTAATAGAAAGAATTTTTTTCTGATTGGGTTTAAAAAGAATATTGGTAAGGAAGACTGTTTTCTCACCTCTGATAGAAAAAGAGTTTAAGTCATTCAATTCCCTGTGGTCAGGGAACCAGAGCCCTTGAATGTAAACTTGCAGTGTGGCAGCCACTTGCCACATGTGGCTAATGAGCGTTTGGAATGTGGCTGATGAAGTGGAAAACAGGTGTGAGATTTGAAAGTTTAATGAGAAATAAATGTAGTTAACCAGCAGTTTTCAGTGGTCACATACTAGAACAATAACATTTTGGACATATTGGGTTTAAAAAGTATAACAATTTACTTACAAATTATAATCATAATATTATAATAAAAATTTTAAATTATTTTGTAGCATTTAAATTTTTATGAAGTACCAATTATTTGTGATAACTTATAAATTATAAGAATTTACAGTAATTTATTTACAAATTATTATAATTATTTATTTCACTTGTTTTACTTATGACCCCTAAAAGTTTAGTTACACATATATTTCTTATTTTGTTTCTATTGAACTTCGTTGCTGTAGAAGATTGTCTACTTTTTCTAAAATCTGGCTGCATCTTCAGAATTCCAGAACATTAGGTGGGTGTGTTGGTGCATACCAGTAATTCTAGTGACACAGGAGACTAAAAAATGTGGATTACAAACTTGGGGCCAGCCTCAGTGACTTAATGAGACCCTGGAAAAAAGTAAATTTTGAAAGCAACTGGGGATATGGCTCAGCAATGCATCACTGGGGTCTATCCCTGGAACCAAACCAACCAACCAACCTCATGAAGCCAGAGTGTAAAGGTTATGATACCCAAAAATGTAAAGTAATTCTCACCATATCATTTGCATTTGTGTATCTGTTATTGATATTATTGTCATTGATAATTGATATAACATTATATTCAACATTAAATACTATGCCCCCTTGCATGGCTAGGTCTTCTTACAAATAGAAAGCTCTGTCTGAAAAGGAATATAACCCAGATCCTGTCAATCTTGGGTCCTGTAACCTGAGTTCAAAATAGTCTCATCTGATACTCAGGGGCACAGGGGTGTGAGCTTGGTATTTTTTCTGTTTAGGTAAAAAATATTCAATCAGAACTAAGTGGGATGATAAGTATTCAATCAGAGGAATAACCAAATAATAAAGGGTAGACTTCAAAATATGGGAGACATTTATCTCTGTCTCAGGCAAATCCTTGGGTCCATCTTTAGGTATTGTGACGCCTGGGTGACTCTGTCACAGGCCCTTTCACTCTGACCTTCAGGGGCTAGAGTAATTGTAGAAATGACACGTCTGCAGGGCTGGACAAAACAGAAGACGGGCTGGTTGAAAGGAGTCAGAACTAACTAATTGTGGGAGCCTGGGCCTTCCTGAGGCCAGCTTTGCCGTCTGTTAACTCTAGTCCAAATCTGATAGAGCTCACTATTCTGTCATCTCTGGCCCACATAATGGGGTTGACAGTGGAGATACTATTTTGTCTTGTGCCAGATTGGTGACCTCAGCCTGGCCTAACTAACACACTCTGTACCTTCTTGCCCACACCCTTTCAGAGTGGATGCTGAAGATAGGGTCATGACATGAGAATTCTGACTGATGTAAATAATTTATATTTGGAGTAGCTGTGACCCATGGAGTTTTCAGTTTCTCTTTCCTTTTCAGATGTTACCCATTTTTTAGTGCATTTTCCAAATATATGGTAAGGATGATTTTCTTATATGTCATATTTTCTCAGCCAATTCACTATATTATGAAGTAATGCTTCCCTGTGGTACATTTTAAATAACACAGCATTTTAATTCATCTTTTTCTCTGAATTGTGGGTGAAATTTTTAAAAAGTGTGTGTGTAGGGGCTGGGGTTATGGCTCAGCGGTTGAGCGCCTGCCTCACATACGTGAGGCACTGGGTTCGATCCTCAGCACCACATAAAATGAATAAAGATATAAAAAAATAATAGCACATTAATAAAAAAAAAAAAGATTTAAAAAAAAAAAAAAAGTGTGTGTGTACTTTCACATGAGAGGAAAAGAGGATTATAATATGAAATTCTGTAAGAAGTATTTGTATCTAATGCATGTCTATAATCCCAGCATTTCAGTATGCCAAGACAGGAGGATCACAAGTTTGAGAATATAAAATAAAAGGGGGCAGTGGTACTCAGTGGTCAAGCACTCCTGAGTTTAATCCTTGATAACAAAATAGAAACTCTTTGAACCTCTTGTCTATTCATCTTCCATAAGCATAGACAGCAGGTTTAGGACCCCCTAAATGAACTATAGAGTGTGATGTCTCTTAAGTATCTGCCATGTATTTGACTGGTCATGGGGGGTAAGAATTGCATGAAGCTGACCCAAAGTGCTCACAGCTACCATGTTTGTTGAATTCCCTAGAGAATGCCAACCTGTGTGTAATCATCCCTTCCTACAGAGCAGCTTGATTTGGGGGAATGAAGCACCTTGTTGGACTAGCTGGATACTCTAGAGATTACAAGAATATCCTGTATAGGTTTCATCTAAAGAGATCATATGTTGGAACATTAATATTATTTTCCCCAAATTTTAGGTTCAGCTCCCCAGAAACACATTGCTGGTCAGCCATGTTGATTCTGGAACTGAAGAGAAAGGCAAAGATAATCTGTATCCTCTTTCCTTTTACCTATCTAGGGAAGATAGATGATAGCTTGTTAGAATTTGAAAGGAGAATATACTATACCAAAGAATTAGAAACAAACAAACAAAAAATCATAGTGTGTTTGTGCAGGAGTCTACAAGGGAAAACTCAGTACATGCAGATTGGAAGACATAGTGAAGTGCCACAAGGTGGGGGTGGTCACTGGATATTTAAGCAGATAGGATGGTGGATGGAGACTGTCTCATTTTAGCTATGAAATGTAATTCTTCACTAGTATTTCATTGATAAAAATGTTTTCAAAGAGGAAAGATAAGAGGCAAATTTTAGAATAAAGTTATATTCAACTAAGATCAATTTTTGAGCCTGTAAAAGAACATCATTGATGGTTAAGTTAGTTCTTAATTCTATCCATGGCTATGATTTTTATTGTTTATTGTTGTGGAGCTCTTTCTAGGCTGTCAGACAAATGCAAATATGGGTAATAAGTGGCTTTTTTTCTAAATATATATATTGTAATACTGGGAAAGCATAAAATATAAGATATGGATGCATCTCAAAGGTTAAGCTGTCAAGGGCTTGTTTGTGGAGGGAAGAGCAAATAAAGAAGATGAAAGGGGAATGGATCAAAGGAGAGTAAAATATTCATGTCTTGCTAGGCTTATTAGGACATGCCAGTAATCACACCTACTTGCAGGTTGAGGCAAAAAGTCACAAGTTCAAGCTTAGTGGAGCAATTTAGTGGTACTCAAAAGAAAAAAACTAAAAGGGGGTAGAGATGTATCTTAGTTGTAGAATGCCCCACGACCACAAAAATAAATAATTCCAAATGAAAGAATCTCTTACCCTGCAGCCATCCTATACTTGAGTTGTTAGAAAAATAGTGTATGTTGGTTTAGGATGACATGAGATGGCTCAGTGATCTAAGGGTTGTACATAGGGGAGAAACTTAAGCTATGTTTGGTTACAAATATTTTGTTCTGACGACTGAATATAAAAGTGTTCAACTAATTGGTTTTGATGGGAAAAAAGTGGAATTATGCAGAGCCAGTATCTGAATCACCCTATTTAAAATAGAGAGAATCTTCTAAATCATAATTAAAAGGGGTATCACTGCTGTAGCAGAACCAAAATCGCAGCCAATATCTTCAACTGCCTGCTTCCTAAAATGGCCTGCATAGTGCCCCATCTTCCCCCACCGACTTTCATGCTCTGTGCATGTTTTCTGTTGCCACCATCCTGATTTGTGTACTTTAGAAGAAACCGGTAAACATGAGTAAAGTGTGCTCTTTTGTTTCGTGAGTAGTTCTATCGGATTGGGTAACTTGAGTGTGCACGTGTAGCCACCCCTAGTTACAGAAAACGGATCATAAATACAGACGTTATTCTGGGACCTGCAGCTGCCACCTCAAGATCGTCAACTCCGATGGGAGTAAACACCAAACTTGTGGCATGTGTACTAAGTGGCATCAGAACTGAATTATTGTCCTACTAGTTGTTGGAACATTGGATTTTGTGCAGACTTGCATATTTGGTATCAAAAGTGGTTACAGAGTTAGGTGTGGTGGCACACACCTGTAATCCCAGTGATTTGGGAGAATGTGGCAGGAAGATGGCAAATTTGTGGCCAGTCTCAGTAATTTAGAGAAGCTCTAAGCAACTTAGTGAGTCCTTGTCTCAAAATTTTTAAAAAAATCAAAAGTTCTGGAAATGCAGCTCAGTGGTAGAGTGTCCCTGGGTTAAATATCTATTTTTTTTTAATATAAAAAAGGCTGTTGCAGAAAAAAGACATCACAGATTACAGCCTTAAACTAACTCTAGGTATGTTTTGTTCACTAGTGAAAATTGAGACCCTGGAAGATGGAGTACTTCCACACTGTCAGGAAGGCATTTAGGGTGCAAGAACCTTTCAGAATTCTTCCCTTACCTGCTTAGTATTCCCTCACCTTCCACTTCAAAATCAGCCATGTGGGGATACGTTTCACAGTGAGAGTGGTTCCCAAAATATGGGAATGTTTAACCTAATGTGTCAGTTTCCTTATGAACTGTGGGATTAATAGTCTATTCAATTAATTTTCTTTTCTATTATTTCTTTTTTAAACATATTTTTTAGTTACAGATGGACTCATTATCTTTATTTTGTTTATTTTTATGTGGTGCTGAGGATGGAACCTCACATGTGCGAGGCAAGCGCTCTGCCACTGGGCCACCACCCCAGCCCTCTATTGTTTCTTTTGTTTTATCTTTGTGCCGTGTAATTAAAGTTTACCTGAGTATTTAAGTGTTTTGTAATAGTTTGATACTTAAGATTTTAATTTATTGTTTGAAAAGTGAGTTCTGATGTTGGAGTCTGAAGAAGTACAAATGATTTTTTAAATAAAGTACTTGTTTTATGGTATGTTTAAATAATGAGAATATAGAAAACTTGAGAGATTGTCATTCAAGTAAATATATGGGCTGCTGGAAATTTTGGCGTGTCTCGTGTGTCTCACTAATCTCATAGCTTCTCCACATCGTGGTGGCCACTGTCCTGTGAGTCTTGTAATTACTTATAATTGTGCTGTGTATAACTCCAGTATGATTGCTTTGTTTGTGCTTCTTTTGAATATTCAATAACTTATTGCAACTGTTTTTTATATTATGATTATCTTGCAATTTTAGTTCCACTTCTTTGCTTCAGTGTTCTGCTTCACATGTGCTGCTCTCTGGGTTTTATTATACCAAACTTATGCACCATTTTTACTGCTTATAACTAATTATTGAGGCTGCAGATATAGCTCAGTTGGTAGCATGCTTTCCTTGCTTGCACAAGGCCCCAGGACCCCAAAAATAAAGTATTATATTGAGTGATTGAAGTCACTTCCTTATGTGAAAGCCAGCTCTTCTAACTTTCATTACAGCTTGTGTCAAACTAAAAACTGTGTCAATGATCATATGGTTAGTGTGATATGTATTTACTCATTTTTATTTCAGGAACCATTGACATTCAGGGATGTGGCCATTGATTTCTCTGAAGAGGAATGGAAATTTCTGGATTCTTCTCAGCAGACTTTATATGAAGATGTAATGTTAGAGATCTGTAGAAACCTGGTCTTTCTGGGTGAGCATAAATTTCCTTCAGAATTCCTAATTCACCATCAATATTTAATTTTTTAACTTTGTAAAATATCTCTTGGCAGCTTCTATTCTGAATAAAAAAGTTTTAGATTCTTGTTTTTAGGATGAAGATTGGAGGTTTGTTTATGTAGAATAAAAAATGTTAAAGATTTTTCTTTTTATATTTAACCTAACTTATCAAAGTAGTGCTCACAGTCTGGACATTGAAAATAGTTCCAAAGTATTTTAGTGTTTCTGTCCAAAACAACAACAACAACAAAAAAAAAAAAAATTGGGAAAATAATTGTCTAGAATCTCCTATGGTATCTTCTCTTACTTTTTTTCTAACAAGAACAGCATTAAGAAATATCAATATTTAACAAGAGAATAACAAAATGGGTCATATTCCATTTTCCAATAAACATGCCTTGCTGTCTCTAAGTCATCCTTGGTCACCTAGCTGTCCCCAAAGAAATAACCTTGGAATTTGCAGAGAAAATTGACACTAGCCATATATCCAAGAAATAAATGGGTAGAAATAAATGAATCAAAGAATACAGATAAGAGGTCCAAAGAGGATGTCATACTTTAAAATATTGAGAAGCTAAAATCACACAAATGATTTTTCCAAACCTGCTTATTTGTCTTGCAGAACTTCCCCTGCCCTATGTTTACCATATTTCCTAATTCTTTAAGCTCTGCTCTGATAGTGTTTCATAACAATTTTTTTTTTTTTTTTTTTTGGTACTGGGGATTGAACTCAGGGGTACTCGACCACTGAGCCACATCCCCAGCCCTATTTTGTGTTTTATGTAGAGACAGGGCCTCACTGAGTTGCTTAGCACCTCGCCGTTGCTGAGGCTGGCTTTGAACTCGCGATTCTCCTGTCTCAGCCTCCCTAAGTACTGGGATTACAGGCTTGAGCCACCACGCCTGGCTCATAACAATTTTTTTGTACTTAAATTACTGATGAAGAAAAACTTTCTACTGTAGCTTTGCAAGTTTTGTTGATTTCTTTCTTTGCTTTTTCTTTTTTTTTTTGGTAATGGAGATTGAACTCAGGGACACTCAACCACTGAGCCACATCCCCAGCCCTATTTTTTTTTGTTGTTTTATGTAGAGACAGGGTCTCACTGAGTTGCTAAGCACCTCGCCATCGCTGAGGCTGGCTTTGAACTCGCGATTCTACTGTCTCAGCCTCCCTAAGTGCTGGGATTACAGGCTTGTGCCACCGGGCCTGGCTAAGTTTTGTTGATTTCTTATAGTTTTGTCTACTTTAAAAAAAAAAAAACACTTTAATTTTTGTGGTTCATATATTTTTATGATTATATTTTGACTCTTCCCTATTTCCTTTTTTGTCTTCTGTGTCTATTTTGTCATTACTTTGGGATTATGTAAGTACTTAAAAACAATAGAATGAATCAGAAATAACTTTCCTAGGTTTATATATGAATACACAACCAGTGTAACTCCACATCATGTACTGCCACAGGAATAGGTAATTATACTTCCTGTACGTCTACGTCAAGATACATTCTCCTATCATGTACAACTAAAAAGAGCAAATAAAAATTAAAGTACTTAGTTTGCACTGCATTTTACACTGAACTAACTTTGGTTTACTGTAAAAATCAGGGTTTTTACATGTGATACGTTGTTGATGTCACAGCTGCTATTCTATCTTATATGCATTAACAGAAATTTATCATAGTTTTTATGCTTTGGTCTTTCAAATTCTGCAGCAGAATTAAATGTTTTATGTACCACAATGACAGTAAAATACAATTTATATTTCTATATATTTTGCTTTGCAAAAAAGCTTTCAAATTTTATCTGGTTTGCATTGCTGTGCAGATTTATTTTATTCCATTTAGTATTTCTCTTAGAAAAGGTCTAGAAGTGGGGAACATTTGACCATTTACATATCTTGAAAGCCTGTATTTTTCTTAAGGTTCAAAAAATAGTATTGGTGTATATAGTATTCTAGGTTTATACTTTCTTTTCCTTTCAGCACACATGACTATATGCTCAAATTCCTTTGAAGACTTCTGCTAAAAAATTAACTGTTAACCATATAGAAGTATCTTTGTCAATAAATCCTCTCGTAGCTAGGCACAGTGGTGCACACCTGTAATCCCAGAAATTCAGGAGGCTGAGACAGGAGGATCATGAGTTCAAAGCCAGCCTCAGCAAAAGTGAGGTGCTAAGCAGCTCAGTGAGACCCTGTCTCTAAATAAAATACAAAATAGGGCTGGCTGGGAATGTGGCTCAGTGTTCAAGTGCCCCTGAGTTCAATCCCTAGTAAGAAACCTCTCTTTCTTAGTCCTATCAAATATTTCTCTTGAAGTGTTTTAAAATTTTGATTATGAAGTCTTTACCTTGAATTTTTAAATTGATTTTCTATCATTTGATATATTTTTCTCCTCACATTTCTAATTTATCAGACATTGTTTCTCAAAGAATCTTTCTAGCATGTCTTTGAGTCAGTTTTCTCCTTTATTGTGTGTGCTATTATTTTAATTAGGATTATTTTCTTTAAAATTCCCTTAATAGATTTTTTTTTTTTTTTTTTTTTGGTACCGGGGATTGAACTCAGGGGCACTCGACCATTGAGCCACATCCCCAGCCCTATTTTGTGTTTTATGTAGAGACAGGGTCTCACTGAGTCGCTTAGTGCCTCGCCGTTGCTGAGGCTGGCTTTGAACTCGCGATTCTCCTGTCTCAGCCTCCCTAAGTGCTGGGATTACAAGCGTGAGCCACCACGCCCGGCTCCTTAATAGATCTTTATAGTCATTTTGGAAAAGGTTTTGAAATTACTAAATAAATACAAATAGGTCAGGTGCCATGATACATAACTGTAATTCCATATAATTGGGAAGCTGAGGCAGTAGGATTGCAAGTTTGAAGTGAGTTTCAGCATCTTTGTGACATTCTTTCTTAAAACATAAAAGCAGTATACATATAGAAAAGTCTGTGGGTGTATTTCAGTGGTAAAACTCCCTGTGTTCAGTCCTAAGTAACACTCTGCACAAAGAGAACAGAAATAAGGGATAAAGTCGTTTACTGCAACATTGAGTCACATATGGAATCTGAACGAGGTGAACCGAGAGGCTGAGATTTGACGTTGTGTGGGAACAGTACAGTTTGAGTGTTGTCCTCATCTGTGGTGCTGTGAAATCTCAAGATGAATTCTGAAGTTCCCACAACTTTTGTCAGCATATTGTTGTAAATTTTATATATTTCTTGAGTGATAGTGGCCTTGGATTATACTGCTCTCTGGCTGTTTTCCCCACCGTAATAAATTTTTACACCTTTGCAGAGTATATTTACCACAGTGTAATATGTGGAATAATTTGTTATTTTAATTTCTTTCAGGTGTGTCTTCACATCAAAACCAAGAATTTTCAGGAGAGCAGGAAATGAAATATTTTTTGCAGAACTTGATAAAGAGAAGGTATGGAAACTAGGACAATGAATATTTAGTTTTAAACAAGGAATGGAAAATTGTGGGAGAGAGGGAAGTCCAGAAAATTCAATGAACATAACAAATGCATGACAGTTACTTATAATGAAAATTACACTGTCATCAGGTTGTGTTATTATCACATGACATCTCAGAAAACTGACTTTCAGTTCATGCCAGTCACTTTGTGTTTGATTAATCTTTTAAATTATATTATTGCAAATATACAATTTTCACTATGCAGTATTTTGTGTAAAACAAGTTAAAATACACAAGATTTTCAAATGCAAGATGTGTATCAAACTACATATACATGCAAAGTTTATAGGTCATTATGAGGCTGTATCCTAAAAATACCTTCAGGAAAATGAATATTTAACCAGTTCTCTCTGCTTCAAACTTATGACTAGAAATATACATTTTAATAAAAGAATCAAAAGAGTGATCAAATACTGATTAATCAGGTATGTTTTAAAAATTTAATAATCTGTTCAGGAGTGCACATTAGATAAAAATCTGCAGATCAGCCAGGCGCAGTGGCACATGCCTGTAATCCCAGCCCTCTGGGAAGCTGAGACAGGAGGACTGCGAGTTCAAAGCCAGCCTCAGCAATAGAAAGGTGCTAAGCAACTCTGTGAGACCCTGTCTCTACATAAAACACAAAATAGGGCTGGGGATGTGGCTCAGTGGTTGACTGCTCGACTTCAATCCTCAGTACCAAAAAAAAAAAATCTGCAAATTATCAATATAAAAGCGTAGTACTTTAATCTGTCAGTTTTATGGGGTGATAAGAAGGTAATTTCCTACAGACTACAGGCAAATTGTCTCATCTTTTCAATACATCTGTAGTATTTCCACTTAAAGACATGGAGGACACTTAGATTAAATTGAAATGAAAGAGCCACAGTGATCCTCACTAGGACATTTCAGTTGAAAAGAACTATTCAGAAATTAAATGTTTTTAAGGGAGAAGTTTGGTAAGCATTGCTTTTTAAATGTAATAAGAATTAAGAATTAAAAGAGAAACCCGGACGCAGTGGCTCAAGCCTGTAATCTCAGCACTTAGGGAGGCTGAGACAGGAGAATCGCGAGTTCAAAGCCAGCCTCAGCAACGGCGAGGCTCTAAGCAAGCAGCTCAGTGAGACCCTGTCTCTACATAAAACACAAAATAGGGCTGGAGATGTGGCTCAGTGGTCGAGGGCCCCCGAGTTCAATCCCCAGTACCAAAAAAAAAAAAGAGAGAAGCAGCTGGATCCTTTTAGAACACATTGATAACCATACATCTCATCTATCATGGATGGCAATTCAAGTAAAGGGAAGGCTCCAGGAACCCCTTGTACAGGTGTCTAGAAAACCCACAGCCTGTGTGGCTTGCAAGACTGCATCTCACACCAAAATCAGACACAGGAGTCTCATGGGAACAGTGGGAAGCCTTCTAAGACTGTCTGGACTCAAGGCAGGAGATAGAAAATACCCTTGGGAGAGAGGCAGCAGTGTGGGCATGGAGCAAATGGGGGCAAGTGAAGGACATAAGCTTGTAATTGGAAAATTGTTGAGAAAAGTTAAACAGTCAACACTTGTCAGGGAAGGCCACATTTGAATGAGGCACGGCTTACCATCAACTTTCTCCTCTGTGGGGAACAGAGTTCTAGTCTGTCTTTGGAATTCATGAGTCTGTCTACACTTGCAGAAGCCCAGTTTTGTAGGTTCTCCTCCCTGACTCCTCATGATTTGAGACAAAGGTGCTTATAAATATTCATTTCTAATTTAATTCCCCTGGAAGCAATCTCAGTGTACTTTCAAAGCTATTTAAGGCTCATATACAAGCATAGTCACTCCACATGATGGGGCATCCAGCACCTTGCCAAGGTAGTTTCCTGCTCAGGAGATGAGCCACCTGAAAAATGAAAGTCTGAAATAACCACTAAAGAAATATGAGACATTGCCAAAAATTAGGTTCAAAGAAGTGGAGCGCCTGGCAGATTCTCTAGTCCACATAAGAGCTGGGACACTGACTAGAAAATGGCTCCAGTTTTTTTTTACTTAAGGGAGTGCACATCAAAGGCACAGATAAGATTTTAGCAGGAGGAGTCTTGCTGCAGACAGGTTGGTTGGCATCCTGGCAAGCCACACCCATCTCTGAGAGGTTATGTGGCTATTTGGCTCCAGCAGATTCTTCCACCTCCAGTGCAGTGCTAAACTTAGACACAAAGACATAAGATATCACATGTACTGGACAGTCTCCAACCAGCAGGACCACCACTGAGTTCCCAGATTCCAGACATTCCTGCTTCATGGCTTCCATTTGGTTTTATTTTCACACACAGTTCACAGATGTATTCTGACAACTCCACCTGACATGCACTACTTCATATTCCATAGCAACAGGGTTTCAAACAGATGCCAAGTTAGAATTCCAGATTTCTACATTTTGTGGTTTTTGAGAGGGATGTGGTTTGTCCTCATTCATAGCATGACAAACTTCCCAAATGTGAGACCCACAGACTTCCTGGATCCTACATATGTCCATAGGAAACTTACTATTATTGCCATAAGATTTTTCTGAGGCCCTCATCCTAGTCATCTCTGGGCATCCCAAGGAATTTGTTTTCAACAAATCCAAAGTGTCCTCTGACTCATTTCAGTGAGCTAAATACATACATATTTTTACCAAAAACCACAATGATAGAATTGGAGGTGAAAAGTTGAGAAGTCCAGCTCAAATACCTCTTCTTCTTTGGCTTCATGGAGGCTGCTGCAGTCCATTGAGGCCACAAGCATTTCCACATGCCTGCCAGGTGCTAGTGGGCTGAGGGCAAGGTGGCACTGTGGAGATGTGGGGTGTTTGCTGAGCTGGAGAGAGGCAGCTGCGTGTATGCCACTCATATTTGAGGACCTGTGTGTACCTTTAAATATCTGCACAGCATTTTTGGAATTATATCTTGCTTCTAAAATATGCACAATTTGCTATGGAGTCTGTTCCATGCCTCAGTTAGTTACTGGAATATTGTGAAATGTTCCATTGAGTAAACATTCACAAATATTTCTGTAGACAAGAGATTAAAAAATAAAGAAAAAATTTCTGACTGAGATTAATCTGATTGTTATTTTACATAAAGGCTGCAATGAACAGCCTTGTGTGGATGCATAGAATTTTAATAAATGTGGGAAGATTTCTATTTAAATACTATTGCTTAATCTGGGGCTGGGATTATGGCGCAGTGGTAGCGTGCTCGCCTAGCACGCGGGAGGCACTGGGTTCGATCCTCAGCACCACATAAAAATACAATAAAGATATTGTGTCCACCTACAACTAAAAAATAAATATTAAAAAAAAAAAATAAATAAAAAAATAAATAAATAAATACTATTGCTTAATCTAAATGTACATATAGATACTTAGAGGGACCTCTACATTTACAATAAATCTTTCAAGACCTGTAGTAAAGTCTCTACCCGACATACTCAGCAGGATATTTGTTGTGGGGTAAAACAATACAAATTCTGTGAAACTCATAACGATTTTATCCTTTTTGAAATCCTAGGAAACATCAGATGGATCATTTTAAAAAGCTTTACAAAGATAAAAATGAAAATGTTTTTAATTCATGCTCAACATTTATCCATCCAAGCTTTCATATTCAAGAAAAGAATTATAAACGTAAGGAATGTGAAAGCACTTTCAATAAAACTGCAAGCATTACTGAACACCATAGAATTCATATTGGGGGGAAGCCTTACAAGTTAAATAAATATATAAAAGCATTTAAAGATTCCTCAGTTCTTCGTTATAGCAGTGATAAGCCCTACGTTAATAAAGAATGTGACAAAGGTTTTACTCAGACTTCATCCCTTACTAAACACCATAGAATTTACAGTGGAGAGAGACCATACAAATGTAAGAGACGTGACATCTTTAAGTGTTCTTCGAACCTTATTGAACACTACAGTATTCATAGTGGAGAGAAACCACACAAATGTAAAGAATGTGGCAGAGCTTTTATTCAAAGATCACACCTTACTCAACACCAGAGAATTCACACTGGAGAGAAGCCATACAAATGCAAAGAATGTGGGGAAGCTTTCACTTTTAAGAACAGCCTTATTAGGCACCAGAGAATTCATACTGGAGAGAAGCCATACAAATGCAAAGAATGTGGCAAAGCTTTCCCTATTAAGCAAAACCTTATTATGCACCAGAAAATTCATACTGGAGAGAAGCCACACAAATGTAAAGAATGTGGCAGAGCTTTTATTCAAAGATCATACCTTACTGGACACCAGAGAATTCATACTGGAGAGAAGCCATACAAATGCAAAGAATGTGGCAAAGCTTTCACTTTTAAGAACTGCCTTATTAGGCACCACAGAATTCATACTGGAGAGAAGCCATACAACTGTAAAGAATGTGGCAAAGCTTTTACGCAAAGATCATACCTTACTCAACACCAGAGAATACATACTGGAGAGAAGCCTTACAAATGTAAAGAATGTTGCAAGGCTTTCAATAGAAAATCAGGCCTTACTCAACACCAGAGAGTCCATACTGGAGAGAAGCCTTACAAATGTATAGGGTGTTGCAAGGCTTTCAATAGAAAATCAGGCCTTACTCAACACCAGAGAGTCCATACTGGAGAGAAGCCATACAAATGTAAAGGATGTTGCAAGGCTTTCAATAGAAAATCAGGCCTTACTCAACACCAGAGAGTCCATACTGGAGAGAAGCCATACAAATGAAAAGAATGTGGCAAAGCTTATACTATTAGACAAACCCTATTGCTTGCCAGAAAACTCTGTAACATGAATGCTTTAGACATCAACAAAGTATTATTGAGAAAAAATGCTTACATGAGGGAAGTACAGCAAAATCATTATTTCATGTATTTCTAAATGTGAGAATTATCAGAGAGAATGTATTTTTAGAGAGTGCATTCCCTTTTTTTTTTTTTGGTACCAGGGGTTGAACTCAGGGGCACTCAACCACTTAGCCACATCCCTGGCCCTATTTTGTGTTTTATGTAGAGACAGGGTCTCACTGAGTTGCTTAGCGCCTCGCCCTTGCTGAGGCTGGCTTTGAACTCGCGATTCTCCTGTCTCAGCCTCCCAAAGTGCAGGGATTACAGACGTGCACCACCACGCCCGGCAAGAGAGTGCATTACTTTTTAATAATTGCTGAAAATTTGCTGGGCATCATTAGTTGTGATAGAAATAAAGAAATCCTTAGATATCAGCATAGTACAGAAAGCTCATCTCTGAGAAGATATTTACTACAAATTAAGAAATTAATAAATACATTCATCTTGTTACCTGGATAAAAATACAATTTTCCTCTAGCTAATTATGTGAAAGTTAAGGGACTCAAGAAGAATTTTCAATCTGGATTTTTTATTGGTGTATTGTGGTGGTGGGCCAGGGCTCTTGAACACCAGACAAATGGTGTACCACTGAATCACATCCTTAGCCATTTTACTCTGTATTTTTCTGAAGACTTTACAATTATATGTTAAATACTTTATTCATTATGGATTAATTTTGTTACCATATAACAGTGAATGTCTCTCAATGTGTTAATACCATCATGTGTTGAATTACATTTTATTAAATTTTGTAGGTAACAGAAAGAAAATACTGTTTGGCAAATTATGTGACATTTATTCATTCATGCAGTGTAATTAAACTTAAAATTACATGAAGACTGTTATCCACATAAATTACATTTTAATCATTTCTCCTTTTTGTACCTACTAGGGAATGAAGATGGGTGTAAGAAACCTATAGGAAGATAAAAATAAACCTAGATTGCTAAACCTTTGATTACTACTTTAATTTTCTTTTTGTACTGGAGATTGAACTCAGGGGCACTCGACCACTGAGCCACATCCCCAGCCCTATTTTGTGTTTTATGTAGAGACAGGGTCTCACTGAGTTGCTCAGCACCTCGCCATTGCTGAGGCTGGCTTTGAACTTGTGATTCTCCTGTCTCAGCCTCCCTGAGTGCTGGGATTGCAGGCGTGAGTCACTGAGCCCAGATACTACTTCAAATTTTTATACTATAACTTATGGATGTTTTGTTGGCACCCTTTCATGTCATAAACATTGATTTTGATTGAATTTGATCTGAATATACAAATATTCCAATCTAATGATAAATTTTTAGAAATTAGAAATTTTTAGAAATTTAGCAATTGTTTTAGAAACAAAGGGACTTATTTAACTGAAAGAATTTCAAGAGTTATGACTTACAATGTCTCTGAGGTACCATGAACAAATTCATACACAATACATGGTTTATTATTTAAAATCTTGCCATACCAATTATGTCTTTTTTACTTATGTGTTACTCGTGGAACACTTAACATAATTTCTTTATTTGATATTTATGGTAAATTGGTTATTTGGCCTGTTCAGAGAATTTAATAGTGGTATTGATGACAGTTACAGGTATTCAGAAATCAGGCTGAGATGTCTCACAGTGAGGATGTTAACATTTTATTAGTATATTTCATTATTTTTCTCTATTGGAGAATGCTAACTCATTTCATATTTGCTTCAATGTAAACATCCTAGGATTCCATTACGTTCCTGAGCTGGTTTGTTTAGGTGGAAACTGCACGGGCTGCATAAGGCAAGAGGTTGCTTTGCAGTTTTGTTTCAGTTTTAGACCAGGGATTGAACTCAGGGCCCTTGGCCCCTGAGCCACTTCCCCAGCCTTACTCTGTATTTTATTTAGAGACAGGGTCTCACTGAGTTGCTTAATGCGTCACTTTTGCTGAGGCTGGCTTTGAACTCACAATCCTCCTGTGTCAGCCTCACGAGCCACTGGGATTACAGGTGTACACCACCACACCTGGCTGTATTTTTTATGAAATAAAATAACAAAACTATGTTGGATTATGTAACAGATGCTCCTTAATAGATAAGAAAATGGGGTTTTGTTTTTGTTTTTAGTTGGTTTGTTTTTGTGTTTTTACAATGAGCTAATTGCTCCATGTAGGAGAATGATACATCCATGGAGAAGAAATCATATCAATTCTGACAGTGAGGAACTATCTTGCAGTTCTGCACAAGCGACTGAATTTAATAGAAAGTTTTCTATTATTTCTTAACAATCTCCAATTTCTCATTGAATCTTCAATATTCAGCTACAAAAGCATCACAACTCTTCTTTTTTTTTTTTTTTTTTTGGTACTGGGGATTGAACTCAGGGGCACTCAACCACTGAGCCACATCCCCAGCCCTATTTTGTGTTTTATGTAGAGACAGGGTCTCACTGAGTTGCTTAGCGTCTCGCTGTTGCTGAGGCTGGCTTTGAACTCGCAATTCTCCTGTCTCAGCCTCCCTAAGTGCTGGGATTACAGGCTTGAGCCACCGCGCCCGGCTTCACAACTCTTCTTTATTGCCAGTTCTTTTTGGTTTTTGCTTTTTTACTTTACACTTTTCACTTTGTCAATCCATATTTTCTTGCAGAATTTTTTCCCTTTTTTTCTTTTGCATTTCTTTTTTTTTTTTTTAATTTTTCTGAGTGAACTGACATTTTAGTAAAGCAAATATAGTATACTTTGGGTATTTCTGGAGAGTGTCTTAATTATAAATTTTATTTAAAATTTATACAAAATATAATTTACAGTTACAGAGTGAAGTTTCAATATATGTATATATTAGGTAAGTCAGTCAGTAAATTGCATACGCTTCACCTGAAACATCCTCATCACTATGGCAAGTAAGTTAAGAATATTGTCTTCTAGTTACCTCAGTATACATGGAACATTATTTATAGCTATAGTCTCACTCATGTGTAATAGAGCCACAAAACTTGCTTTTTCTATATGTCTTTATTCCCCCTGCATGTCTCTTCCCCACTCTCCACATTTAGGGAGAGTATTTACTTAAATGAGATCATCATTTTTTGATTTTACACATCAGAACCTGCTCTTATTCCTTCTGCAGCATATTTCACTTTATTTAATTTTCTGTAAGTTAAACTGCATGACATAATGTAATTTTATAGCAAAATTGAGCATGTTTTCATTTGTTTATTTGCTATTTGTTTTCTTTGGAGGTATGTATATTTAAATCCTTTGGGCTGGGTGCAGTGGCACATGCCTGTAATCCCAGCACTTTGGGAGGCTGAGACAGGAGAATCATGAATTCAATGCCAGCCTCACCAATGGCGAGGCACTAAGCAACTCATTGAGACCCTGTCTCTACATAAAACACAAAATAGGGCTGGGGATGTGGCTCAGTGGTTGAGTGCCCCTGAGTTCAATCCCTGGTACCAAAAAATACAATAAGTAAATAAATAAATAGATCCTTTACCTGATTTTACAGTTGGGCCCTCTGTCCTTTCACTACTGAGTATCAAAAGCATTTTTACAAATGCATTCCCCCCCCCCCCCCCTTGCATGCTCCTTAACAAAAATGAGCATGAATAAAAGGGTTTCTTTTTGGATTCTAAATTCCTATTTATTTATTTATTCATTTAATACAGGTTATGGTGGTGCTTACACTACTATTAAGCTATACCTACAACCTCCTTTTAAAAAATGAGACAGGGTCTTACTAAGATTCCTCATTTGGTATCACAGTTTTGCTTTTCCAGCCTTCGTCTCAGGATGCTGTTTACACTCAAGCCCCATCGTAACCAGCATCCCGCTCCTCTTTTGTGTTCAGAGAAGATATGACTACATTGCCAAGGATGGCCTGAACCTAATACATAAAGCTAGGGCTATGGTGTCCATCACATTCCACCGTCTTTACTGTTCCCCTGCCCCTCCCCCTCCCATGCCTGTGTCCAGAGTTACTCCTTCTTTCCGTGTCCTCCCCCACATTATGGATCAGCATCCACTTATCAAAGAGAACATTTGGCATTGGGTTTTCTGAAATTGGCTTACTTCACTTAGCATGATATTCTCCAACTCCATCCATTTACCTACAAATGCCATAATTTTGTTCTCTTTTATTGCTGAGTAATATTCCATTGTGTATATATACCACAGTTTCTTTATCCATTCATCTGTCTGAGGGCATCTAGGTTGGTTCCACAGTTTAGCTATTATGAATTGAGCTGCTATAAACATTGATGTAGCTGCATCAATGTAGTATGTAGTATGCTGTTTTTAAGTCTTCTGGGTATAGACCAAGGAGTGGGATAGCTGGCTCAAATGGTGGTTCCATTCTGAGTTTTCTAAGGAATCTCAATACTGCTTTCCAGATTGGTTGTCCAATTTGAAGTCCCACCAGCAATGTATGAGTGTGCCATTTCCCCCACAACCTTGCCAACACTTATTGTTGTTTGTGTTCTTGGTATTTACCATTCTGACTGGCGTGAGATGAAATCTTAGGGTAGTTTTTTTTTTGGTACTGGAGATTGAACTCAATGGCACCCAAACACTGAGCCACATCCCCAGCCCTGTTTTTTGTGTTTTATGTAGAGACAGGGTCTCACTGAGTTGCTTAGTGCCTCGCCATTGCTGAGGCTGGCTTTGTACTCCCGATTCTCCTGTCTCAGCCTCCCTAAGTGCTGGGATTACAGGCTTGCACCACCGTGCCCGGCTTTAGGGTAGTTTTGATTTGCATTTCTCTAATTGCTAGAGATGTTGAACATTTCTTCATGTATCTATTGATTGATTGTATATCTTCTGTGAATTTTCTGTTCAGCTCCTTGGCCCATTTATTGATTGGGTTTGTTTTTTTGGTGTTAAGTTTTTTGAGTTCTTCATATATCCTGGAGATTAGTGCTCTATCAGATGTGTGTGTGGCAAAAATTTGTTCCCAGAGTATTGGCTCTCTGTTCACTTCATTGATTGTTTCTTTTGCTGAGAAGCTTTTTAGTTTGAATCCATCCCATTTATTCATTCTTGATTTTACTTCTTGTGCTATAGGAGTCTTGTTAAGGAAGTAAGGTCCTAATCCAACATGACGAAGATTTGGGCCCATTTTTTCTTCTATTAGCCGTTGGGTCTCTGGTCTGATTCCCAGGTCCTTGATCCACTTTGAGTTGAATTTTGTGCATGGTGAGAGACAGGGGTTTAGTTTTTTTTGCTGCATATGGATTTCCAGTTTTCCCAGCACCATTTGTTGAAGAGACTATCTTTTCTCCAGTGTACGTGTTTGGCTCCTTTGTCTAGTACAAGATAACTGTATTTAAGTGGGTTCATCTCTGTGTCTTATATTCTACACCATTGGTCTACATGTCTATTTTGGTGCCAGTACCATGCCGTTTTTGTTACTATAGATTTGTAGTATAATTTAAGGTCTCATGTTGTGATGCCTCCTCTTTCTATTCTTTTAGTAAAAGAGCACAAGGCTGTAAAATTTCCTCTTAGAACTGCCTTTGTAGTATCTCAGATACATAATGTCTGACAATTAGGGAATATATAGATGTGTGTGTGTATATACATGGATGCTCCATTGTTTGGGGCACAGATATTTATGATTGTTATGTGTTTTTGATGTATGGTTTCCTTAAGCAGTATGAAATGTCTTTCTTTATCCCTTCTGACTATCTATGGTTTGAGGTCTACTTTATCTGATATGAGGATAGAAACCCTTGCTTGTTTATGTGATCCATTTGAGGGGTATGTTTTTTCCCATCCTTTCACCTTCAGTCTGTGGATATCTTTTTCTATGAGATAAGTCTCTTTTTTTTTTTTTTTTTTTTTTAAATTTTTTTTTTTTAGTTGTAGATGGACACAATGTCTTTATTTAATTGCTCTGTATGTGGTGCTGAGGATCGAACCCAGGGCCTCACGCATGCGAGGCAAGCGCTCTACCGCTGAGCCACAGCCCCAGCCCCGAGATAAGTCTCTTGAAGACAGCTTATTGTTGGATCATCAATCTGCCAGTGTATGTCTTTTGATTGATAAGTTTAGGCCATTTATATTCAAGGTTAGTATTGAAATATGGTTTGTATTCCTATTCATTTTGGTTTATTTTTGGTTTTTAACTTGACTTGGTTTCTCCTTTGATTGGCTTTTCCTTTACTGTAGTCACTTCTTTTGCTGATTTTCATTGTTTTTTATTTCCTCCTCATGAAATATTTTGCTGAGAATGTTCTCTAGTGCAGGCTTTCTTATTGTAAATTATTCTAACTTTTGTTTATCATGGAAGGTTTTTATTTCATCATCAAATCTGAAGCTTAATTTTGCTGGATATAAGATTCTTTGTTGACACCCATTTTGTTTTAGAGCTTGGTATATGATGTTCCAGGATCTCCTAGTTTTGAGAGTCTGGGTTGAGAAATCTGCTGAAATCTGAATTAGTTTACCCCTGTATATAATGTGCTCCTTCTGTCTTAAAGCTTTTAAAATTCTATCCTTATTTTGTATGGTAGCCATTTTTATTATAATGTGCCTTGGTGTGGATCTGTAGTAGTTTCATACATTTGGTGTCCTGTAAACCTCTTGTATTTGATTTTTCAATTCATTCTTCATGTTTGGGAAATTTTCTGATATTATTTCATCGAAAAGATTGTGCCTTCAATCTTGGTGTGTATGTCTGTGCCTTCCTCTACCCTGATAATTCTTAGACTTGGCCTTTTCATGTTATCCCATAATTCCTGGATGTTTTGTTCATGGTTTCTTATTATCTTTATTGTTTGGTTGACTTTATTTTCAAGATTATATATTTTGTCTTCATTGTCTGAGGTTCTGTCTTCCAAGTTACCTAGTCTGTTGGTGATGCTTTCTATTAAATTTTTTATTTGGTTTTTTGTTTCCTTCATTTCAAAGATTTCTCCTTGATTTTTGGTTTTTCAGAGTCTCTATCTCTCTTGAAGTAATCTTTTCTCCCTGTAATTGCTCTCTTATCTCTTTGTTGGAGTGATCAATGGTTGCCTGTAATTGCTCTCTTATATTATTCTGTGCTTCACAGATCATTTTAATTATGTATGTCCTGAACTCCTTCTCTAACATTTCATCTACTGTGCTGTCAATGGATTCTATTGTCATAGCATCTTGATTTGTTTGGGGCATTTTCTTCCCTTGTTTTTTCATATTGTTCACGTGTCTTCCCCTCTAGCAATGCCTATCTGAGGTATTACAGTTTCTACCTTATAATACCTATAATCTTGTAGTGTTCCTACAGGTTACCAATACCTCAACTCTGGTGTAACTGGGTCTGCAGGTACCTCAGGATGGTCTTACTCGTCTTAGCTATTGTTTGTAGATGGAAGTAGGCTGGGACAGCCATTTGTTGGTAGAGGGGGTCCACAGTGCGGTGGATCATCTCCTTCGTGCATGCATGCTTGGTCACCTCCTCTGCCTGTTGGGCTGGGGTGGGTCTGCTCTGCCTCCTCTGCCCATTGGGCTAGTGTCAGTCTGCTCTGCCTCCTCTGCACGTTGGGCTGGGGTTGGTCTGCTCATACATATGCTTTTAGTTGTAGATGGACACAATACCTTTATTTCACTTAGTCTTTAATGTGGTGCTGATGACCAGACACACCACCTCAGATCTGCCAGGTCAGCACTCCACCACTGAGCCACACGCCGGCCCCTATGGGAGGTCCTGATATGTTGCCTCACTATTCTTGTTTTCTAAGTGATTTTTAAACTTTATGCCTGATTTCTTCTATCCACTCATCATTCAATAGTAAATTCCTCTGTCAGCAGGTGTTCGAGTAGTCTCTATTTTTTTGTCTTATTGTTGATATTTAATATCATTCACTATGATATGATAGTGTACAGAGTATTTTCTCTATTCTTGACGTTTCCTAAGAGGTACTTCATGGTGTACTGTATGGTCTATTTTAGAAAATGGTCCAAGTGATGGTGAGAAAAAATGTACTCAGTCATTGGTGGAAGAAATATTCTATGTGTCTGTTAAGTGTAGATTATTAATTCTATATTTTAATTCTGTAAATTATTTAGTTTTAGTTGGATGATCTATCCACTGATGAGATTGTGATGTTAAGGTCACCCAGTATTATTATGTTGTGATCAATTTGATTGTTGATATTGAGAAGGTTTTGTTTGATACAAGTAGCTGCTCCCTTATTTGAGTATAAAAATGTATGACTGTTATTTCTTCTTGCTTTATGATTCCCTTAAGGTATATGAAATGGCCGGTGTACCTTTCAAATAACTTTAGTTTGAAGCCACTTTATCTGATATGAGGATAGAAACCTCTGCATGTTTACAAGATCCATGTGTATGATGTATTTTCCCCATCCTTTCAACTTTAGTTTATGGATGTCTTTTTCTATGAGGTGAGTCTCTTGGAATTGGGTCATGTTCTTTAATTCAATCTGCCAGACTTTGTCTTTTGATTGATGAGTTGCATCCATTAGCATTCAGTGTTATTGTTGAGAAATGTTTTTTATTTTCTGTCCTTTTGATTTATTTGTAGTTTGTAAGTTGAGTTACATTTTCCTTTGATTGAATATTCTTGTAGTGTAGTTTCTCCCTCTACTAGTTTCATTTTTATCCTCCATTTCTTCATCATAAATATTTCATCAAGAATGTTTTGTATTTCACGGTTTCTTGTCATAAATTCTTTTAACCTTTATTTATCATGGAAGGTTTTTATTTTATTTTCAAATCTGAAGGTTAATTTTGCTGGATATAGCATTTTTGGTTGCCCTCCATCCTCTTAAAATTTGGTATATATTATTTCAAGATCTCTTAGCTTTTAGGGTCTGGGTTTTGAAATCATCTGAGATTTGGATTGCATTACCTCTAAATGTGACTTGTCATTTTTCTCTAGTCACTTACAAAATTGTATTATTCTGTATGTTGGAAATTTTCATAATAATGTGCCTTGGAGTGGGTTTGTTGTGATTTTTGATATTTGGAGACCTGTATTCCTCCAGTCTTTTATTTTTTATTTCATTATTAATTTTTGATGGTAATATTTTATCCCTAAAGCTGTACATTCCTTGAGTTTTATTTCAAAGATTTTATATATACCAATAAAACTTAAATTTGGCTTTTTCATATGATTCCTTTTTTTTTTTTTTTTTTTTTTTGATACCAGGAGTTGAACTCAAGGGTACTTAATTACTGAGCCACATCCCCAGCCCTTTTTATGTTTTATTTTGAGACAAGGTCTCGGTAAGTTCCTGAGTCTTGTCCCAAACTTACAGTCCTTCTGTCTTACCTTCCTGAGTTGCTGAAATTACAGGTCTGTACCACCATGCCTGGCCAGATTATATTTTTTTTAAAAAAACTTACTGAAGATTCAAATAACTACAATGCTTAAGATATGCTAAAGTTATTAAGATTTACTATAGACCATCATTCATAGTTTTAATTTGTTTTGAAAATAAACAATAACTAGCAAGGATAGTTGAAGATGAAAATTTAACATTTTTAAAACAATGTTTCTATTGTATATGGTAAAAATCAGAAATTCACTAAATTCCAAAATTTTTCCCAAAGATTGTTCTGTAAGTTCATCAAATATATGTTTAAATATCACTGCAGTAATTGTTTCCTTCCTGGAAATTACTATGTATTTATTATTTTGTGCATATAATTAACATGATAAACATCAGTAATGATGATTTATCTAATTTATGTCTGAACTTTATTATTTATGTTTTTGTGGGACTGAAAATTTTGCACAGGGCAGGCAAGCTACCAATTAGCTTATACCACAGCCACATGAATCTTACTCTTCAAACATCTGTAAGTAAAATATTAATCTAATGTACAATTTAAATAATATGCTGTATTTGTTCATAAATTTTGTATGTGTATATATATATGTACACACGTGTACAAGAAATTGTATTTCATTACATTAAAGTTTTGTTTGGGGCATATACTTAAGTTTTATATCATATGCTAGTGCTATATATAACATAATAAATACAGATAGAATATGTAGCAGAGTGTAGTGTAATAAATGCTATATGTTGTATAATATAATCTAACAGTATAAATTTCATACATTGCATATATGTATATATTATGTTTATCATAAAGTATATAATAGCTTATATATATAATAGTAATAAGTTGCATGCATTATAAATATGTGACCCAAAGTTTTAATAGGATGAGATAAAAAAAAATAAATTCTATCAGTGTGCCTACTGGATTTTATGAACCACAAAACCCCATACAAGTTGTTTCACAGCAGCTTGGTGTGTGCCATCCTTTCTCCACTTATCCTAGGCACTTACATGGGGTTGTTTACAGTCAAATCACAGGCATTAGCATTTATCAGCAAAAGAGAGTCCAAGTCTCCAAAGAGACTTCAAGGTGAGAAAACAGAAAATATAGCAAGGCAACCCACACAGGTAATTTGTGCAGGCAATAGTCTAAAGCAGGTTTTCTGTATAGAAAATATCAAGAAAAAGACACAGAGAGAAAGTCTTGATATTAATTTTAAGGATCTATCATTCTCTCAAACCTATTAGTGATCTCACACACATGAAAAAGAATTCAACAAGGGTCTGCATTGGTCCAAAAGTCATTCAACAGTACTAGGTTTCTATTGGTGAAAGCCTAGGCTCAACTGCCCGCTCTGTAGGAGTGAGGGAATGAAATCCTCCTTTCCACCTCTTAATTTTCTGTCTGGGTTTCAGATACTATTAGTGTGTGGTGCCAAGCCTCCATAATTAAGATAAGAGTGCTATATAATTTATTGAAACTCAAACAAAAGTCATATTTCATTCATCTAGCAAATAACTTGATGAAAATATTTTAATTATTTTGGAGGAAATATTAGCTAAAATAATTTAAGCAGGAAGTTGTTCTTTCATGTTACTAGGAACTATTCTCAGTTATTAATGTAAGAAATGCCCTGAAACTATAATTACATAACTTGGTATAGTTATCCTCTTTGCTTTATGGAGTTAGAAATATTAGTAAAATTAAATAATACGCAGAACCCAAGTGTACACCCAATTCCCTCTGAATAGGAATTTATAACTTTGTCTCTGAAATAAATATGAGGTGAGAAATGAATGGCTGACAGGTACCCAGGATAACAGTTTATCTTATCATAAAGAACTCAAAACAGATAAAAGGTCAATATGGTATTGATTAAAATTCTATCATCTTAAAGAACAAAAAAGAGAGCCGGGCGCGGTGACTCACGCTTGTAATCCCAGCACTTAGGGAGGCTGAGACAGGAGAATCGCGAGTTCAAAGCCAGCCTCATCAATGGTGAGGCACTAAGCAACTCAGTGAGACCCTGTCTCTACATAAAACACAAAATAGGGCTGGGGATGTGGCTCAGTGGTCGAGTGCCCCTGAGTTCAATCCCCAGTACCAAAAAAAAAAAAAAAAAGACCAAAAAAGATACAACATGATCTGTTGTATCATATCCCTCTGCTTTTATTTTCCACACATTCCTATGTTATGTTGATTATTATAACTTTTCTATGAATTGAATATTCTCCATGTTTGTCATGGGCAATGAAAAGAATGTGAAATACTTCTGAGTGTGAATGATTTTCTCATTTTTATATGTCTAAATCTGAGAAACCAAAGATGTGACTGGTCATTAACGTTTGGGATGCATGTGGACTCTGGAAGTAGACGGCTCAGAGTGTTTCCATCTCCACCACTGACCATATTTTATCACCATGACCGTGGGTGCATTACACCTGTTTTCACATTTACCCTATGATAAAAAATATATGATTTGTCCTTAATTTCCTAGGATCAACTCCAAGCCCTTGGAGGTGACTTTCTTCTGCCTTTTAGGTGCCCTCATTTACCCTACACTAAATTCCCCCAGCCTGTAGCTTAAGTTCCTCTTAACCACCCATCCAATTGGACATGGAGGACCAAAGGAAGAAGGAAATTTATCTCCCTTAATGTGGCTAGATTCCAAATGCCAGTTTTACTTTCCAGAAAGGTGTCAAAAATGAGGTACAGGGCCACAGTGTAAAGTCCTAAGATTGGAATAGCTACTTCTTTTTTAAAAATATATTTTTACTTGTTGATAAACACAATATATTTCTTTATTTTTACATGGTGCTGAGGATTGAACCCAGTGCTTCACACATGTGAGGCGAGCACACTACCACTGAGCTACCGCCCCAGCCCTGGAATAGCTACTTCTAAACTATTTGGTGGCAGCATTTGTAAGAAGAATGAAAGCAAGAATGAAAAGGCCTTCATCACTCCCACACCTCTGGCTGGCCCTGACACCCCAGAGTCCCTGTGACCCAGGACACAGACTTAACACTCCTGAGCAGGCAAATGTACCCTTCCTGGCAAAAGACCTTTCTCCCTCAGCATGGCCTGAGAATGGCAGTGCACTCCCATGGAGGGAGAAGACGCTCCAGGGCGCTAGGCTAGGCAGCTGAGGCTGGACACTCAAGCCTCCAGCCCTGGGCTTCAAATGAATGCTGGATGCCAGATCCGAGGCACGGACCATGTGGGAGGTCCCTAGCGAGACTGGCAGCAGCATGTGAAGCTGGTCAGCTATGCCAGGGGTGAGCCAGGAGGACAGTAGGGAAGTGTGCACTAGGCTGCACTGGGACTGGGACGGCTGGCCCTCGCCTGGCTGTCACCGCCCTCTGAGACAGTGATCCGTTATCTCAGATTAACTCATTATTACATTAGAATTTAATTTCTATAAGGCACTAACAGATAACAACTAAATGTTATAAGGAAAATACAAAATGCAATTCACAATAGCAAAAACATCCTGTTTGCATAATAGCTGTGACACAAGAAAGAAATACAATCGTAAGCCTTACTTAGTTATATACCTCCTGTTCATTTTGAGATCACAATAATCTTTACAACAAAAATGTGTCTTCAGAACATAGTATTAAATGGGCTTAAGTTTAGCCTACTTTGAAATTATTTTAACATGAGAAGCAGAGCTAATTTAGGTGAGGTAGGATTCTTCACAAATCTTAGGTAAAGTGTTTTGTCTGTAAAACTGATCTTTAGCTCTTTCTTTCCTTCTTTTTGTTTTTTGGAAGAGGTGTGTGTTGGGGACAGGACAGGCTGAGAAAGGAGAGTCACAAATTCAAAGCCAGCCTCAGCAAGGGCGAGGCGCTAAGCAACTCAGTGAGACCCTGTGTCTACATAAAACACGAAATAGAGCTGGAGATGTTGCTCAGTGGTCGGGGCCCCTGAGTTCAATCCCCAGCACCAAAAAAACATATATATATATATTTAAATTTCCACCCCAGTGTAGAAAGTAACACAAAATTTTACATACATCTTATTGATAACACGTCCAGATACAGAACATGAAATTATATAAATAAACATCCAATTAAATGTTATTCCTATAAGTTTAAAATCACCACTTCAGGGCTGGGGCTATAGCTTAGTTGGTAGAGTGCTTGCCTCACATGCACAAGGCCCTGGGTTCAATCCTTAGGAACATCAAAAAATAAAAATGAAATTACCACTTCAGACAAGTTTAGTTTGAAGAACACCAGCTTGGTAAAGTGTTCTCCTAAGCTTTATATTTTAAAACTTGTATACTCAAAGAGCATGAATATTTAATATTCAAAGAAGAACTAGTAGTGTCAAAATGCACAGATGTACTTATTAACTAATTTTCACAGTAAATTTAGAATCCACAGATAATTACAGGTTTGCAGAGTTTAGTACTAGCAAAAATCAAGAATAGCTTTAAACTTCTTATATATACATTTAGGGAATGGCACTAGTGCTTAGAACTAGACTTAATTAAGGCAGACAGATACAAGCCAATATTTTAAATGGCAGTGTAGCCTTTTATGCCACATGAAATGTATGAGATAGCATTTATTGGTTAAACCTATATACACTTTCATTTCATGAGTTTCTACAGAACATTTAGATAAGGCTTAGACATTTAGTTTCAGATGTGTACATATCTCTAGTCACATCTATTTAGGTTATTCATGAAAATCAAGGCTGATCAAAATTCTAAGTCATGTGTTTCTCTGACAAAGAAAAATCCAGCCGGGCGCGGTGGCTCAAGCCTGTAATCCCAGCACTTAGGGAGGCTGAGACAGGAGAATCGTGAGTTCAAAGCCAGCCTCAGCAATGGCGAGGCACTAAGCAACTCATTGAGACCTGTCTCTACATAAAACACAAAATAGGGCTGGGGATGTGGCTCAGTGGTCGAGTGCCCCTGAGTTCAATCCCCAGTACCAAAAAAAAAAAAAAAAAATCCTAAAACAACAGACATATATTAATGTTTTACAGTTTTCAAGTCTTGTACAAATTGATACTCATCAGTGTGAGGTTTTTAACAGGCAAAATATGTAGAATAGGGTATCTGGAAAAGTTCAATTTACATTTTCAATAGCTGTGCAAAAAAAGAATGAATGCCTCTTTCTTAAGGGATTCTTCCTCCACTTCTGGGGCGAATTATTTCCTCCTAAAACAAACCCTGATTGCGATAATATTTATCACCTTCCTCAGGGTCCCTTTGGCCTGAAAAGGTCTCCTTCACTTCTGCTGGCCCTCCAGTGGAGACCCCCTCTTCCCACACTAATATGCTTATTACTAAACAAGTAAGTTGTGAGTTGAATAAGGCAGTTATTATCCCCATGAATAAGTAAAATACAATAGTCCTAGAGGTTAAGAAGTTAATTAGCATGATAAGAATGAAAACCAGTATTTTCAGGATATGGGTCTCATCACTTATTTACCTCATTAATATAGAGTGCTAGGTAGCATGAAGAGTTTTGAATTCAAATCCTATGGTTCTACAAATAGGAGGGTTCTAATATTTACTCCGTCAAAGTAGTTAATGAGACGTTTCTTGTGTTTCTGAGGTAATACTTGAATTTGTAGATATTGAGATATGTCACATATGTAAAGCTATATAAAATACTTTTCATAATAAATGTGTAAGTTGATCACATCAGAATTATGAATATGTTGGTTGGATGCATGAGTACAGTAGTTAGAGTAAGAGTTTTAGTGATGAATTAAATAAAAATTCCTAGGGTTGAAGGATTAGAAAATGCTTTTAATAAAGGGGTGATTAAAGATTTTCTTAATGGGATGTATAGTTTTATTGCAAATTAATAAAAATGATTAAGAATCAAATCTATGTATATATATTTGTATGAGGGTAAGTATATAATTGTGCATGTATATTATGTGAATGTGCATGTATACACACGTATATATTTGCATGTATTTGAGTCTGGATCTTTAAAGTGTTTATGTACATATAAGTGTATATGAGCATGCATGCTTATATAAATTCACATGGGCCTGTGTATAGATATATATACGTAGGCATTCATATGTATAAAAATGGGTATATGTATTTGCATGAGTGCACATATATGTTAGAGTGCATGGGTGTTTGCAATGTTTTAAATGTGTATCATGTGCAGTTGTGTGTGTATTTATGCAGGTGTGTATGCATTTGTGTGTCTGTGTTCATATATGTATGCACTCTGTTTATGTATGTGTATCTGTTATGAATTAGATGTTGTTTCCCCCAAAACGTCATGTGAGACCATGTGAGGAGCTTCAGAGGAGAAATAATTGTGTTGCTAGAGCTTTAACCTAATCAGTGAATAAATCCTTGATGAGAATAACTGAGTGGGAGCTGGAGGCAGGTGGGGCGTGGCTGAAGGAGGTGGGTCACTGGGGGCATGGCTTTGGGGTATATATTTATATTTGGCCATTAGAGATCTCTGCTTTCTGATCATCCTGTGAGCTGCTTCCCTCTGCCACACTCTTCAGCTTTGATGTTCTGCCTCACCTAGAGCCCAAGGGACTGAGACCTGAAATTTTGAACCCTCCAAATAAATAAATAAATTTTGAACTTCCCCTAAAATTGTCCTGGTTGGGTCTTTAGTTACAGCAGCAAAAAAGCTGACTAAAACAGTGTCTATGTGTGTGAAGGTGTATGTTTAAGTGTGCACTTGGAATTGTACGTCACTGTAGGTGTACAATGGGGGTGCTAGTGTGTTTTTGCTTATATGTATGTGTGAACATGTATGTAAGTAACTGTCTGACAGAAATCACCCTGAAGCAGAAGGAAGTGAAAACCTCCATGTCTGCTTTGTTAACCTTATGGTGAATCCACACCATGAGGGTTCCAGCAGTGCAATAGTGTGTCTTCAACGTTTGTCTGAATATGTTACAAATATTACAGCAAAGATGCTAATAATGTGCCCCACACAAGAAAGAACAAAGGTCAGGTGTGGTAGCTGTAACCCCAGCAACTCTGAGGCAGAAGGATCGCAAGTGAGAGGCCAACCTCTGCAGTGCACAAAGGCTCCAAGCAACTTAATGAGATCTTGTCTCAAAATTTTTAAGAAAAAGGGCTGGAGGTGTAAGTCAGTAGTAAAGCACCACTGGGTTCAATCTTCAGTATCCAAAAAAACCCAGCAAATAAATAGAAACAAGTTGAGGGTCATGTGCACAATCTCAAGAATGCAAAGCACGTTCAGTATTCAAAAACCTCACTTGACAATGTCAGCAAAACAGTAATCTCTAGTAAAAGTCACTCACACACACACACACACACAAAGCAACAGAAAAAAGTGGCATCAACTTTTTTTTCTGAATTGCGTAAATATCCAAATATTAGCAGTAATCTAAGAAGTGACTGTTTCAGAAAGAAAGAAATCTCAGTAATGACAGCAAGGCTTGTGCTTTGCAGTTTATAAACGCTCCAGCTCTGAGGTGTCATTAAAAACAACAGTCCAGATTCATAATGGGAACCTCATTCTGCAAACCAGTACACGGTAAAAATGGCAGGCTGGAGCACTGTGAAGACTTCAGCCCAGTGAACTGTCATTGTCAACTGTGTGGTGACCCCCTGTGAATCCCACTCCCAGGGCTGTCTGGTTGGTTGGTGTTCACTAAGTGCAGATAGTATTGTCCGTAAGAGTTCTGGCTGGGGAAACGTACAGGACAGCGAGTTTCTTCTGGTGAGTAAACTCCTGGAGAACAAC
The DNA here is from genome assembly GCA_028644305.1 of Xerus rutilus. Classification (NCBI taxonomy): domain Eukaryota; kingdom Metazoa; phylum Chordata; class Mammalia; order Rodentia; family Sciuridae; genus Xerus; species Xerus rutilus. The sequence continues at coordinate 19,208,262 of CM053416.1, forward strand.
AGGTGTTTTGTATTCCACAACTGAAAAATCCTGCAGTCTGTCCCAGGAACTAATAAGATAATTAATACCACGCTAAGATGCTTGGCTGCTGTAGCAGTGCCCTCCATAAGGAGGCTGTGTGTTAGAGTCTTATCAGCCTCTACCTTGACCTCAGGCACACAGCTCCAGGGAATGAAGGAACTCGCTTGACAGATAACTGCAAGGTTTCACCAAGCTCCGCTGCTCCTGGACCTGCCCACCTAGCAGTAACTTCAAACAAGGGACTGTCCTGAGAGCCACACGAAGCTCCTAACATTGCACATCATCATGACAGAACGTAAGGGGGAGATGAGCTGCATAATGTTGCCGACTCTCTTCTGCCTAATACCGTGAACAGTAGTGCACTAGTGGCCCCCATGAAGCGAGCTGGCAGCTCCGGTGAGCACCTCCTTTTTCTTTGCCATTTTACTTAGTGTCCATGTCTCCCTTTTGATTCCTTTACAATTGTCCCCAATGGTGTTTGCTAAAAAATAATCAGGGGCGTGTTGAATCAGAGCCACATCCCCAGCCCTCGCTTGAGAATGTCCAGGCAGGTCTTGCTGACTTGCCCGCAGCCTACCTAAATGCCTGAGGTTGACCTTGACACTCAACCCCCTGCCTCAGCCACCCGAGTGCCTGGGCGTGTG
>CM053417.1:0-26205 GCA_028644305.1 Xerus rutilus
TCACTTCCAGCCTGGATTCTAGGCAGCCCATCTGTCCCCATATTAGACCACTCAACAGTTCTCCCAGAGGAGATGGGCTCTCCTGTCCACCCCAGTGGGGACATCCTGTGAGTATGATGAGAGATTGTACCACAACACATCTGGAACTGCAGGGCCAGAAGAACACTGTGCACTATGACTGAGAGTACTGGACACACAGAACTGGGTACACACTGTCTACTGTGATGGAGAGCTCTGGACACAGAACCAGGTACACACTGTCCACTCTGACTGAGTTACAGACACACAAGACCAGGTGAACACTGTCCCCTGAGAGTCCTGGACATAAGACTAGGAGGACGCCCAGCACTTAGGGAGGCTGAGACAGGATAATCGCGAGTTCAAAGCCAGCCTCAGCAACAGCGAGGTGCTAAGCAAGCAACTCAGTGAGACCCTGGCTCTACATAAAACACAAAAAATAGGGCTGGGGATGTGGCTCAGTGGTCGAGTACCCCTGAGTTCAATCCCCAGTACCAAAAAAAAAAAAAGACTAGAAGGATGTTTTCTACTGCAGTAGAGTCGGATACAGGGCAGTCCAATATGAGTGAGATTCCTGAACACAGGACCAGAGGCACACTGTGCCCTGACTGAGAGTTCTGGACATAAGACTTGGAGGGTGTTGTCCACTGCAATAGTCTTGGATACCGGGCTGGGTGCACACTGTCCAATGTGGGTAAGATTTCTGAACACAGGACCAGGGGCACACAGTCCAATGTGACAGAACTCTGGACACACAGGGCTGGGTGTATCTACTGCAACTGAGAGTCCTTGCCACATAGGACTGGATGCATACTGATACAGACTGGGATACTGTTGTCCACTGCAGCAGAGTCCTGGACACAGGGCTGGGTGGAGACTTCCACTGTGAGTGACAGTCCAGGACACACAGGACTGGGTACATACTGTCCACTATGACTGAAAATTCTGGACACAGAGGACAAAGTGCACACTGTCCTCTGTGTCTAATAGTCCTGGACACAAGGCAGAGCACACACTGTCCACTTTGAGAGTCCTGGACTCACAGGGCTAGGTGCACACTATCCCATGACTGATAGTCCTAGACACACAGGCTGGGTGCATACAGTCCACTGTGACTGAGAATTCTGGCACAAAGGGCACAGTGCACACTGTCCATTATGTCTGAGAATCCTGAACATCTGACCAGGTACACACATTTCACTATGACTGAGTCTTGGACACACAGGGCTTAGTGTACAGAGTCCTCTGTGACTGACAGTCCTGGACACATGACAGGATGCACTAGTGTGGACAGTTCCACTGTGACTGAGAGTCCTGAACACATGACAGGATGCATACTATCCACTGTGACTGAGAGTCCTGGGCACACAGGACCAGGTACACAATGTCCACTGCAACTGAGAGTCCTGGCCAGATAGGACTGAGTGCTCACTGTCCACTGTGACTGAGGATCCTGGACACACAGGGCTGGGTGCACATTTCCAACATGACTGTGATTCCTAAACACAAAGTCACTGTGACTAAGGGTCCTGGACACAGAGGGCTGGGTGCACACAGTGCACTGTGACTAAGAATCCTGAGCACTGGACCAGGTATACACAGTCCACTATGACTGAGAATCCTGTACACATAGGCTGGGTGCACAGTGTTCACTGTGACTGAGTCCTGGACACAGGATCAAGAGGACACTGTCCACTATCAGAATCCTGAATCCAGGATTGGGTGGAGATCATCCATTCTGACTGACAGTCCTGGACACAGGCCTAGGTCCAGTGAGGTTCCTGGACCTGCAGGCCTTAAATGGTCACTGCTGTAAGTTGGTCCATGCTCACAGCAGCACTGCCCTTCAAATCAGTGGGCTGTGGGCACCTTCCTGAAGGTAAACAGACTGGAGAGGTGCCTCAGAGATCTCTGGAGGCAGCATCCTGTGCACTCTCAGCAGTGACAGTCACCACCCCCATACCCACCATGGTCTCTTATTCTTCTGAACATGAATTTTGGACCTCAGGCCCCTGCCTACCTGTGCCTGCAGTTCCATGCTGTGGCCAGTCTCAGGGCTCAGCAGCGGTTCTGTGGGGCCCCATCCTGGAGCACACAAGTGTCCTGGAGAAGCCAGAGGAAGGACAGGCAGTACCTGCTTTCTGCAAGGACAGAAAGTACCCTCTGCGAGGACAGACAATACCTGCTTTCTGCAAGTGTGATGTGCACTTCCTTGTGTGCCAGCAGCTGGCTGATAGACATGGGCAGAAGCTGCAGGTGACCAGAATGAGTTGAGACAGGCAGAGGAGGAGCAATGGAGGCCAGGCTCTCATTTTTCTCTTGAATTCACAAAATTTTGCAGGAAGACACTTTGATAGAAAAACAAAAGAAAAGCCATTTTACTTAGGTTTTGAGGTTCACTACAACCGACACCTCTGAGTACAGCATGTGGGTTTATGTTACAAGGTAATAGAAAGGGGAAATCAAGGCAGATAGAGACAGAAGCCATAGCATGTTGATACAGTGACTGGTGTGGACAAGGTGGGCCCACATAGGGTCCCCTCAGCACCTCTGCTTTGCTGACCTCAGCAGCTTCCCTTCTGGAGTGCCTCAAGGCCCATATGACTAGGGCTCCAGCTGTCACATATGTGCTCCCCACCTGCACCAGGAAGAAGAGATAGCAGGATGGGACTGAAGCCTCCCTTCTGTATCTTCTCTAGAAATCCCTTACAGTCCTCTACTCTAACCATACCAGAGCCATGGTCTTGGACAAAAGCATGGCTTCTCCCAGTGCATTCCCAGTCTCTTATGGCAAAGAAGGAGGGAGTAAGCCTTGAGATGACAAGCTGCTGTCCTGACCACCAACCCATAAGGACTGAGACCATCTGTTCCTCAGACCAGTCTTCACTGCAGGAGCTTAGGAAATTAGGCTCTCCCATCTTAGACTTCCACCTTTCTGTCCAACTTGCTTGCACAATAGTGGCTGCAAAAAATACCCTGAGCCATTCTGGAAATTGCCTTTAACTTGTTATTTTAAAATTTATTTTGCATACTAGTACAGGTACTTGTGTGGGTGAAGGATCTCAGAAAGCCAGTCTCATCCCCTGCTTCCTGGTGGAAGCCCCTTCCTTATTTGGAATCTCACCACTCAGTCCACATCAAACCTGAACTCCATGTGTAGGACTTCATCTCCATTTGCTGTTGTTCCTAATCATCAGAGGGGAGATGTACCCATGATCTAAGAGTGTTTTTAAGTCACCATGGAGATACCAGGGTGGGAATTTGAGGGTCTGGGCTCATTTGGAGATGGAATTGAATCCTGAGACTGAGGAGATTTCCCCAGCTGTGATTCTTGGGCGCCAGGGCCCAAAACCTGGAAAAAGCAAGTCTCAAGGACAAAGGATGCTGGGGTCTAGGTCTGAAGCTGCTCCAAAGATAATCTGGGTATAGTCATGGATGGGTTGCTACCTGTAGAACCCAATCTTACAAATGCAAAGTGTCTCAGGGACTGGAGGAGGAAAAGTCATGGGAAAGGTCACCTGGGCAGGGATTCAGAAATGGGCAGCTTGAGGGAATGCCCAAAGATAGAGCCATTGGTATTTATGTTCCAGGGAACTCAATGTAACCTGCCTGGAGCCAAGGAGCAGTATGTCCAGGGCTAGAGGCCAACAGGCTGGGAAGGCATCCTTGCTCATTTTGCCCCTGTTCTCACCTAGAGTCAACTTTCATCCAGAGGAAAAACCAGGTTTCAACATAGGCAGCAATATATCTTGGATAGGAGAGGGCATGAGGAGGAGCTGTTCCTGCAATAGGGCTCAGTATCAGGGGTCACAGACCAGCACAGGCCCACTATGCTTAAGTCCCTGTCAGATACAGGACACAGGACTACTTGATATGGGAAACACCAGGTCTTCAGGACCTTTGCCTTTCAGCCATGGCTGTCTTGCAGCATGTGATGTGGGATCCAATAAATTTGATCCAATCCTCTTCAGAGAGAGAAGGTGAGTCCACAAAAATCAGGTGAACACTAAGTTGGCAAATGTATCACACCAATGTAGTAAGCAGGTGAAAATTTTTGAATATTTGAAGAAAAGCATGGAGTTACAAAAGTAGTCTTTACATTATCTGGGGAAAGTACTAAGAATCAATGCTGAAAAGTGAGTGCTTTGGCCTTTTAATGTACTCAGAACACAAATGAAGAAAATTAAAGATTGCTGAAGAATCTGAGTAACTTGGGTTTACAAAATTTAAAGGACATACTGAAAAAGCCAATTAATTGTACAAGTTATTAGAAACTATGGGGAATTGTAACTTCTGGAACATGTTGAAGTCTCAGGAACACTCAGCTGAGTTGAGGCTGGCTGAGCTTTCATGGGAAGGGCAGTTTGGGCATGAGAGTAGGTGGTAGAGGGCTACATGTGAAGCCATAAAGGAGTTGGGGGGAGCTACACAGGGGACCATGGAAAGAGGTGATAGAGGGTAACACAGGAGGGGGTGGGAGGAGTAGGTGGAGAGCTACACAGGATATATGAGATGGTGGAGGACTCAACTGGAGCCCATGAGAACACATGGTAAAGGACTTGAGAGAAGGTGGTGGAGTGGAGGGATACACTGGGTATGAGAGAGGACATGGTGGAGGACTAACCTGGAAGAGATAGAGGGGTGTGTGGAGGGATTGATTTTCAGAGCCTTGAGGGGAGATGGTAGAAAGAGAAATACTAGCCCAAGAGGGGAGGCTGTGGGAGAATACACAGGAGATGACAGGAGTTGGTGTCAGCTACAGAGGGAGAGATAATGGGGAAAGGCTACATAGGGGCCACAAGAGGAGGGTAGGAGGCTACACAAGCAGTGAAAGGTATATCATAGGCCCTATGTGATGTAATAGAGGGCTACTCAGAAAGCTGTGAGAGAAGTGGTAGAAGGCTACAGAGCTGCTCATAAGAGGAGGTGATCAAGGGCAACACAATGTGAAGGGCAGTATCTCAGGGATGCTGAGTTCTAAGGAAGTCTTGGATTGACCCTCATCCTGACCTCTCTTGCCTATATATAACTCTAAAACACTAACCCTAGTCCCTATCTTCTTTTACCATGAAACACTAAATCTAAGCACACAAACCATGCACTTCTGTTTAACTTCTACCCTGTAAACACCCCCACTACCACCTATCCTGTATCCAACACTTAACTGCAAACCCAGACCATGAATTTGTTTAGGCTCAACCCCAACCATAATTCACACCCTAACCATAATGCTCATCATAGAATTTTGGTTTCCTGATCCTGACCTTGAGGTGGGATTGGGCTTCAGAGTGGCTGACCTTGAGAAGGGGATGGCCTCAGTGTGGGTGACATTTGCAGGCAGGCCTCTTTCCTTCTTCCAGAGCTGGTTGGTCACATCTGCTCAATTCTTGGAGTGCATTCTTCTGAACCAGGTTGGAGAGATCCAAGGCCTGCTTTGCCTGAATGTGAACTTGACCTGAAACAATCAAGCCACTTTTTCCAGTCATTGTGAATATTGCACCTGAGTGTCACACCAGCCTTCTACTGGAGCATTTGTATACCTTGTTAATGATATTAAAACAGGCTCTGAAACTCAGCACACCACTCTGAGGTGGCTGCCCTGGGCCACATGGTGATAAGTGGCACAGCTGAACTCCTGAGCACAACCCCAACCCCTACTTACAGCTCCCCCACCACCCTTCACCATCTCCAAGACAAGGAAAGAGAGATCTCAGTCCTTGACAGGGACAGTGTACTCTGGGGCAGATGTTGCTTCTGGGAATGGAATACTGTCCCAGGAGTGACTGAAGGGAGATGAACCAGGGTGAGGGAGCATTCACCTAGTGGCATCTATTTCTGATCCTCAGCCTGGAACCTATACCCTACATGCCCCCTGTGGACTCTGACCACAAGCATACTGGATTGGGATGGGCTTCAGGCATGGCTATACACTCCCCAGACAATGCAGTCTGGATTCTTACCAAGATCATTTGTTCAATTCAAACTCACTTTCCAGCATCCTGGGAGTCAGAAGCAGCCTTAATCAGACTCTGCAGGCATGTCCTACCTCATCCCAGACCCAAACATAGCTTCTTCTCTGCCAAGAGTGACCACTGTCCAATCCGACCAGTCATCCTTTGCAGGCCAGACCAGGAGTCACTCTTTCCAGGCCAGGCAAGGTGGTAGCAGGAGGTTACTGGCATCATTCAACCTTACCACTCTCCCAAGAAGAGAGCAGATGGAGACAGGCTCTGCTGGTCCATTGGAGCTACTAGAGCCCCAACTGGACAAATGGGCAGTGCTCTTTCAGTGAGTTTCCTTGTACCTGCAGACTTGGCTCAAAGCTGCACAGAGCACAAGAGTGAAACCAGAACTTGGAATCTTTTTCACTCTCTCTTTCCTATTTCTCTCGTTCATTTGACATTTCCTTCTTTGTTTCTTCCCTGACTTTCCATTCCTCACAAACCTTCTTTTTTCTCAATGTGTTCTGGCTGTGTTCCAACACCTGTGTGCCCAAACACCTGTGCTTAGTTCAAATTTCAGCCTTGGCCTCTGAAATTACTGGTACCTCAGGCTACCACATCTCTCCATTTCTAATTTTGGATGGTATGAATTATCTTCTAAGTTGTTTCTCCTGATCCTGTAGGAAAGTTCTTTTTGAAGATTTTATTTGGGTTCTCTTGAATACACAGTGATATTTCTTCTGACATAAAACATAGTTAACATCTAGATAGAAAAAAAATTTATATATTACTAGCATCCCATAAACATTTTTCTGTTTGTCTTATTTTGTTTATTTGGTTGTCATCCACTCCTTCATTTATTCACTCATTTACACCTCAGCCCTGGGTATCACACACTTCAGGGAAAGCCTCCATGCACTGAGCTCCATTTCCAGCCCCATGAGGTTAGCAGTTCAAGGCATGGAAGATGACATATTCTCCAACAATGCTAATCCCAGGGAATACAGCCTGAGACACATGAATTTGTTCTTTTTCCTTAAAGAAGAAGCCCAGATTTCTTGGATACCTATGTTCATTTTTATATATATATTTTTTTAGTTGTTGATGGACATAATGTCTTTATTGTTTTTTTGTATGTGGTGCTGAGGATCGAACCCAGGGCCTCACGCATGCAAGGCAAGTGCTCTACCGCTGAGCTACAATCCCAGCCCCCTATGTTCATTTTTAAAGAAACTGTCCAGTGACTAGGGTGGCTGAGGTTGGATGGCCTGTTTAAAATGTTCCTGGGCAGTCTCTAGAGACCCTGTCCCAAAACACATAAAAGAGGCTGAGGCTGCAGGTAATGTGCACCTGGGTTCACTCTTCAGCATCACAACAAATAAAATTATTTGATGATTTCTTTTCTTCCCTCTATCACCCTCTCTTTTATTATTTCTCTCTGAAATGCTGCCTTTATTCCAGGACGAAAGAAAAACTAGACTTTTTCTTCTCTGTCCATGACTTTCTGTTCCTCTCTTCATGATAGTAAGAAGTCATGATGTAGTAATTATATGATGATTAAAGAATACTCTAGGGTGGCCACTGTGTGAACACTAAATTAGGATTAGAGACCACAGTGTGGAAATTATATTAGTTTTAGAGGTTGCAGTGCGGACATTATATTAATAATAATGTTGTGAGGCAGACTACATGTGTCTTGGCAAAACAGACTCTATTTTACACTGAGGCTCCATTTTGTATAAGAAGAGACCCCTCTCATTCAAAAGCCCACACTTGTATCTCCCACATCCTGCTTCTCATGCTAAATGCATCTTGTTTGGCAGCATATAATGTAAAAAAAGAAGAAAATGTTTCTCAAGATCTTATCTTTTATTCCTATGCAATATACCCTGACTTGGGTTATTTTGACCTACTTCACTTGTGGTTTGGGGATATAAAAGACATGCTTTAAGCCTTGGTGGGGATTGAAGAGTGCAGAGTCAACTTAGTCACTACCCATCAGCCATCAGCAAATAAAGCTCCTTGTCCTGCTTCAAGACTGATTCCGTGAATTATTTTCAGATGTGCCACAACACCCAGGCATGGCATGTCCCCAGGTGGGTCCCAACAGTTAGAGTTAGTGTTACCTCACTGTAGACACAGCACCTAGGCATCTCCAGCTGTGGCAACTCTCCAGGTGAGTCCTGAGGGTGAGGATTTGGGTTACTTCTCTGTAAACACAGCCCCAAGGTGTCCTCAGGACATGGCATCTCACCAGGTGGGTCCTGAGTTGAAGAAAGTACACTGTGGACACAGGACACCTGCCCCCAGTGGTAGCTACACATGGCTGGGGAAAGGGGAAGATCAGAGAAAGAGGATCCACTGCTGGCCACTGTGGGCAGTACAGGACACTGGGGCCTCATTATTTAGAGCTGCCCCTGTGTTCCTTCTTGGCAGTCCTGGTGAAGATTTGAAATTTATTGTTCTGATTTTTCTAGATCATGATTTTGGAAATCAAAAAGAAATAGAGCCCACTATCCCATGTCTTGATCAGAATGGATGGAGATAGCAAGAAGCAAGTACATGGCTGCTGCCATCTTGGGGCACAGTCACCTCTGTCTAGGGACACTGACCAGCACCTGGAAGTCTATTATCAAGGTGCCTGCAGTTTGATTACACCTGAGGTCTTCCTAATAGGTGTGCTAATAGCCACCATCTTGTTAATTATTCACATGGTCACTCCTTTATGTGAGCACATTCTTGGTAGTGTCTCTAACTGCAAATTAAAACAACATTGAAATCTTGGGCCTGCAGTGTGGTGAAGCCTATGGAAACTGAAACCCAGATCCATGACTTTGCAGCTAGGTCTATGTGGGCCTGTCTGAGACTAGCATTCCTGTGGAAAATCAGAAACTGGGAGCATTCCACCTGGGGTAACACAGGTTAGAGAGGCTGGAGAGAGCTGGGCTCTCACCAGCTCTGCAAATCCCGAAGTGCACATGGATGGACTGGGCTGCTACAGTGTGTTGGAAGGTTGCAAGAAGGTGTGAGGAATCTTGCTCTCAGCTCACCCAGCCAGCTGGGGTGGCATCCACTCAGGCCAGCACTCACTGGTCCCTGGCACCAGCCTGGTCCCTGACTCCCTCCCCAGGCTGGCATCAACTGATTCCCTGGTCCCACCAGGTCTGGCAACCAATAGGGCCCTCTGGTTCCCCAATCCCTTGTCTCTCAAACCCTCCCTCACCACCACTCTGCTCCAGTGCTCAGAGCTACATGGTTGGCCTGCAGTTCCCAGCATCTTGTCTTGATCTGCTTGATACAGAACATCTCTCTGTGACAGGTACACAGGTCCCAGTGCTCAGCCCTTTGGACTTCCTGGGAGAAAAGTGCCTGACTGGGAATTCAAAATGGAAAGAGTAGGAGAGATCATGTTTGGAGATTAAATCAGAGACCAGGAATTGTGGGGTCAGCAGGCAACATAAGGGGCTAAGATCAGGCTCCTACATCACATAAGTGGAACCCAGAGGAGATTCCTGGAGTGCAGCCTTCCAACATGGACCAGAAATTACTGTACCCCACCTCCAGGAGTTCCACCTCTAGGACTAACACTCCCACCCTAGAAACCTTCACTATCCTGAGGGTGGAGCTACCATAAAACTCCAGATGACACCACCTATCGGCGGAGAGGGCAGCTGAGAAACCTTTGAACAACCATTCAATTTTCCATCGAGATTTTTTTCTTTTTTTCTTCTCTCTCTCTCTCTCTCTCACACACACACACACACACACACACACACACACACACATCTCTACCATTTTTGAAACCAAATATTTTTCTTTTTTTTTAATATTTTTTTAGTTGTTGATGGATCTTTATTTTATTCATTTATTATTTTTATGTGGTGCTGAGGATTGAACCCAGTGCCTCATGCATGCTAGGCAAGCGCTCTACCACTGAGCTACAGACCCAGCCCATGAAACCAAATATTTTTCATGCATCAGTTTATTGAAGAATGGAATGTTTGAATAGTATATTACAGTTTTGTTGTGTATTCTTTTATTTTTATTTTTACTTTTTAATTTTTTCTTTTCTTAATATATATATATATATATATTTTCCTCTAACTTATCTGTTTCCTTGTACTCCCTTTCTCTCATTTCTCCTACTAACTGCCAATCTCTATTGATTCCTCTTTCATTCTTTCTAAAATCTTTCACTTTTATCTTCTCTCCTTCCTCATAAACATCACATCCTACACCACTTCTGTTCTCTCTTTGTCCACCATTAGCAATTGTAAACCATTTTGCAAACTTACTGTTGATATTGTAGACAATACTTGAACACATCATTTCTGTTTATCATGATAAAACTGTAGATGTCTTAATATGAACTATTTGGCTTAAAGCTGCATATTGTTTGCATTTAGTGATGTTAACATTGGTCTTCCCCTTAAAGACAAGGTACTGGAAGCCTTTAGGTACACTATAAATCTACAGGGTAGCAACTCAGATCCACACTGCTAGATGGGAAGACACACAAACAACATGAAAAAACAAGGGAACAAAGCAGCCCAAACAAACCAAGATGCTCCAATAATAGAATCCATTGACAACACAGTAGAAGAAATGTCAGAGAAGAAGTTCAGAAGGTACATAGTTAATCTGATCTGTGACATAAAGGATGATGTAAGGAGTGAAATCAGAGATAAATTTCAGGAGGTGAAAGATCACTTCAATAAAGAGAGATTCTGAAAAGAAAGCAGAAATCCTCAAAATGAAGGATCATTTAATTAATTAATTAATAAACCAAATTAAAAACTTAATTTGGTTTAATTTAATAAACCAAATTAAAAATTGAATGGAAACTATCACCAACAGACTAGACCACTAGGAAGGCAGAAACTCAGGCAATGAAGACAAAATATATAATCTTGAAAATAAAGTTGACCAGGCAGAGAAGATGGTAAAAAAACATGAACAGAACTTCCAAGAATTATGGGATAACACAAAAAGATCAACTTTAAGATTTATTGGGATAGATGAAGGCACAGAGATACAAACCAAAGGAATGTACAATCTCTTCAATGAAATACTATCAGAAAATTTCCCAAACATAAAGAATGAATTGGAAAATCAAATATAAGAGGCTTACAGGACACCAAATGTACAAAACTACAACAGATCCACATCAAGGCACATTATAATAAGAATGCCTAACATACAGAATAAAGATAGAATTTTAAAGGCTGTGAGAGAAAAAAATCAAATAATTTATAGGGGGAAAGCAATTCAGATCCCAGCTGATTTCTCAACCCATAACCTCAAAGCTAGGAAGTCCTGAAAGAAAATGGATGCCAACCAAGAATTTTATATCCAGCAAAATTAAGCTTCAGATTTGAAGATGAAATAAAAACTGTACATAATAAACAAAAATTAAAAGAGTTCACAACTAGAAAGCCTGCACTACAGAACATTCTCAACAAAATATTCCATGAGGATGAAATGATAAAAAAGTGAAAACCAGCAAAGGGAGGGACTACACTAAAAGAATAGTCAATCAAAGGAGAAACTAAGTCAAATTAAAAACCAAAAACCAAAATGACCAGGAATATAGATCACATCTCAATAATTACATTGAATGTTAATGGCCTAAACTCAATAATCAAAAGACATTGACTGGCAGATTGGATTAAAAAACGAGACCCAACAATATGCTGTCTTCAAGAGACTTACCTCCTAGGAAACGACATTCACAGACTGAAGGTGAAAGGTTGCAAAGAAACATATCACTCACATGGACTGCATAAACAAACAGGGGTTTCCATCCTCATATCAGACAAAGTGGACTTTAAGCCAAAGTTAATCAGAAGGGACAAAGACGGCCATCTCATATTGATTAAGGGAACCATACATCAACAAGACATAACAATCACAAATATTTATGCCCTAAACAATGGATCATAATTCTCTGGTGTGTGTTTTGAATGCCTCCACTTTTTACTTAACTATATATCCCAACATCTGTCCATGTTGATATGCAGAGATTCACATCAGGCTTTCAATCCTGGACTAATATTTCATGATGACCTTTTTGTTAATTGAAGCCTCAGTCCTCTATTAATGAATATTTGATTTTCCCAATGTCCATTCTATAAGCAGCATTAGCCAGGGCACAATGGATAAAGCTGTATAACTTGTTGCATTGAACAGCTGGACAATACACACCAGCTCCTCCTGGAGCACTGGCTCCACAGGGACAGCTCAGCCCAGTTGTCCCTGAAAACTCAAGCAGCATAGTCAGGAGCAGCAAATGACTGATAGTCTTTAAATTGCCTAGAGACAGAGGCAATGCCCCTCTGGAGGACTCTTGGTGTGAAGGTGCTGGTGGAGATTTCCTGGTTGCAATGGTGACACCCTTTTCAAAGAGGAATTTCTTGTTAGGCAAGAAATTTTATCAGTTCATAACCTTGGGTTCAAATGCCTGCTGCCCATAGGTAGAGAATTATGGGCACAGGCTGGTAAGTTATAATTGGGCTGCTTTTACCCTCAGTTTTGGTTTTGTTTATTTTGAAGAAACTTTGTCACAATAAATCCTTTTGATGTTTAAACATATATAATAAACACACCAAGCTTGCTTGTGGTCAGTCTTCTTGCATCAGAAGTTGGCTGAACCACCATTCCCTGGCTTTTTCTGTACTTTTGTGTCTGTCTTTTCTTCATCACCTCATTGACGAGTCTGGGTACTTCTGAATAAATTGTCCTGTAGAATGTGACACAGCATTCTGACTTCCCAGAAGGCATTGCAGGGAGGCTTGCCATCTGGTCACTGCACCTGGAAAATCAACACAGCATTACATACAGAGGCACCTTTGCCAGGCTCCAAGGCCTGCCTTCCCCATGGCTCTTACTGGCTCTGTGAAAGTCCACACTCTGGACTCAGGAAGGGATGCTGCAATTCAACCCTAGTTCCCTGTACACCTTGTTCACCAGCTGGTTTATTCATTTCAACAGCACCAACTGAGCCTTCCTCAGCCATGATAAGCAGGTCAGGAGTTAAGGGTGATGCACGCAAATCTTCACCAGGCCAGAAGGCTTAGGTCCATGGAGCCTGGGATGGTAGATGGGCTAGTGCCATCTCTGGGGGGCTTGGAAGAGGCGTAGTGCTGGTTATAAGCTCTGTCTCATAGCTGACAAGATATGCCAGTCCTGCTTTTAATGTATCAGGATGGGCTCTGTCTTAAGGGAACACTAAGTGACAAGATCCCCTGTTCTGCTCTACACATCAGGATAGGCTTTGTCTCAAGGGAATGCTAGGTGACAAGATTCTCCTGTTCTAATTTCTACACACAGGATGGGTTCTGTCTTAGGAGGACAGTAGGTGACAAGATCCCCACCCCAATCACACATCTGTACAAAAGGAGCCATTCTGGCTGCTCAATCCCTATTAAGACCATTCTTCTGGCAAGGAAGGGTTTATAGGGTGTCAGGAAGGGAATATGATGTACAGTGAGCAGATCACTCTATAGGTCACAGAGGGCAACTGAAAACAGTGTCAGAACAAGCTAGTGGAGATGGATCCAGTGGGCATAAACATGAAGGAGGAGATGGCACAGAAGGACAGGCCTGAGATGCGAAGGACCAAATCAGAGGAGTAGAAGGGGTGGGGCTACTGGGAAGGCACAGTCACTTAGGACAACAGTCAGTGATTCCTAAACATGGCAATACATACTGAATGTGACCATATCACTGCACTCTTAGTGTGCACAAGGGAAGTGAAGGCAAATGTGCAGAGCACATGTGTGCAGAAATATTCACAACAGTCTTCTCTGTAACTGACCCAAACTATCAACATGCAAAAGCCATTCACAGAAGGATAGATAAAAAAACTGTCATCCACTTACACCACACAATATTGCTCAGCAATAAATTATACTGAGTGAAGGAAGCCAGAGCAAAACACAAAGTAACCCTAAGTCTATACTGTATGTATATCAAATTCTAGAAATAACTAATCTGTAGTAAGAAGCAGATCCATGGTCCTGGGGCAGCAGGGTCCTTGTGGGTGAGGTGGGAGGCAGGTATATTTGTGACCTTTATCAGGGTGGTGGCTTCATAGTGCATACAGAAGCCACACTAAGAAACTATTTGTCACTCCTTTTAAACACATGCGGGTCACTGCATGCCAGTCACACCTCAATGAACCCACTTTAAATAAGGACTTCAGATCCTCAGATCAAACCAAGGATGGGGAGGAGGCATTAAAGTTAGAGGAGGAAGAGGAAGGTCAAGACTGACACATGGAAAGGCCAAGAGAGCCACAGGCCACAGATGGCCCTGAGGCATCTGTCCTACCCCAATTCCCTGCTATGAAGGCAACAGCAAGTACATCTGTGTGGTTTGATATTCAAACAATCAGGCTGTTTCAGGAAGCAGAGCCTGGGATGTGGGGGCTGCTCCCCCTTTCTCACATGTTCCCTGTAATTCTTCCCTTTCTGGGCACCTGTTTTCAGTCACTTTGTCTTCAGTTCCAAAATAGGGAGACCCCTGTACCCTGGGGACCTGATCCTGATGGCCCTAATGGAGATGGGACAAATGCCCACTGGAATAGGATGGGTGGTGGTGAGCCCCTCCCATCCAGAAAAACCTCAGACCACCCCATCACACCCATCCATCACCCCCTTTGTCTCTGTAGTCCACTGGCCTGTGTCCCCAGATTGGAGGCCTTGTTCATCTTTTCTCCAACAGAGGACCCCAGCCTACCCTACTACAGTGTCCACTCTGTGTCTGTGGTTCCCCAGAGACCTTGGTCATCTTCTCTCCACCTCTGACAGTTCACATCTTTGATGTAATTAACAGCAAATTCTCCCTAGGCTGCACAAGACTCTCCCCAGCCCCTTCAAAACTACAATTTGGAATATAAAATCAGAATCTTGATGCTGATCAGAATTTTGACAGTCTTTATCTGCAAAATAAAATGTCAGGAAAAGGCTGCTGGGGTCCAGGGTGATCTTGGGTAAGGGATGAGCACTGAGCACCATCCAAAAGACAGGATGCTGATGTTATGCCTAGACCATGAGTCCTCAACGAACACCAGGGAGACCGAGGCACGTATGTAAAAGCAAAGAGCCTTTATTCGGGCTTAAGCTCGGTCTCTCAGACTTCACCGAGGATGCAGTGGTCCGTGCAGAGAGACCCGAACAATGGCTGAGCAGGTTTTTATAGGGGGAGGGGACAGGTGGTGGCAGTGGACATGACGTATGCATCACATCACTACACAAGCACCAATTACAATCGTACAGCACCTATGGTGACAATAGTGACCATTCAGAGTTTGAGAGGTGTCTGTAACATTTGGCAGGACCCAATCATGGCTTTTGGGAATTTTTTGAAAATGACCAACTACAAGGTGAGTTTAAGTGACCCACGTGGGGTTTAGGCAGACTCAGACCTCAGGAATGCCAGGTATGTGATTTTTAACCTCTTTGATTGTCTGCTCTGAGGGTGGTCCCAGAGTGGCTTCAGCCTTGAGCAATGTGTCTTTTCCCAGAACCAAAACTCAAGCCTACTAGTTTTTCTGGAGGGTCCAAAGCCTGTCATGGGGTTCATTTTAGCTTGAGTCTTTCAGCTGACATCTGCTCTGACGCTTGGGGATGTTCTTCTGTTTGAGGGAAAAAGCTGCTGTTGTTTTTCCTATTTGTTTGCTGTTTCTTTCTTTTTCTCCTTTTTTCTCACATTTTTTGGTGTGTTGTTGTACATAATGATAAGATTTGTTATTACATATTTGTGCACACACACAATATAACAATATAATTTGGCCATTTCAAAAATCACTCCCTAGCACTCCCCCTCCCTCCCTACTACCTGCCCCTTGGTCTTTTTCCTCTACTAATCTCCTTTTTAGGAGATCTACCACACCTTTCTTTTACTTTATCCTCTCTAGCTTCCACATGAAAGAAAACATACAACCGCTTGACCTGAATTTGACTTATTTTGCTTAACATGTTGGTGTCTAGTTCTAGAATCCATTTCCCTGAAAATAACATAATTTCATTTTTCTTCATGGCTGAATAAAATTTCATTGTGTATATATACCTCTTTATCTGTTTATTCCTTGATGGACACTGGAACCTAGAGAGACTTAATAGTTTACAAAAATCCATAGAGATAGAATAATCTAAGATAGTGAATCGATAAATTGGGTACAATCCTACTTGATTGTCTAAGCCTGTGGTTCTTGGGGCTTACCTCTGGTGGAGTATGAATTCAAGAGCCTGTGGTGTAGGTTATATCACCAGGAATCTGTTCACCTCTTCTAGCCCACCACTTGTGCCTGGACCCTGCTCTGGGTACATGCTCTGGGGATTGCTGGGTGGGATGGTAGATCCAGTAAGTAATTTCACAACATGCTGGAGGAAGGAAGAAGCATGGTCCATATGTGGCACAATCACAGCCTCAAGAAGAGAAGAAGACACTCTCTAGTCCAGCCAGCCAAAGCCATGTGACCCAAGCTCAAACGCCCCTCACCCCCACCCCAGCTTCAGCCTCTCTTTCTGAGGAACAGATCTGTCCCAACATTGATCTGAATGGCCTTGCCAGGCTTCCAGTGAAAGTGGAGCTCGGTAGACTTCAAGCTGTTTTTTTGCCATTGCAGCCTCAGGCCACCCCAGTGCCAGAGACAGAGTCAGGATCTATAGCATGCATGCTCCCTCCCACAATGAATTCATCCTCTCGAATTCATCCTTCCCCAGAGGTAAGCACCCAAAAACCACAGGCTTGGAAGATCAGGTAGGGGTAGATTAGGTAAGATAGTGCCCAATTTGTAAATTCACTATTTTAGTTTATGCTGACTACCTTTCTTTATGGATTTCTTTAAAGTATTAACAGTCTCTCCATACTGCATCTATCAAAAACAGCAGTTGTTTCCTCAAACAAAGAACCCACCATGAAGATGTGCAACTCATATTGCAGTTCTCTTTTGGCAGGTACACAGACACTCACCCACCAGCCTGTTGAGGTTTTTTCATTTTTACCTCTCACCTTGGGTTTCACTGAGGTTTACCTGAGGTGTAAGCCATTGCTATCTCATCCTGACCTTTAGTTTCACTACTTAAAAATGTCAGAGAATATCTCAGAATATCTTTCACTCTTAAAGATAAGCAGCCATGGACTTGGTTGGCTTTGGTTGGAGGAAGCTTCCCCTCTCCAGGTCCCTGACATGGCTTCCCCCATCCTTGGGATCTCATCTATCACTGACCTGGTCCCAGTGTCGAGGTCTAACATATCCATACCCATTCTACACCCTGGTCTCTAACTAAGGAAGGAGGGGACCCACTCCACTGCCTGAGGAGATGACAACACTTGGTTGCCAGGGGCCTTGAAATGGGGTCTGCTCCAGGAGATCTGTGTTGGAAATGTTATAGACCTGGGGATTACAGCTCTGTAGAGTATGATTTAGGGGTCATCTGGGGTTTGTGATTGTGGTTGAAAGGAGACATGTTTCATTGGCTGTAAGGAGTCAGTGATGGGTAGGTTTTGGATCCATGACCAAACCTGAAGGTAACAGCAAATATCCTTGTGTTGTTCTGATCCTGTAGGAATGAAGTTTCATCTCAGTCACCTAAGTCTCCTTCAGTGAGAGAGAGGATCCTTGCTCAGCAGTTTCCTGGGTGAAGCTGAGCTGAGGTGCAGCTGGCCCCATTACCCTTCACTTACTACATACTAGGGAGCCTCTGGGATCCTGCTCAGCTCAGTCACCTCTCTTCTCACACTGGTTCAGCTCCTCTGTCTTGGCCTCTTCACTTGCATGTTATTTTAAACTGAGCTTGCCCCAAAGCACTACCTCCTGTGGCCAAACCCAACGCTGTTCATCAGCCCTTCACTCTCCTTGCTCCCCAGTGGCACCCTCAGTCTGTTCTGGAAGCAGGGAGGCCATCTTCTCCCTTCCAGCCCACCCTTGGTTGCCCTCCTTCCTCCTTCACTCTCCTTGCTCCAGAGTTCTACACCTGATCTCTACTGGCAGCAGGGTAAGCACCCTCCTCAGCTTCCCTCAGACCTCCTCCTCCTCAAATCTATGCCCTCCTCATTACCCTCACCCTGCCCCTCCCCTCAGATCCAGCTCCCTGTGTCCCCAGGGAACCCAATCTCTAGATTCTGCTCCACCTTCTTTGTGGTTCCTGCCCCGCCCCTGCCTCAGGGCCCCTCTCTGTACTCTCCTCAAAGTCCCATCCACTACCCTCAGGTACTGGAATCCCAGAGTTTCTCTTGTCCCAGTCCTTCCCTTGTCCTCAAGGCGTGCTCCCCCACAATCACCAGGGCTCAAGTCTCTGCTGTGTCTCTTTTCCCCAGATTGACTCCCTGTTGCTGTGTCTCAGGTTTCTAGGTCCAGCCCTCCCACAGGCTCCCTGTAGTCCTCACCCTCACCTAGGGATGGTCCCATGGCCTCACTTAATGCAGAAGTACTGAAAGCTGGCTGTCCTTGAGAAAAGATTCAAAATGTCACAACGGTGTTTTGAGAAGCAGATGGGTCAAGCAGCAGCAAATGGCACTCAGAGAATGTGACAACTCAAACTTTATTTTAGGCCAGTGGGCACAGAAGAGATCAAACTCCAAATTCTGAGTTCTCATTCCCAGTTCCTCACACCATTTATAGGCTATCTGGTGCCATAAATTGTCTAGTCTACAAGATAGAAAGCCTGACAGAAGGGAAAGGGAACTAACCTTTTCCCCAGGAACCAGTTTTTCATAAGGTTCTTAAAATCTCCTTTTACAATCAGGCCTGGTTTTGTCATCATCACACATGAAGTCACAAAATTCTCCAGTAGGAGTGGGGGTCACAAGGCAGGAGACTGCAGTCATCTAGCTCTGACTCTTCATGGCAAGTTTCACTGGACTCCCTGATACCATAAAGATAATAACTCCAGTGAAACCTTTCTTTCTTGTCACTACTCTCACCTGGCATGTGAAACTCAGGTAACCACTTCCGATCAACATCCTCTGCCACTCATCACCCAATGCAATTGTAACCATTAGTTTGCTGTAACCTCCTTTTTGTTTATTTTTAAATATGTAAAATTCAGACCACTAAGATATTTCACCAACACTTATCCTGGGCATCCAGTATTCCTGTTTCTCCCTTCTCAGTGGCCTAATCTGGGATGTGGGCAGAATGGTCCTGCCTCTCCCAGGGCAGTGGCATGTGCAAGCTCACCTGCTTAGAGCTAACAGAAGAAAGGTGTCCAGGGAATTGAGGCATCCTTGGATGACATGCTCTAACCCTAACCTTAAAGTAGAGCAGAAGAGGCCAGCGCCTTCCAAAGGTCAGGGCAGGGAGACACAAGATGCTTAGGTGCCTAGTGTGCCCCAGCTTTTCCTAAATCTCCAATCCACATACAACTAATTCTTTAGACTTCTGGCTTTGCTGACCAATTGGGACAAGCCTACCACCAGATCTTGGCATCAGGTTTGAGGCTGTGGCTTCCACAAACCTCTCCACGTCTCTCTTCACAGACCCACTTCAGCAGGAAGATACATATTCTCAGGTTTTTCAGCAAGTGGTGCAAATGCTTTATGTGGAAGTGCTCAGGACTATTCCATTGATCCCCTGGGTGCCTTCCCTTCTACACTTTCACTTCCCATTTGTCATACATTTGTATAAGTCAAAATTATATATTCAATCCCTTATAATAATCCTGTCTTGGCTGTTTTCCTGGCCAAATTCAAACCAATACACAGGTGAACCACAACCACCACTGCCATCATGTCTACCCATTTACTATTCTTGAGAAGATGGAGTTGTGAGAAACAAATCTGCTTCTAATGTAGAATCCTATAACTATGTTATTATTGTCATTATATTCATTTCTATGAAGAAACTCTGGGAAGCAGCTCAATTTCTTTGCCTGTCTGGGGACCAGGAAAGATATTATATATTTTATCTCTGCTCCTCCTTCCTTTTTTTGTGTACCAGAGATTGAACCCAGGAGTGCTTAACCAACTGAGCAACATCCCCAGCCCACTTTATTTTGCAACAGGTTCTCACTAAGTTGCTGAGGCTGACCTTGAACTTGTGATCTTCATGCCTCAGCCTCCCAAGCTGCTGGGATTACAGGCATGTGCTACTGTGCCCAGCTCTCCCACCTTATTATTTGAGCCATCTCTCTCAGAACCAATTTTATGTTATTTTATTTATTTGTTTTTGTAGTGCTGTAGGTGGAACCCAAGGACTTGTATATGCTAGGAACATTCTCTACCACTGAGAAATGCCCCAGTCCCCCAAAGTAATGCAATTTTATACAGAAAATATTTTCAAAATTGTGTTAAATACGATGGCAATCACTGCAATTATTTTTCTATTTAGTCTAAATCATATGTTGTGGAGCTTTGGAATCATTTCAGGATCTTTCACTGTTTTCAGTGAGGCCCACGTATTTTGTTTAGTTCTTTTGCATCTTTTGGTTTTAAAGAAATTCAACACACCTGACACTATGCTGTAGATATTTACTGAAAGGATTCAGGTAATATTTCTTTTTCTTTTTTTTTTGGTACTGGGGATTGAACTCAGGGGCACTTGACCACTGAGCCACATCTCCAGCCCTATTTTGTGTTTTATGTAGAGACAGGGTCTCACTGAGTTGCTTAGCACCTCACCATTGCTGAGGCTGGCTTTGAACTTGTGATTCTCCTGTCTCAGCCTCCCTAAGTGCTGGGATTACAGGCTTGAGCCACCGTGCCCAGCTAGGTAATATTTCTTAATATGCTTGCAGCATAAAAATTATTTTGTTCTGTACACTAGGCTTAAATATCATAAGAAACTACAATCCAGGAAGAACTTCTAAAACAAGACACTCATTGTATTACTCTTAAATTTTATTAATGTCTTCAGTTTGTGCATCATTTACAATGAGACATGTGCTTCAAAAAGCATTCTTACACATAAATAGACCAAAAAACAGTTACATAATCAATCTCTAAAACATGCACATCAATTTTATTCAGGTGTGTATAAGAAAGGGAAATAACTTTTAAACCTTTTTCTTTGGATCAAAAGCATCTGGAAATTATTTGGGAATGCCAAATGTTTTTCTGAAACAAATGTATTTTTCAAAAGGAAATGGTGATGCAATTAAAAGGCATTAGTGTTGATAAAGAAGACTGGAAATACATTAGTGGTATGCATGATCAACAAGAAAATAGATCCAATGAGCCTAAGGTACATGTCAAATAAATGAATCGGGTAGCATGAATTGGATGGTATAGATGGAATAAAAGGTATCAGGAAGGACATATATATTCAAGGCACATGACTAGGCTAAACAGGTGGCTAGATTGTATAGACTAATTTGTTCTTTCATTAAGAAAGGAGAAAAGTAAAATATAAGTTCCATTTAATGGCACTTATTTATAAATAAATGCAATTAGATCTGGGTTAGCAAATGTCTTCCTTTCAGATACACACCAACCATGATATAACAGATGCCAGGGTAGCTGAAGCAGTATGATTACATCCCAAATTTCATACAATTCAGTAAATGGATATTAAACTGCTTTGTGCTGTGTCTATAATTCATACTGTCTATATTTATACAGGTTTCACAAAAGAATTCTTCAAAACTAGGCAGATTAAAGGGTTTAGTAAATCATAAAGGATGCTCCAACTATTACTCAACAAGAGTCAATTCCAAACTCTGGAGTTGAATGCTGATTGTATTGCGTTTGGGCTTTTCTCAGAATGGAAAAAATTTCCAACACTACTCCACTTTGTATAGCTAAAATGCTAGCACACCCACTACGTTCCCTTCTTTTTCTTTGGTGAATCACAGGAATTTGCCTCCCACCCCTCCATTACCCATTCTATTAACAATAGGATTGCTGTATAATATTCAAAGAAAAAAACACATAAAACCACAACTTTTAACAATATTTAAACCATCATCTTCTCAAATCAACTACAATGGGAAAACAAGATAATAAACTATTCACTGTATTGTAAATGATTAGTGCCCTAATTTTATTCCTGAAAGTGAATACTAGGAGGACAAGAATAATTCTGTGTGCTTCTAATGGCCTAGCAAAATGTTTCCCATCTTATGGAAATAAATATGTATAATACTTTACCTGCCTGGGCTCCTGGAAATAAGCAGCACCAACAATTTAATTATAATTCTCCAAATAACAACTATTCTTCATTTATATTGTTTTGAAGCACCTAAAACTCTTCAATAACAAAAGACATTAAGATGAATGGTTAGCAATATTATTTGTCTCTTGAATACTTTTATGTGCACATACAAAGCTCCTCTATAGTTTTAGTAGACATCTCTTAAGACTAGTGGTATCCACCTTCGCAATAGCTTTGTGCAATTAAAACCAAAAATGTTTTTCAAAGAAGGCAACACTAGTTAACAAACCAAAAAAACAACAAAAGCATTTTAAGGCTACTGCTGTAATGACTGGTTCAATCTGAAGTTCATTGAATAAATGGGTTGATAGGACAAAGATAAATGTGGAGACACAGACTAAGATTAAAAAAGAATCAGTGTAAAGAGGGCTGAAGAGACTGGCAGACACTTCTGCCAGTAATGAAAGGCTTGAGTCACATGGATTATTTTTAACTCCTTTTTCTCTTGTATCCTTGGTTAATGATAACTTTTTCTTTCTTATTTCTTCACACAGCTTGGCCATGTAAATCCACCACAGAGAAGTGACACAATAATATAGATGAACACCTGGAAGAGCAAGGCAATGTTATTTTCTTAAACCTATCATATACTCCCAAATAATATGTAAGGGATAGTAAAGCCCTTTTAAAGAAACATTTCCGGTTCCACTATAGTAGTAGTTCTGTACAAATATCCTTTCTGATATAACTTGTCTACAAGAATTTCACTATACTTTCTTCAGTGGTAGAGAAAGCAGGGGAGTTGTTGATCTTCACTGGTAACTAGGCAGTATCAAGGCTATGTGAGTAGTCCTTACTGATGCATCATTATGCATCATAAAAATCACAACCACTATTTCCTTGAAGTATGATGTTATTATTGACTATATTTTTAGATTTTATATCTGAATTTGATTTTTCATTGTTAGGATAATAATATATGAAAAAGCATAAGTAATAAACATTTCATGCCTCATCTATATAAACTATGAGCAAAATTTTTGCTATGAACTTTTGAATGAATAATGACATAATAATTATGATTACCAAATCAAAGAAAAGTTAATGGTGAAACACTGCAAAATGCCAGTTCTATTACAGATATGTTAGTTTTTTTAATTCTAGTATTATAATTTTAAAATTATGTCCTAAAATAATATATACTTGTTTACATTATTACATTCTAAAATGTAGACTTACTTTAGACATTAGATTCACTGAATTAAACTTAGTCATTTTATTTTTGTTTTACAACTTTTTTTTCAGCTCTTTAAGTGACTAATTTCATTACTCATACACTAGGAAAAAATGCCTCATGCCCCAAAAGTGAGCAAAGCATTTTGCCTTCCCTATATCATATTGCTGTGGGTTAGTTACATAACATTCCAGTTATTAATGAATAGGTTAAACTACACATATATTCACACACACATACATATTCTACAAAAATTCTTTCAGAAAACATATATATAAACTTGATATAAAGTTGACCATTTGCCATAGCAAATTATAAGGATTTGTAAAGCTGAGGTACAGTATGTTAGGTGACAATATATTTTTTAAAAAACTTTTTATAGTTGTAGATGGACAGTATGTCTTTATTTGATTTGTTTCATTTTTATATGGTGCTAAAGATCAAACCCAGTACCTCACACAGGCTAGGCAAGCGCTCTGCCACTGAGCTACAGTCCCAGCCCAATATCTTTTTATTAAATATTGATAATGCATTTAGAGCAGTGGCTCTGCATGCAAGAAGTAATCTATAAATATAATCTGAACATTTAATAATTTGCCTGCATAAATCAATCTAAATTCCCAAGGGAAAAGGGAACACATTAAGCTCAGGAGCCTAGAATGTGCTGCCTGAGGATACTGAGCAATGAAACAAAAACAACTGCAACCATTTATAATATAAAATGTATAGAATTAGGACTCCTCTTTCTTTTGTTTAAAATTTTTTTAGTTGTAGATGGACACAGTACCTTTATTTTATTTATTTATTTTTATGTGGTGCTGACAATCAAATCCAGTACTTCACACGTGCAAGGCAAGTGTTCTACCACTGAGCCACAAACCAAGTCCTCCTCTTTTCTCTTAAATAGATCCAACTGGCTAAGGCACAGAACCCTTAAGTATAGGTATCAAGTAGAAGTAAAGCAGAGTTGAAGAAACCTGCTCAGAGATAACTTTGGGCTTCTGAAAGTAACTGTGGAGGACAGGGAGGAAAGGCAGGTTTTTTGTTTGTTTTGGTACTGGGGATTGAACCCAGGAGCACTTAACCACTGAACCACATCCTCAGCCCTTTTTCATATTTTTTTTAGAGACAAGGTCTCACTGAGTTACTTGGGGACTGGCTAAATTGCTGTGGCTGGCTTTGAACGCATGATCTTCCTGCCCCAGCCTCTCAAGTCAAGGAAAGCCCAGAGTAAAGTTCCCCTCCCTTCAGCAGTACCTCTCAAATTTTTTTATTCAGGTCCTCTACATTTGAGGAGTGGAGGAGGGTGCTGGGAATTGAACCCAGAGCCTCATACATGCTGGGAAAGTATTCTATTACTGAGCTATGCCCCCAGCTTGTCTTTAAAGTTTTAAACATTACTGAGGATGCCAAAGAACTCTTGTTTAGAGGGATTACAAATATCAACATTTACCTTATTAGAAATTAAAATTTTAAACATACATGTGTATGATTGCATGAATGGTGTGACTCTGCATCATGTACAACCAGAGAAATGAAAAGTTGTGCTCCATTTGTGTACAATGAGTCAAAATGTATTCTGCTGTCATGTATAACTAATTAGAACAAATAAAAAATAGTGACAATAAACCTCTTAATATAAACAGAAATAATATTTCGATAAAATATATTAGCCAGGCATGGTAGCACATGACAGTTAGTGCCAGCACTTGGAAAGCAGAGGCAGGAGAATTGCTTGAGGCCAGTTCAGGACCAGCCTGGGAAGCATAGTAAGATCTGGTCTCAAAAAATAGAATAATTACATTTCTGTGAGGTCAGTTTTATATTACATATAAGAATTCTCAATAGGGAAGAGGGCTTTAAGTTGAGAAAATATTTCATATTGACTTCATGGGAAAGCTACTTCCTGATGGTCATGTGTTTCCCCATTGAAGATGTAGCTCATTTCAGAGTGTTAATCGCTGACAAGGAATTCCAGCACCTAATTCCTTAGAGGCTGAAAACTAAAATCATATACTAAAAGGACAAAAACTTACAATTGATACAATGATAATGATGATTGTTAGCTTGATATTCTTCATACACATGGCTCGTGCAAGATTTCTGCTGGTGGTTTTGAAGGTGACAGACTAGGAAAAAAGCATAATTATTTAATCCTTGGCACTGACTACATCAATAATATATAGTAACACCCTACGAATATTTCACTTTCATTAATTCTGTTCAAGTTCTAATGTCCTTTAACCCTCCCCTTCCTTTACAAGTAAAGAGTGGCTATTCATGATTACTAGTGTCCTGGAGCAGAATTCTATCAAGCCTTATGATAAGCAGGCCTATAATTACAGAGGCTTCATTTTTTCTTCTCACTGTAGCAATGTACATGGTGTTGAGCATCAGAAGTAGTTCTATCTATCTAGTGGAAAAGCATGTTCCTCTTTATGTTTCCAAAAAGAAAGGCTCCTTCTAAGCCAGTTGTCCGCAAGCATGCTGGCATATTCTGCCCACTATAATCTTGGGACTCTGACCCATAAAAATCTGTTTGATTTACATAGGAAAATATGTATTTACTTGTATGAGGGCCCAAACTCATAGAATTCCATTCCTTTGGTTATCTATTTTCTTTTGCATCATCAATTTCTCAATATCTACCGAACCATTCCCACCAGGACATAAGCAGTTTAAAAGAGACAAACTAACAAATAAAAAGACTCCCTAAATGCAAGGTTGGTTCAACATACGGAAATCAATACATGTAATCCATCACATCAATAGACTTAAAAATAAAAATCACATGATTCTATCAATTGATGCAGAGAAAGCATTCGACAAAATACAGCACCCCTTCATGTTCAAAACACTAGAGAAACTAGGGATAGTAGGAACATTCCTCAACATCATTAAAGCAATTTATTCTA
>CM053417.1:26705-76777 GCA_028644305.1 Xerus rutilus
TGTAACAATTTTTTTCTATTTGCCTCAACAAATGTTTTCAGTGAATAGTGTGTACAGCTTCTGATAATTTGTTTTTTTCTGTTATGTTTGCTAACATGTATTAAAATGCAACTTTTGGGAAAAAAAAAAAAAAAAAAAAGACTCCCTAATAACCCGAGAATTCCACTCTTAGGTACATACTGAACAGAAATGTATGTGCAAGTTCACTGACAGCCAGCCACATGCAAAAATGTTTCTAACAACACTTTTTCATAACTCAAGTTAGAAACTACCCAAATGCCCATCAAATGAACAATGCATAAATAGTATAAAGTTTTAAAAATTTATATAATGCATAAAAAACTATAAAAATTATAAATTTATAATCGTATAAAATGTATAATAGAATACCATGTAGTGATTGAAATTAAAATCCACTACTATATTTATGTAATCAACAATGTAAACATACTGACTAAATCTCAGAAACATAATCTTTAGCATAAGAAGCTTACCAAATAGAGTAAATGCTAGAGGGTATTACTCTATGGAGAGAAGTTAGGAGAGTGGTCACCCTTGGAGGACAGTAGTGACTATGAACACAGAAGGAGCTTCTGGAGTGCTAGCCATGTTCTAATTCATAATCTGGGCATTGGTTCCACAGGTATGTTCACTTTGTGAAAATACAACAAGCTGTACACTTATGGTTGATGTGCTACACATAAGCTACACTTCAATAAATTGTTTTCTAAAAATCCACTCTCTTGACCATACATTCATGCCCATCTACCTTCTCTACAAAGTCTCTCCAGTATAGCAAGTGAAAGGGGCACCAACCCTCAGGTTTCACTTAATGCAGAATAAGATTCCATGTAGAAGCACAGACCCAACTGCTAAGGGAGCATATGCTACATATCCAAACTGATTACATCTAGCTCTAAATATATACATTGAATAGAATATATGCATTGACTTGGATATACGAGAACCTACAAAGGAAACAAAGCTAAGCAATCAGAGTAAATGGGCTTCAATGAAAAAAAATACATAGAAAAGAGAATGATAGTAATAAAAATTTCTAAAAAGCACCTTCACATACAAAACATTGATTTAAGACAGATTCATAAGTTAAGGAAGACAAAAAAGGAAAAATTTGATGATATAATATTCTAAGATATACATTTTAATAAATATGCAGTTTTTCAAAATTATAAATAGCAGAAAATAAATGGCTAAAAGCCATTTTGTGGGGAACAACTTGAAAAATTGTCTCAGAAGACATAATAAAATGTGTAGGATGTAAATTATGAAAGATGTAAGCTATATGGAAAACTGATCAAGCAAATTCAGGATCCATTTACACAATCAACAGATATTTAACAAATGCTTACTATCTTCCTGGTACTTTTTAGGTACCTACTAGCAGGTGTAAAAGGAGTCATCATAGACAAAAGAGAAGGATCAATAATCAAAGGACCACTGGAAGGAAATGCCCAAATTAAATGATTTGAATCTTTTGACAGATAGAACACACCAGGTATGTGGCAAGAATACTGAAAGAAGGCACATACTTTCCATCTCCCAGTAACAGTTCAGAACTCCAAGCTTTTATGTGTTTTACTTTTTATCTTTCTGCTTTGAGGTATAATTGATAGTTAAAAATTATAGCTATTCAGGGTATACAATGTGATGTTTTGATGTATGTGCACACTGGGAAATGATTGCCACAACCATGCTACATAACATCCATCACCTCACAGTTAGATTTTATGTGTGTTATGAGAATGTTTAAGACCTACTGTCATGGCATATTTCAAGTATTCAATATATTATTATTATTATTAGGGTACCAGGGATTGAACTCAGGGGCACTCAACCACTGAGCCACATCCCCAGCCCTATTTTGTGTTTTATGTAGAGACAGGGTCTCACTGAGTTGCTTAGCGCCTCGCCATTGCTGAGGTTGGCTTTGAACTCGCGATTCTCCTGCCTTAGCCCCCTGAGCCACTCAGATTACAGGCGTGTGCCACCACTCCTGGCTCAACATATTATTATTAACAATAGTCACTATATTGTACATTAGGTCTCCAGAACTTATTCATCTTATAACTGCAAATCCATACACTGTGACCAATATATTTCCATTTTCCCCCTCCCCTGGCTCCCTGGGAACTAGTGTCTGTGCTCTGCTTCTATGTATCCAACTTTTTAACATTCACATTTAAATTATTTCATTTAGTATAATGTCCGGTAGGTTTATTCATGTTGTTGCAAATGGCAGGATCACCTTTGTCTTTATGGCTGAACAATATTCCGGTGTGTCTGTGTGTGTGTATGTGTATCACGATTTCTTTATCCATTCATCCACTGGAAGACAGACTGTTTCCATATTTTGGCTATTGTGAATAATGCTGCAATGAACATGGATGCAAAGATGTTTCTTTTTTATTTTTAGTTGTAGATAGACACAATACCTTTATTTTATTTATTTATGTGGTGCTAAGGATCAAACTCAGTGTCTCACATATGCAAGGCAAGTGCTGAGCTACTACCACTGAGCAACCACCCCAGCCCACAAAGAAATTTCTTTGAGGTACTGGTTTTATTTCTTTTGAGTGTAAGACACACTGAAGAGCAATTGCTGGATCATACAGTGGTTCTTGTATTAGTATTTTGAGGACACTCCATAATGTTTTCCATATTGATCGTATCAATTTACATTCCTACCAACAGTGTGCAAAGGTTCCTTTTTCTCCATACCCTCACCAACACTTGTCCTCTCTTGTCTTTTTGATTAACAGCCAACCCAACTGTGTAAGGTGATATCTCCCTGTGGTTTTGATTTGTATTTCCCTGGTGACTAGTGATGTTGCATATCTTTTCATATACCTGTTGGCCATTCATGTTGTCTTACAATTTTTTTAGTTGTAGATGAACACAGTACCTTTATTTTATTTATTTATTTATTTATATGTGGAGCTGAGGATCGAACCCAGTGCCTCACATATGCTAAGCTAGTGCTCTACCACTGAGCCACAGCCTCAGCCCCATTCATGTCTTCTTTAGAGATATGTGTATTAGAACCTTTGACAATTTTTTTTAACTGGGCTATTTTCTGTTTGCTATTTTAGTGTGAGTTCCTTATAGATTTTTTTTAAAATATTTTTTTAGTTGTAGATGGACACAATGTCTTTATTTTATTGCTTTGTATGTGGAGCTGAGGATCGAACCCAGGGCCTCACGCATGCGAGGCAAGCACTCTACTGCTGAGCTACAATCCCAGCCCCCTTATAGATTTTGAATACTAACCTGTTACATCAGATGTATGGCTTACAAATATTTTATTCCAATATGTAGGTTGCTTTTTCATTTTGTTGACTTACTATGTGGAGACTTTTTAGTGTGATGTATTTCTATTTGTTTATGTTTGCTTTTGTCACCTGAGTTTTTGGATTCATATGCAAAAAAGTCATTGCCTAAAACAATAAGATGCTTTCCCTCTGTTTTCTTCCAGGAGTTTTATGATTTCAGGTCTTATGTTTTTAATTCTTTAATCCATTTTAAATTGATTTGTGTATGGTATAATTTTGTTCTTTTGCATGCGGATATCAAGTTTCCCAATATCTTAAGAGACTGTCCTTTCCCTCTGCATGTTCATGGCATCCTTGTCAAATATTAACAGTGAATATGCATGAGTTTATTTCTGGACTTTCTATTCTGCGCCATTGCTCTATGTGTCTTTTCATGCCAGAACTATACTATTTGGGTTACTATAGCTTTGTAATATAATTCGAAACCACTGAAGTGTTATGCCTCTGATTTTTTTTCCTTTCTCAAGAATGCTCTGGCTATTTGGGGTCTTTTGCACTTTCATATAAATTTTATAACTGTTTTCTTTATTCTGTGAAAAATGCCACTGAAATTTTGATAGGTATTGTGTTGAACATGTATGTTGCTTTGGGTAGTATGGGCATTTTACCAATATTTATTCTCTAATTTTTGAATATAGAATATATTTCTATTTATTTGTGTTTTCTTTAATTTCTCTAATTAATGTTTTATAGTTTTCAGTGTATAGATATTTCTCTTCCTTGGTTACTTTTATTTATTTTCTTTTTTTAAAAAAATTTTTAGTTGTACATGGACACAATACCTTTTATTTTATTTATTTATTTTCACACGTGCTAGGCAAGTGCTCCACCACTGAGCCACAACTCCAGCCCAGTTAAGTTTATTTCTAAGTATTTTATCCTTTTTGATACTATCAAAAATGGGACTGACTTCTTGATTTCCTTTTCTAATAGTTATCTAGATAGTAACAATATGATTTAGGGTAAGAGCTAGTCATTCCAGAAAAACAAACAATGTGATTTAGGGGGCTTTAGGTCATAACCAGAGAGGTGAGGATAGATCAAGCCAGCAGGCAGTCATTCAATCATGCCTGTTTAATGAAACTTCAATAAAAAATATGAAAACTAAGATTAGATTAAACTTCTTTGTTGGGCAATACTCCATGCTTGGCGCTACACAATAATGATAGGAATGTAATATGTCCTGACTCTATGAGAACACAAGCTCCACATTTAGTACCTTTTCCAAATTCTACCTAATGGACTTCTTCCTTTGGATAATCTTAATTCTGTATCATTATAGTGTTCATGGAATTATATGAGTCCTTCTAACAAACTATCCAATGTGAAGGTAATTTTGGGAACCTCCAAATTTGTAACTGGGTTCAGAAGTGAGGGTGGTTTTTGGAACTGTGCCCTTTAAACTGTACAATTGTTTAATTACTCAGTTTCCTAAATTCTTTGCAATTAGTTAGAAAAGAAATGTATCAATATTTAGAAAATTATAAGGGGAAATTATCTTAATTTTAGAATTCTATACCAGTAAAAACACTGTTCAAACATGAGAGAAAGGGAACAAATTCATTCCTTAAAATACTTAGATCCTTCTGAAGAAAACCTGTCAAGACATCTCAAATAAAAACTAAATTACAATGAAGACTTCAAGAAAGAGGAAGATAACATGCATAAGAAAAAAGTAGTAAGCAATGACACTAATATATCTAAATATAGTTTTATGATTCAATAAATTGGAATGGATATTCCTTCACAATTTTCAGGTCAACACCTGAACACTGACAGATCACCTGTTTAAGATCAGTATAGCTATAAAAAAAACAATTGTCACAACTTACCAAACCTTCCAGCGGGACTATGTATGAGGGTATGTGGAAGAGAACAAGATATAAAAATCCCTGTGAGAATGACAAAGAAAATCTGAAGAGCTGGATAATTTCTTTTGCAGCTATAGGGAGACTTGAGGAGCTACAAGTCTCATACCTCTGTAGTGGATTGAATGATGGCTCCAAAGATATGTCACATCACAATCCCTGTGAACGTGACATTATTTGGACAAAGGGTCTTTACAGATGTCAACAATCTTCAGATGAGGAGAGCATCCTGGATTATATAGATGGGCCCTAAATGTCACCACAAACGTCCTTAAGGGCCAATTTCACTCTTTGCATGTGGATGTCCAGTTTTCCCAACACCATTTATTGAAAAGACTGTCCTTTCTCCAATGCGTGTTATTAGAACCTTACTGAAAATCAATTGACTAGATGCATGAGTTTACTTCTAGGCTATTTTATTCCATGTGTTGCATGTTGGTTTTCATGCCAATACTATATTGTTTAGATTACCACAGCTTTGTAGTATATTTTGAAGTCAGTTTTGTTGTTTTTTCTCAAGATTGCTTTGACTATTTTAGGATCCTCTTTAGTTCCACACAGATTTTAGGATTTTTTCTATACCTGTGGAGAATTTCATTGGTATTTTGATAGGAACTGCACTGAATCTGTATATCGCTTTAGGATGTTATATTAATTCTTCCAATCTATTAACTATATAACCTTCCATTTATTTGTGTCACCGTCAATTTCTTTTACCAATATTTTAGTTTTTATTGTAGAGATTTTTCACCTACTTGGTTAAATGTATTCCTAGGATATTTGTTTGTTTTGTAGCTATCATAAATGGATAACTTTCTTGACTTCTTTTTCAGATAGTTCACTATTGGCATATAAAAATGCTATTGATTTTGTATGTTGATTTTATATCCTGGAACTTTACTGAATTTGTTTATTAATTCTAACAGTTTTTGGTATAATTTATATATATGTATATATGATCAAGTCAAATGTAAATAGAGATAATTTGACTTCCTTCTTTCCAACTTGAATGTCCTTTGCTTTTTTCTCTTGCCTACTTCTTTGGGCAATGATTTCTTTCATCAATGTTTGTAGTTCTCAACATACAAGTTCTTCACCATCTTGATTAAGTTTATTCCTAAGTATTTTGTTCTTTTTGGTGTTATTATAAATAGAATTTTCATATTCATCTTAATTTATTTCAGGGATAGTTTATTGCTAATGTGTAGAAATGCAATTAATTTTTGTATGTTGAATATGCATCCTGCCACCTCACTGAATTTGTTTATTAGTTCTTTGTGTGTGCTTTGTGTGTATGTGTTAAATCATTACAGGTTTCTACATGTTATCATGCCACCTGCAAACAAGATGATTTTATGTCTTTCTTTCCTGTCTGGATGCCCCCCTTTTTTTCTTTTTTCTTTTCTTGCCCCCAATTGCTCTGGTTAGGGCTTCAGTACTATGGTAAATAGATGTGATAAGAGTGGAAATCCTTGTCTTGTTGCTAATCTTAGAGGAAAAGTTTTCAGTTTTCACTGTTGAGTATAATGTTAGCTGTGGACTTTTTATATATACCACTTATTACATTGAGGCAAATTCCTTCTATTCCATGTTTGTTGAATTTTACTTTTTATCATAAAAGCTCAGTGAATTTTGTCAACTGACTTTTTCTGTATCTATTGAGTTTACTATGTGATTTTCACCTTTCAATCTATTTATATGGTGTAAAATACCAACTGATTTGCGTATATTGAATCATCTTTGTATCCCAGGGATAAATCCCACTTGGTCATATTGTGTGATCCTTTGAATATACTGTTGAGTTTGGCTTCCTAGTTTTTTTGCTGAGGGTTTTCGCATTTATGTTCATTAGGAATATAAGTTTGTAGTTTCTTATAGTATATTTGTCTGACTTTGGTATCAAGGTAATGCTGTCCTCAAAAAATGAGTGTGGAAGTATTTATCTTTGGTTTTTTGAAAAGCTTAAGTAGAATCAGTGTTGATTTTTCTTTAAATATTTAGTATGATTCACCAGTGAAGTCAACTGGTCCTAAATTTTTATTTGTTGGGAGGTTTGAAACTATTGATTCAATCTCCTTACTTGCTATCAGTACATTCAGGTCTTCTACTTTTTTATGATTCAGCCTTGGTAAGCACGTAATTGTTCATAATAGTCTCTTATGATACTTTGTATGATATAAGCTGTAATGACTCTTCTCACATTTCTGACTTTTATTCAAGTGAAGAAGAATAGTAAGAAATGAAATGAGCCATTGATGGGGAAAGATGTGTACAGTGAAAAGCACAAAACATTGCTGAACAAAATTAAAGACAATATAAATATATGGAAAGACACCCCATGTTCAGGAACTGGAAGACTTTACACCATTAAGGTGATAATAGCACCTAAAGTGACCTAAAGATCCAATGTAATTTCTATAAAAATCCCAACAGCATTTTTTTTATAGAGGTAGAAAAAAATCCTTTCTTAAATTTCATACAGAATGTCAAGGAACCTTCAATGTCAAAGAAGAACAAATTTTGAGGACTTATGCTTCCTGATTTAAAAACTTACTACCAAGATAATCAAAGCTGCGTGGTACAGGCATAAAAACACACAGATCATGAAACAGAGCAGAGAATCCAGAAATACAACCGCATATATATGGTCTAATGATCTTCAGCAAGGGTGTCCAGACCTCTCAAGGGGAAAAGGAGAGTCTCTCTTCAACAAATACTGTTGCCAAAACCAAATATCCACATGCAAAAGTTGGATGCTTATAGAACACCAAAAACAAAACTTAACTCAATGCATCAAAGATCCAAACTTAAGAGCTAAAACTATAAAACTCTTAAAAAAACATAGGGCAAAAGCATTATGACACTGGATTAGGCAATGATTTCTTGGATATAATACCAGAAGCACAAAAATTCAAGAAAAATTGGTCAAATGAATTTCAAATTTAAGAACTTTTGCACATCAAAATACAGTACTATAAGAGAATGAAAAAACAACCCACAGAATTGAAGAAAATATTAGCAAAGCATATCCTGATAACGGGTTAATATCCAGAATATATTAAAAATACTCCTGAAACTCAATAACTTAAAAAAACTCTATTTAAAAATGGTCAGAGGATTTGAATTATTTTTTTTTCTAAAGAAGATATATAAATGGACAATGAGCACATGGAAAAATATTCAACTTCATTAGTTGTATTATATATCTACATTTTTTACTATATGTTATCTTTGCATCTTAAAAAATATTTTGGCCAAGGAGAGAGCACCTCTCTTAGGGGCAGCTATTTCTTAGAGACAGCAAAGTGCCCAGTAAGGAGCATGTCTTTGATATGCAAATTTACCAATCCAGAGCTGTATCTCCTTTTTCTGTCTCAGGCACCTCAAGAGGCAATATCCCTTTGTCTTTATCATCTCAGGGCCAGATACCAGGTAACTATAGGCCATCCTGATAACTTAAGAGTCCACTGAGGGCTGGGGTTGTGGCGCAGTGGTAGCGTGCTTGCCTAGGATGCGTGAGGCACTGGGTTCGATCCTCAGCACCACGTAAAAATAAAATAAAGATATCCTGTCTGCCTACAACTAAAAAATAAATATTTAAAAAAAAAGAGTCCACTGAAATAATATAAGATAGTCAATCTTAAACTGTTTTACCCTGTTCTACCTTGCCTTTCCTGCAGAAACCACTATAAAAGCTTTAGCCTTGGATTTTCCCTTACACGCTGGTGTTTTCCTGTAACATCATGTGGCACGTGATGACTCTATCTTTGGGACCTACAAGCATAATAAACTTCTTCCTTCTAAGACTCATTCTCATCTCCTCCACTGACCCATCAACTTTACCATACCATATCAAACATTATGTTCTAAAATATTGGGAAAATATTCGTCAAAATAATAAGATACTACTTCATATCCACTAGGATGACTATATTATAAAGGAGGAAAGTAAATGCTGACAAAAAAGTAGAGAAATTGGTACCCTCACACATTGCTGATAGGAATACAAAATGGTGCAGCTGCTATGGAAAAGTTTAGTGGTTCCTCAAAAAGCTAAACATAGAATTACTATATTACTCAGCAATTTCATTCCTAGGTATAGACCCAAAGGAACAAAAAGTAGAATTCAAATAGATACCTGTACACCAATTTTCACTGTAGCATTATTCATAATAGCTAAAAAGTGAAACATCCCAAGAGTCCATCTATATATGAATAGATAAAAAATGTAGTATATACATACAATATATGGAATATTATTTAGCTATAAGAAGGAATAAAGTTCTGATACAAGCTACAACAAGAATAAACTTTGAAAACAATATACTTAGTGAAACAAGCCTGACACAAAAGGACAAATATTACTAATTCTACTTACATGAGGTACCTAGAATAGGAAAATTCATAGACAAAGTTGATAAGAGACATTATGGGAATGGAGAATTATTGCTCAGTGGCTCCAAGTTTCTGTTCAGGGTGATAAATTTCTTTGGAAAAAGTAACAATATTTGGAAAATATTGTAGATGTATCAATGTCACTACATTTTTCAATTAAAATGGTCAAAATTGCAAAATTTTATGCTATACATTTTGCAACAATTTAAACAATTGATAATGTAATTTATCAAAAACCACTGAAATATGAAATTTAAATGGTTGATTTATATGTCTGTGCTCATTTCTCAATAAAGTCTTAAAACAATCAATAGAAATGATAAAATGGAACAATTAAAAAACTTGAGTGATGCAACTCTACATTGTGTACAACCAGAGAAATGAAAACTTGTGCTCCATTGTGCACAATGAATCAAAATGCATTCTGCTGTCCTGTATAACTAATTAAAACAAAAATTTAATTAGAACAAAAATTAAAAAATATTTTAAAAAACTTGAGTAATCAAAAGAAGATGGGGCAAATAAAATACAAAGAGCAAGATGGCTTACTTAAACCCAATTCAGTCAATTTTACATTACATGTAAGAGGAATAAACATTTCAATTATAATACACTTCATATATTCAAGAAGGTAGAGGATACATATGAAAGATATGTAAAAGATTCAAACCAAACTGGTAGAAATGAAAAATATACAGGATGGGATTAATAGCAGATTAAAAACTATAGAAGAAAAGAAAATTTGGACATAGCATTAGAAACTATCCTAAACAAAACAGAGAGAAAAAAGACTGAAGAAAATGAACACAGCATCATGAGTTGTGGGACAACTTCAAGTTTAATTGAAGTCCTACAAGGAGCTGAACTGATCTACTTCAAGTTGTTATGGTTTAGATATAAGGTGTCCTCCAAAAGTTCATGTGAGAGACAATGCAAAATTTTTCAGAGGTAAAATGATCAGATTACGAGGCTTTTTAACCTAATCAGTGTTAATCCACCCATATGGATTAATTGGGTAGTAGGTAACATAGGTAGGCAGGGTGTGGCTGGAGGAGGTATGTCACTGGGGGTGTGTCTTTAGGGTTTATATATTGTCCCTGGTGATCAGAGCTCTCTCTCTGCTTCCTGTTGCCATGTCCTGAGCTGCTCTTTTCTGCCGTGTCGTTCTGCCAAAGCTATGGAGCCAGCTGTCTATGGACTAAGACCTCTGAAACCATGAACCAAAAATAAATTTGTCCTTCTCTACATTGTTCTTTTCAGGTCTTTTGGTCACATCAGTGAAAAAGCTGACTAAAACATAATGTGCAAAATTCTGTTTCTGCATTTAAATTTGTAATTATGTTACCCAAATTGTAACTGATCTCTGCCACCCATCTGTTCACCATATATCTATCAACTTTCTTCCAAATGTTGATTCATTTAACCACACAGAAAATGTGAAGACATATGTAACTAGTATAAGTAGGTCCCAGGGATACACTATCTCACCATCTCCTTTAAGGCTTATTGTCTCTTCCCAACCCACAAAGCTTTATACAAGGAAATATCTATCTATTTAAAAAACCCACGAATTATCCAGTTTTCAGGACTCATACTGGGTTACGAATGGTGTATACAATTGTTTGTTTCATGTTTTACAAATTTGTAGAGAAAAAAGACTAGTGCATGAAGTTGAGGTGGTAAACTACGTAGTCATCAATCCAAAGCTTTGTAAAATTGTTTCTGATATTGAATATGTCTTCCAAACCAAAGCTTACTCAATGGCTACTAATGGATTGTGGCTTTTTTTGTTATGCCTCACTGTTATCCTCTTTATTATAATATAATCACATAATGGAGATAAGAAAGGAAAATAACCAGAATATTGAATTCAAGACATTTCCCAATAATATTAGCTATCGTTTGCAGTTTTTGTAATTTATATCCTGAAAAATATTATCAGATTCCATACTTACTGAATCCACAAGATTTTCTGTTTTATCTATCAATAATTCCAATCTTTCTCCACGCTGAGCTACTAGATCTGAAAATATTAGAAAAAAGAAAAAATGTTTTATATTACAAATATGTAATTTTTGTCATTTTGGTGGGGGTACCAGAGATTGAACTCAGGGGCACTCGACCACTGAGCCACATCCCCAGCCCTATTTTGTGGTTTATTTAGAGACAGGGTCTCACTGAGTTGCTTAGCACCTCATCATTGCTGAGGCTGGCTTTGAACTTTTGAGCCTCCTGCCTCAGCCTCCCAAGCCCCTGGGATTACAGGCGTGCACCACTATGCCCAGCTTTGTCTTTCCTTTAATTGAAATCTGATTTTAATAATAGTTGGTATTCTTGACAGCTCATATTTATAACAGAACTGCTTATATATTTAAATAATAAAAGATTTTGGTTTATGTTCTGCTATGTGCTCCTATCATGATACCCTTACCAAAAGCCCAAAGCAATGGGACTACTTGATCTTGGACTGAAACCTTAAGAACCATGGGCCAGGGCTGGGGTTATGGCGCAGTGGTAGCGTGCTCGCCTAGCACGCGGGAGGCACTGGGTTCGATCCTCAGCACCACATAAAAATAAAATAAAGATATTGTGTCCACCTACAACTAAAAAATAAATATTTTTAAAAAAAAGAACCATGGGCCAAAATAAATCTTTCTTCCCTATAAATTAAAAAATATTTTAGTAAAGCTTATCAACTAAAGTAGGGGTTGACAGTTTTTTTTTTTTTCTGTAAAGGGCCAGATACTAAATATTTTAGGCTTTGTGTGCCATACATTCTCTATTGAAATTACTTTACTTTTCCAGAAATAGAAAATATGTAAATGTATTGTTATGACTGTATTCCAATGAAATTTTATGTAGAACAACAGGCAATAGACCAGACTTGACCCAAGAACTGTAGTGTATAAATCCCTCTCTCCTAGTGTCTCTTCTAGTGACACAGCTCTATTCTTGGTAAGTACAGCTTGGGGGCTCCCTTTTCCTGCAGTTCCCAGTCAAGACTTATTCTCTTTCTCAAGGAAAGGCAGGTTACCATCCTTTCTCATTCCACTCCATGCTCAGTTCTGTGCTGCGGAAGCTCAGTTCTGGGAAGGAACAGCTAATAGATTTGAGGTTCCTTTCCTCTACCTAGCCTTCACTCATAGAACAGAAGCTAATCTCAAGTGATAGGCCAATACTGAGCCCTAACTGCCCTTCCTTCTACTCAGAGTGAAGTTTGAACATACTACAAGGGAAAAGTCAAGAGAAAGGTTACTCAGCCATCCACTGATAAGGAGAGGGTACCACTCCAAGAGAAGCAGTCTACTGTCACTGCTAATAACTACAGAGCAGTGGCTCAGAGCTTTTTTACCAGGGAGAAAAGCAAGCCTTATAAACAGAGAGCTTTCCCTAGGGTGATAGACTATTTGGAATAGAGTATGGGGAAGTTCAAGCCTAAGGGTGCTATCAAAAACAATGAAGATGGGGGCTGGGATTATAGCTCAGTGGTAGAGCGCTTGCCTAGCATGCGTGAGGCACTGGGTTCGATCCTCAGCACCACATATAAATAATAAATGAATAAAATAAAGATCCATCAACAACTAAAACATTAAAAAAAACAATGAAGATGTTGGAAATAAGCAAATACAATAAGACTGGCAACTTAAAAATAAAATCAAGCTAAACTGTGGGCCAGCTAAAAGTTTAACAGAGAAAAAGGCAACTAAGAAGAGCCCTCCTGGGATCAGAGCAAGTCTCCAAAACTGGCCCCCTCATGGAGCCCACATCTAATTACATCAGATTAGAGTAATTTACCTCTGGGGCACTATCAAAAGCAACAAATTAGCCTGTAATTAGTGAAGGCTAGCAGCTGAGTAAGAGACAGCAGCAGAGCAACCAGAAGTTGAACAGAAAAAATCAAGAAGAGAGATACTCAAAGAGATCTATATCATTCCACAGTGACAGTGTGCATACCCAAAGCTATTCCCTCTGAGGATTAGCATTGGTGGATGCATACTGTGGAAGAAATAGGCTTTAATTAGAGTCAAACCCAATCACAAAACAAATAAAAAAGCAGACAATAAACCCTGGGGGGAATCAGTACCCCAAATTACTAAAATACATTATCTAAAATGTCCATTTTCAACAAAAATTGATATAAAGAAAAAAAACCAAAAATGCATGACCCATACATAAGAAAAAGAACATGGGGCTGGGATTGTGGCTCAGCGGTAGAGCGCTTGCCTCGCATGCGTGAGGCCCTGGGTTCGATCCTCAGCACCACATACAAAGCAATAAAATAAAGACATTGTG
Organism: Xerus rutilus; assembly: GCA_028644305.1. Classification (NCBI taxonomy): domain Eukaryota; kingdom Metazoa; phylum Chordata; class Mammalia; order Rodentia; family Sciuridae; genus Xerus; species Xerus rutilus. Next base: position 40,612 of record CM053417.1, read on the forward strand.
TCCATCTACAACTAAAAAAAAAATATATATTAAAAAAAAAAAGCTGCCTTTTGGGGCTGGGATTGTAGCTCAGCGGTAGAGCGCTTGCCTCGGATGCGTGAGGCCCTGGGTTCGATCCTCAGCACCACATACAAAGCAATAAAATAAAGACATTATGTCCATCTACAGCTAAAAAAATATTTAAAAAAAAAAAAAAAAAAAAAAAAAAAAAAAAAGAACATGGAAGAGAAAGTGACTGAGGTAATCTAGCTGCTGAAAGTAGCAAAAACTTCAAAGTACTCGTAATACATATATTCAATGAATGAAAGGAAACCATGCTTAAAGAAGTAAAGGGAAGGTATGAAGACAATGCCTCATTAAATAAAGCAATAGAGTTAAAATTATTTTTGAAAGGACCAAGTAGAAATTGAGAACTATTAAAAGAAATGAAAAATTTACTTGAGGAAATGAGCAGCAGATTGGAGTAGGCAGAAGAAATAGAACACTTGAAGATAGGTCATCTCAGAGTACCTAGTCTGAAGAAGAAGAAAAAAAGAATGAAGAAAAATGAACAGAGCCTCAGAGAAATGCTAGACATACCAAAAGCACAACATATGAGTAATGGGAATACCAGAGGAAGAGGAGCTAGAGAAAGGAGAAAAAATATTTGAAGAAGTATTAGTGAAGTCTCAAATTTGATGGAAAACATTAATTTACACATCTAAAAAATCAACAGATTACAGGAAGGAGAAACAGAGTTCTACAACTAAATACACCCTAGCTAAAACAAAGACAAGAAAAAATCTTTTCTGGGGAGGTGGGTACCGGGGATTGAACTCAGGGGCACTTGACCACTGAGCCACATCCCCAGCCCTTTGTTGTGTTTTATGTAGAGACAGGGTCTCACTGAGTTGCTTAGCACCTCGCCATTGCTGAGGCTGGCTTTGAACTCACGATTCTCCTGTCTCAGCCTCCCTAAGTGCTGGGATGACAGGCTTGAGCCACCGCACCCAGCAAGACAAGGAAAAACTTGCAAGCAGCAAAAGGAAAACAATTTATCACATATATGAGAAAACCAGTAAGATAAAAGGATGACTTCTCATCAGAAATAATGGAGGCCAGAAGGTAGTGAGATGACATTCTAAGTGATGAAAGAAAAAAAAAAACTCAACCAAGAATTATACATTAAATAAAATGATGTTTCAAAACTAAAGGTAGATTGATTCTTTTTGTTTTTGTGGTGCTGGGGATTGGACCCAGGGCCTTGTGCATACAAGGCAAGCACTCTACCAACTGAGCTATATCCCCAGCCCTAAAAGTTTATTTCTTTAGAAGATTAATTCTTCTGCTCTTTTTTTTTTTGCAGTTATGCAGCCACTTCAATGTTTATGGCAGCTCAATTCACAATAGCTAAACTGTGGAACCAACCTAGATGGCCTTCAATACATGAATGGATGAAGAAACTGTAGTATATATATATGTAATGGAATATTACTCAGCAATAAAAGAGAATAAAATTATGTAATCTGCAGGTAAATGGATGGAGTTGGAAAATATTATGCTAAGTGAAGTAAGCCAATCCCTAAAAAAGTCAAAGGCCAAATGTTCTCTCTGATAAGTAGATACTGATCCATAACAGGGGAGGGGACATGGGAAGAATGGAGGAACTTTGGTCAAAAGGAAGGCAGGAAGGAGGGGGCATGGGGGCAGGAAAGATGGTGGAATGAGATGAACATCATTGCCCTGGCTTCATGTGTGACTGCATATATGATGTGATTCTACATCACGTACAACCAGAGAAATGAAAGGTTGTCCTCCATCTGTGCACAATGAACCAAAATGCATTCTGCTATCATGTACACCTAAGTAGAATAAATTAAATTTTAAAAAATGAAGGTAGAAAAAAAAACACTCAAGCTGAGAATTTGTCACTAGCAGACTTGTCTTATAATAAAGAAAAGTTTTCAGACTAAAACCAGATGTCAAACTGTAATCTGAATGTATACACACACACAAGATAATTGTGTACAAATGGTTGTATAAAACGATATGTGTATTATTTTATTATTGGTCATATGGCATACAGGGATACAATAAATTTGAAAATAAAAGCATAAAGGAGATGGATACAAAACTGTATTGGAGCAAGGAAATAATACATAGTGCTAATTCAAATCCCTGTAAAAAAATGAAAACAACCAGAAATGGACATATTATATACTGAAATAATAGCACAAAAAAGGGGGAACAGTGAATAAATTGTGTAAGAGTAACATTTCCATATATCATTGGAATTATATTTATATAAATCTGAAGTCAATTATGATAGGTAAAAATGTACAATGTAAGCTCTGGAGAATACATATATAGTGAAAAAAATCATTGTAGGACTTAAAATATTCTAAGAAAATAGTCACTGAATATAAAAGAATCCAGTAAAATAAAAACAGAAATAAATAAGATATGATATGTCTAGCAAGTAGAAAGTAAAATAGCAGACATAAATTCATACATGTCAGTTGAGGGTGGTGGTGCAGGTGCTGGGTATGGTGATACATGCTTGCACTCCCAGCTACTTGCTTGCCATGTGAGGACACAGGGAAAAGCTGCTGTCTGCAAGTCAGGAAAAGAGCCCTCACCAGAATGTGACCATGCTGGTAACCTGATCATGAACTTGCAGCCTCCAGAAATGTGAGAAAAAAATTCTGTTGCTTAAGTAACCCAGTCTGCAGTATTCTGTTATGGTGACCCAAGCTAAGACAAACTGATCTTAAATCAATAACCTCATTTGTCACCTTATAAGACTGAAAAAAGAAGAGCTGACTAAATCTAAAGCTAGCAGTAGGAAGGAAACAAAGATTAGAGCAGAAAAATTAAATCAAGAAGAACTATGGGGGGGGGGGACGATGAGACCAAAAGTTGGCTCTTTGAAAAGCTCAGCAAAATTGATAAACGTTTATACAGAATGACCAAGAAGAAGAGAGGGAAGACTCACTATCACTACAATCAGGAATAAAAGAGAAGACAAATCACCATCAATCTTAGAGAAATGAAAATAATCCTAAGGGAATGCTATGAACAAAAGTATGTCAACATATTAGATAAGTTATATGAAATGGCCAAATTCCTAGAGAGATACAAAACACTGAAACAGACTCAAGAATGAATAGAAGGGGCTGGGGTTGTGGCTCAGTGGTAGAGCACTTGCCTAGCACATGTGAGGCACTGGGTTCCATCCTCAGCACCACATAAAAATAGATGAATAAAATAAAGGTATTGTGTCCATCTACAACTAAAAAAATTTAAAAAAGAATTAATAGAAGGCTGGGACTGTGGCTCAGTGGTAGAGCACTTGCCTCGCATGCATGAGGCACTGGGCTCAATCCTCAGCACCACATAAAAATAAATAAATAAAATAAAGATATTTAAAAAGTATAATAAACTCTGCCCTAAAATTAAAAAAAAGACTTAATAGAAAATCTGAACATAGCTACAAGTATAGAGATTGAATTAGTAATTTTTAAACTTTGCACAAAGAAAAGTCAAGGCCCCAGCTGGCTTCAAAGGTGAATTCTACCAAACATTTCAAGAAGAATCAGTATCTGATTTTCCACAAAACTTTCCAAAAAGTACACTTCTCAACATACTCTATAAGGGCAGTATTACACTGGTATCCAAACCAAACAAAGATATCCATCATAAGAAAAGAAAAAAATAGACCAAAATCTCTTAAACATTAAAAATCCTCAGTAAGGGCTGGGGTTGTGGCTCAGTGGTTGAGCACTTGCCTTGCATGTGTGAGGCACTGGGTTCGATCCTCAGCACCACATAAAATAAATATATTGTGTTCATCTATGACTAAAAAATTTTTTAAATCCTCAATAAAGTACTAGCAGAATTAATACAGCAATATACAAAAAGGATTCTGTGGGATTTATTTTAGAAATGCAACATTGGTTTACTATCTCAAAATCAATTGCTATAACATATCATAGTAATAAAGAACAAAAATCATACAGCCATTTCAATATATATAAAAAAAGTTTGACAAAATCCAATATCTTTCAATGATAAAGCCACTCAACAAACAAAAAATAGATGAGAATTTTTTGGGGGGCATCTGTGAAAATCCCATGGCTAATTTCATACCTAACTGCAAAAAACTTCCCATATCTCCCTAAGACCAAGAATAAGACAGTGATGTACACTTTCACCACTTCTATTTAACACTGTACTGAAGATTGTAACTAGGGCAATTAGGCAATAGAAGGTAATAAAGGCATCTGGACTGGAAAGCAAAAAGCTAAAAAACTATTAAAACTAATAAATGTATTCAATAAAATTGTGTGATACAAGATTGATATATAAAAATCAACTGTATCTCTATATTATTAGTAATGAACAATCCAAAAGTTATAGAGAAAAATTCTACTTATAATAAAATCAACAATCAAAACATGGGATGGCCTCAAATTAAAAAGCTTTCTCATAGCAAAGAAAACAATCAAGACCACAAAGAGAGAACCTACAGAATGGGAGAAAATCTTTGCCACCTATACCTCAGACAGAGCATTAATCTCCAGGATATACAAAGAATTTTTTAAAAAAAGACCCAATCAATAAATGAGCAAAGAAACTGAACAGGCACTTCACAGAAGAAGAAATACGAATGCTCAATACATATATGAAAAAATGTTCAACATCTCTAGCAATTAGAGAAATGAAAATTAAAATTACACTGAGATTCCATCTCACTCCAGTCAGAATGGCAGTTATCAAAAAATGTATCAAAAAAGTATCAAAAAGTATTGGCAAAGATGTGGGGAGAAAAGGTTCATTCATACATTGCTGGTGGGACTGCAAATTGGTCCAACCAGTCTGGAAAGCAGTATGGAGATTTCTCAGAAAATCTAGAATGGGTCCACCTTTTGACCCAGTTATCCCTCTCCTCGGTTTATACTCAAATGATTTAAAATCAGCATATTATAGTGATGCAGCCACATAGATGTTTATAGCAGTTCAATTCACAATGGTAAAGCTATGGAACCAACCTAGGTGCCCTTCAACAGATAAATGGGTAAAGAAAATTTGGCATATATACACAATGGAATATTACTCAGCCACAAAGAAGAATGACTTTATGACATTTGCCAACAAATGGATGGATCTGGAGATTATCATGCTAAGTGAAATACACCAGTCCCCCAAACCCAAAGGTCGAATGTTTTCTCTGATATGTGGAAGCTAACAATAAGGGGGGGGGGTGAAGGGAAGAATAGACATGCAGTAAATTAGATAATGGGGAACGGGGGGCAGAGAAGGGGAATAGGAAAAGGAAAGACAATAGAATAAATCTGACAAATTTTTCCCGTGTACCTTTATGAAAATGACAGAATGAATCCCACCAAGCGCTCTACCACTGAGCTACAACCCCAGCCCTCTCTGGATTATTTTAACATGCAAAGCATCTTCTTTTGAAGAATACAACAGTATTTTGCCCCAAATCTTTCTCTTTCAATCAAGAGCCACAAACTTCCTAGGAAGGTCAAATTGTTATATTTTAAGTATTTACTGATAATATTAGTTGTCTGGGTATCTCCAAACAAAACTGAGAAAATTATTTTAAATTGCTAAAGTATCATAAGGTTTTTGGAAATCAGTCTTGTTAAGCAAACTAATAAACTTAGATTGAATAACAATCTTAAGTACTAAAATGAAACCATTCATACAAGCACATAGTACCATAGGTAAATAACCTTCATATCTCAGCCAACAATTAGCTTCCAATAGTGAGAATAGGAAGCACTGTTTGAGCTTCTCTAGTACAATTTGATCACAATCAAGTAATCCATTATCATTTTTGTACATATGCTTGAAACTATGCCACTGAAACATACCTATGTTTCTGACCATGATTCCTTTCAGTTCATCCACTTGGGCTTGAGTCTCCATCACTTTGTCTAGGCCCTTATTCTCAGAGTGATGTTTCTATAAGAAAATAAGTTTTAACCTATGGCACCCAGACATTATTTACAATAGGAAAATAAAAACAAGAAGAATGATAATTTATACTAAGGAATGCTATAAAATCATCTATATTATATGAAAGATATATGTCACTTCACTGTAAAATGGTATCAGACCTAGGGAAAATATTGGCTGGCAGCATAAAAATGCTTCTGTATGAAATGTAACTGTTACAGTATAAAAACATCATCTTAAATAAAATAAAAATGAAATGTATTTTATCAAATACACATCTGAGACTCATGAGGCAGAAGTGAAAGGATATGTAATCTATGCTCAGACAAGGAGGAAAAGAGAAAAAAGAAGACTACAGTTGGGGTAGAAGGAACAGAACAGGGAAAAGGCACTCTAAATTGTTTTCATTTGTTAGATATGATGAGTTAGGACTATGCTCAGTTTCTTAGTATCTGTTCTATCTGCTGGGATCACAGCATGTATCCTATTTTCATTGGCTTCTCATAGAATCTAGACTTTAAGACACTGATCATAATATATATTTTGAAATTATTATCTGTGGCTAACAATTATGGAGTGTTTAATATACATGGTTCCAGTCACTTCAATGCACTCAATGCTTCAAACTGAGGAGGGGGATATTATTCAATACACCCAAAAACTCTATGATGAAGATGCTTCCATTATCTCCATTTATAGATGGAAAGCTGACATAGGTTTGCTCAAAGGGTCACATGCAAATCTGCAGTTACTGACAAACTAGCAAATTTGAATGCTTTTCTGCCAGCAGACCCTACTTACTTTTGAATGTGCACTGGCATATTTTTTGTTGGTAGTGTTTTACACAGCTTCACATATATGACCATTCCAAAGTGGGAAGTATGAAACAAACCAACTGCTTAAACGGTAAGTAAGTAATTTAAAGGAATTTCATTTCCAAAGAAATGAACACACAGGTGCGCGCACACACACATGTATTTAGAAGTGTAATACTCAAGAATTTTAGAAAGAACACTTACAGGAGAAGTGAAAAATAATCACTTAAAATGTATTTTTTCCACATTCACAACAAAATCATAGCTAGAGGTTATATCTTTGTACTCAGATAGTTTCAGGGATAAAAGGTAAGCATCTTAAAAGGTGCTAAACATCATTAGTCATCATGAAAAATGTAAATAAAAGCATAATGAAATACCACTGTACATCCACTAGGATGGCTAAAATTAAAGACAGACAAAAGTGTTGACAAGGATGCACAGGCACTAGAACTGCTGGTGAGAATGTAAAATGGTACAATCACTTTGGAAAAAAGTGTGATAGTTTTAAAAATACACATCACTTACCATATGACCCAGCAATTCCATTCCTAGGTATTTACCAAAGAGAAACAAAAACACATGTCCACACAAAGACTTGTACGTCGAGATTCATAGCAGTTTTACTCATGATAGTTGAAAACTGAAAGCAACCCAAATATCTAGCAACAGGTAAATGGATAAACAAACTGTGGTATATGCATACAATACCACTCAGCAAAAAAGGAAGTAGACTACTGATTTACACATGAATGAATATCAAAAGCTTTACACTGAGCAAAGCAAGCAAGACACAAAGTGTACATACTGTATGATTCCATTTATAGGAAATTCTAGAAAAGACAAAACTAATTTATCGTGACAGAAAATAGATCAGAAGTCACATGGGGGAGGGGACTGACTGGGAAGGAACATGAGAAAAACCTAATGGCAGTGGAAAGGCTGTCTTAACTTTGGTGATATTTCAAAGAGATATACATATGTAAACAATCACTGATTTGACCATTAGGGATTTACACAGATTAACAGACTTTCAAGTGATTAATTTGAAGTTTTTTAAAAAAATTAATTTAGCTCATGGAAGGGTAGAAAATTTATATATAGAATAAAAGACCATTTGGCATGTTGAGTCAATTTAAACATTACATGGGTAGTTGAACTGGATGATCTTAATGTTCTTCCCAATCCTGTGATACTCTGGCCATTATTAAGAGAAAATATCATCAATTATTAGCTTTCTATATTAAAATGTCACCTTTACATTTTTTAACAGAATTTTTTATTATGTTAACTTATAGTAACACAAACAGAAAAGTATACTGCAGGTCAGGACTCTATATTCATGGTGCTTTAAGGTAATAAAGAAGAAAATATGAATCAAAATACTATATTCTGAAGATCTTACCAGTTGTGCAGCTAAGACACTTGAGAACTCGCTATTCATGGCATATGGAAGTGCTGTCTGTGCCCTTGAGCCATAAGTTGTCTGGAACCTCTTCTTTACCTCATTCAAAAAATTGAAGGCTCGGGAACGTTCAAAGTCCTGGAAAGCACCCAACATAGAGCTTATATTTACAAAGTAAATAAAGATTATGTGGATGATTAGCAATAAAACAATAAAAAGTGGTAATATTTACTGAGTAATAACTATGAGGAGGAACTGGCACTGATCTCATTTTATACATAAGGAAGGAAAAACCTCTGAAAAGGTAACTAATTTGCTAAAGTTCCAACAACTAGCAAATGAAAGAGGTAAGAGTCAAATCCAAACATGTGTGGTTATTGCCAACTGAAGACAATGGTTATCAACTAGTTTATCAACTTCTTGAGGTCAGGAATTAGGTTTTACTTCCTCTATATCTTTCATAGAATCTATTAGAAAGTCCAGCATAAAAAGATGTTCAATAAATTCATAATAATAGTAGTCTTTCAAACACAAAGATAATGCTATTGATAGGAACTTTGAATTGATATTTTAAAATAGTGGTGGCACAATTGAAAGGGTCAAGTGTCCTACCCTTGCCTAGTTCCAGTCAGTCAAAGAGCCTATGTGTATGTGTATGCATGTGTGTGTGTGTGTGCATGTGTCAGCATGTACACAATTTACAGCTCATGGAATATGAAGTTCAACTCTGGCCACTCCAGGTTTTGTGATATTTTCATCGACTCCAAACTTTCACATCATTTACTTCAGATATATTTGGATTTTTCCTAATTTTAGAAAAATACTGTGAAACCAGGGCTAAAAATCATTGTAATGATCACTGTGGTTGACAATCATTTCATTTCACCCAAGATACTCAGTCATAGTCAAAGGTTCTTAAAGTGGGATCAGTAGCCAAAATTCAAGGGGCAATTGTACTTGGATAGAAAAAAATTGCACTGTTATTTTCCCTAAATTTTAACTTAAATTTCAATTCTGAATGTAGGTAACAAGGTAGTATTAAACTGTAATTTTGTCACCTATAGAAATCTTTTTTTTTTCATATACCACCACAGGTTTCCAGATATCCTGAAATACCATTTACACTCATCACCATTTCAAAATTATTATTAGCTATTAGACCCACAGCAAAGTCTTATTAATGAGTTCTTAAAGTATCCACATTAATACATTTTTTAAAAAATATCTTGAATATTGTAAATATATGTAATTCAATATATTTGGTTTTGTATGGAATCATGTGTGTTCTATTTCATACATTTAATGACATTCTGAGCAGGGCTCACAGGTGACAAAGGCATCTGTGACAATAAAGATTAAGAACACTGATCTGCAGCAATCATGCCAATTTCATGACTTTTATCAGTGAATAGTTTTAAAATGAGTATGTAAACAGTAAGATATGAAAGGAAGTTCACTTTCACAGTGAGATGAGGGGATGGTGTGCCTCTGGGAAAAGTTTTCTCATTCCTACAATAAGAGAGAGAAGTATATAGTCCATCTTCTCTGTATATGAATACATAAGCACGAAGCTCCACACAATCCTAAGGGGAACCTATCTAGAAAGAAATGGACACTGAGGAAAGCAAAAGAGAGAAGGGATCTTGGTGACATCATGAAGTTACTGGGCATTTTGGGTCTAGAGCCAACAAATACTCAAAAAGAAAAAAAAACCTAACCAATGTAAAACTACAAGTTTACATAGCTGATCATAATGTGTTGTGATTCTATTTTTCCAAAGTCTGGATACATTAAAAATTAATTAACTACTTGAGCAATGAAATAATCTTTTTAATATTCCGATTTAACAATTTTTGAGAAACTCTGATGCCAAAGAATCATAATTATGAAACCAATTCTCATTATACAATAGGAAAAATGTAGAAGCTACAAGAGATTAAGTTAGAACTGTACCAAAACTGAACTGATTTGTACATACCCAGGTTATCAAGTTTTTGTCACATGCTGCTGTATATGACAAATGAAAAGTATAGAAAAAAACTTCCAGCAATGCCAAGTTTGCATCACTGTTACCCATCATAGGTATATATAATTAAGAACTCACTGTATTAACAGTACACATAGTTAAATATCAATATGTCTTCAAGTTACTTACATCATCAGTGATACAAAGATATACAATCCTGTCTTGGCAGATGTAATGAAACAAATAACTGTAGAATAAAAGATATAAAACTTACTGTAGTTATTAGCAACACTTTTGTCTTCTATAAGCAATTTCAGTACTGCCAATATCACATTATTTACAGATTCAGTCTATTCTCCTCTTCCCCTTCCCCCATACATCTGTTCCTCTCAAGTTAAACTGATAGGTGTGAATAAGAAATTAAAAGAAGACCTCCAGTGTAGCTACACAGTAAAACAGCATGTGGATTAGCCATGTGCAAAAACATAATTGGTACCTTGAGGCCAGAATAACAAATAACATATATGGAGGGACATATGATTAAAATTAAGTCCCAATTGACCACATAGTTTTCCTTCCTTTTTCTTAAGATTGTGAAATAAATTCTCAACAATAACATTTAAGTATCTACTTTGAGTCAGTTGCTATGATGTTGAGGATACGAAAGAGAAAACCAGCAGTCTCTGCCTTCTTAGGCATCACAGGGCAAGGAATTAAGAGTGCTACATGGAAAATAGGATGTTGAGGAAGTTAAAGGCAGTACATAGCACTCTGAGGACATAGAGGAGGCCCATAATGGAGATCTACCCAAGAGTTACAGGAAGAATTCTTGGAAAATGAGATGTCTGATCTTAGATCTGAAGAACAAGTAAGAGATAATGAGGTAAAGAGTCAGCGAAGAGTGTTCCAGAGTGAAGGAGAAAGTATAAGGGCCTGATGGACTGGGGTTGTGGCTCAGTGGCAGAGCAGTTGCCTAGCAGGTGTGAGGCACTGGGTTTGATTCTCAGCACCACATATAAATAAATGAATAAAATAAAGGTCCATCAACAACTAAAAATATTTTTTTTTAAATGGAAAGTATAGGGGCTGGGATTATGGCTCAGTGGTAGAGCACTTGCCTCGCATGCATGGGGCACTGGGTTCGATCCTCAGCACCACACAAAAATAAAGATATTTGTGTCCATCTACAACTAAAAAAAATATTTAAAAAAAAATGGAAAGTATAAAGGCCTGGAAATAAAAGAGCACATAACAGATACAGGAAAGTAAAATTCATTCCTATAACTGGAATACAGAATGTACAGAAAAAAATAAATTGTCTAGATAGAAGATGTGGAGAAACAAATATCAGGCTATAGAAAATTTCATAAACCACACTGTACATTATACAATACACAGTCATCCAAAGTTTAGCCTGGGGAGAATGTGATCAGATTTGCTGATGATTCCCAAATCTAGATCTGACCTATCTCCTGAGTTTTAATCCTAATATACTACTGTCTATTAGACATAATCCAAGTGGATGTATCACAAAGAACTTAAACAGGTCTCAAAATTGAAGTCATCATTTCCCCCATAAAATTAGTCTCTCCTAAACTTGACTTGGGAATAACTTGGTATAAAAGCCATGAAAGATATTAAGATATGATCCCTACCATCAAGGATCCTACAGTTAGGAGACCAAGACAATCGAGACTGCAATTATACACAGTGTGAAAAGTGCAACAATTTGAATAAATACTAAATGCTATGTAGATATACAAAAAGGGGGCATCTAACCTAGTCTAGGAGTTTAGGAGTTTCTAGATATCTAAACTCAGGAAGACAAAAACAGATTTTAAAAAGCCTACACATGATAGGGACCAGAGGTATAGTTCAGTGGTAGAGTACTTGTCTATCATACATGAATCCCTGGGTTCAATCCTCAGTACCACAAAAAAAGTAAGTATGATAAATATATTCCAATAAAAGGTAACAGGTATTACAAAGGCTAGGAATAGAGAAGGAACCTAGCACTGAACTGTAAATTGCTAAGTATGGCTGCAGAATAAAAATGAGGACTAAATCAGCGAAAGACAATGCCAGAGAAGAGAGAAGGGCCACAACTAGAAGAATCTCCCAAATGAAGTGAAGGAATTTTACCCTGAGGGCAGGGAGTACTTGCTAAAGGAAGAGACATGATAGAACTGCTCTTTTACACAGATTAAAAAGTATTTCAGCTGGGCGCCGGTGGTGCAAGCCTGTCATCCCAGCACTTAGGGAGGCTGAGACAGGAGAATCATGAGTTCAAAGCCAGCCTCAGCAACGGCGAGGTGCTAAGCAACTCAGTGAGACCCTGTCTCTACATAAAACACAAAATAGGGCTGGGGATGTGGCTCAGTGGTCGAGTGCCCCTGAGTTCAATCTCCAGTACCAAAAAAAAAATGTTTTCATTTGGGACCTATAAAATAAGCAAAAGTTTACCAGGGGGCCTACAAGGGAAAAGACACTTGTAAAACATATAAAATCATAAAAAAATGTACCAGTGATTGAAATAACACAGATAGATCTGGAAACAGCAAGAATTCTTATATAGATAATAATAAAAAGTCAGGAATGGACAAAACTGCAAAGGATTAGTTTGGGCTTTATTCTAAAAGCCATGGTTTTTAAGCAAGAAAATATCATCAAGGGAATGTGAACTACAGATTTAAGGTAGGAGGAACCAGAGGCAGGAAGACCAGTTATGAGAAAACTATTTGAAATGAGAAATAAGGAAGGCCTAAATTAACACTCTAACAGTGGGGATACAGGAGACATAATGGATTGAAAAACATGTTGTAGGAGAATGGTAAGCAATTGGTAAAGAAGTTAAATATTATTCTAAAGTTTTAGGCTTAGTCAACTGAGTGGCTAGTGATGCTGTTCAAGTACAAAAGAACAGCAAGAAGAATAGATTTTGGGGGAAAAGTGTTTAACATACAGTAAAATTGACTTCATTATTTTGACCTACAGTAATAAAAGATATTTTTATTGGGATGATGGAACATGATTATAGGACAGAAACTAAGACATGAGTTTCAAAAAAAAAGAAATCTCAGTGAAAGAGCCTCACCCCAGAAGACACAAGGGAGAACTGGATCAGGACACAGATGGAGAGGCACGGCAGACAGTATTTTCTTCTACTAAAAATTACATTCTAGGCCTGTAATCCCAGCACTTAGGGAGGCTGAGACAGGAGAATTACGAGTTCAAAGCCAGCCTCAGCAACGGTGAGGCTCTAAGCAACTCAGTGAGACCCTGTCTCTACATAAAACACAAAATAGGGCTGGGGATGTGGCTCAGTAGTCGAGTACCCCTGAGTTTAATCTCCAGTACCAAAAAAAAAATTATATTCTAATTGGATTATATATTCAAGCTTCCCTTATAGCTACATGTAGCTATGTTATTAAGTTCTGGCACATACTATTATGAGTGGAAGATATATGTCCTACTTCTAAAAGGATTCCATATGCTTTTCCCTGAGCATTTTCCTGGGAACTGAGTATAAACACACACTTTGTAAGCCTAATAGGCTTTTGAAGAAACTACAAAGCTGTACTCACAAATGACTGGGGTTATTTAACCCCCACAGCAATCTCTGGGCCCCCAAACCCACAATGCAGAAAGCAGACTATAAAACCTGTACAGTTCCCCAAAATGACACATTCTATAATACCCCATTCTGGATGTAGCAAAAGGACAACAGACTAGGAAGAACCTCCGGGAGAACAAAGGCAGGAGTCAGGAAGAAAGCAGATCCACTAACCACTCCCCAGTCAGAACAGAGAGTATTTGAAATTGCTGTGAAGCAGTTATCTGATCATTGATAGGGGGCAATGACTTCTACATGTTTCTTTTTCTTTCATTTTCCAAATGAAAGTTTTTAACTCTCACTCTGGTGATTCTTTTCTTATTTCACCATTATTCGGAGAGAAGGTGAAACATATAACTTGTCTTTTAGTTTACAGTCTGTGAGCCACAGGAGCCAATCCTGGGCCTGATGGAGAGGACCACATATTACCCAAAATCTCTGGACCAAGAACAAAATGCAACAACCAGATGAGTCTTTAGTTACCTTCCTCAGAGAAGAGGCATAGTCTGTTTGAGAAGAGGAGTTCACCCAGATATTTGTATGGCTGGAGGAGTAGAATGGAAGACTAGAAGTCATCTTCTGATATCCTTAAATTCCTCCAGAGTAACAGGCCTTTAGCTGAGCTTATGACCACACAGCCAGAGATGATATCTCCTGACCTCTCTCTGAGCTGAGTCACCTACATGACTACAAAGTGTACAATAAAATGTCAGGCCACTTCTGGGCCTTACCTTTAAAAAATATTGGAAAAGCACTGAGATATAACAAGAACTGTAAGAAGCTGCCTTTGCCAGAGTTGGAAGGCACTGATTGAGAAAGGCAGAGCCACCCCACCAGCTCTGAACCACTCATCTCTGGGCTATCTTATTTAAATTAATTCTACATCTTGGGGTCTCTCTCATAATAGCTAAGATTGGACTATAAATTATAAAAGTGGTTAGCCATAGAAAGTATTAAGGATCTCTTTCTGAAATAAGAAAGAAGGAAATAAGGAGGGGTTAAATAACAAAAGATTTTTAAGCATCAATGAGGAAGGTTTACCAAGATTTCCCATTATGTCCTTTCTAACAAGCCACCAGTACATTTTTCTAAAGCAAAAGCTATCATAACTGGCTGAAAACCTTTCATGCCTTCCGGTTGTCCAAACTCTTAAAGTGCCCTATAAGGCCCTACATGACTTTTCTTCTACCCATCTCTCTGGCTTTATCTTTACCATCCTGACCACCAGTCACAAAATAACATGCAGTTCCCAAAATATGATCTCATGCTTTCACACTTCTCTACCTGCTATTCTTTCCACCTGGAATGCCATTACCTCCCAGCCTCTAATATAACTGTGGATTTGACCATCTCCCTCATTAAACTCTGATTTCTATGAGGGCAAATACTGCCTTTCTTGTTATTTCCCCATCACAAAGCAAAGTACCTATTAATAGTTAAGGACTCAGTAAATATTTACTTAAAGAATGAACAAAGAAATATTATTTATTTTATATACATCATTTCACATATCCAAGAACTCCATAGCAAAGTCATTTTACACCTAACATTTCTACATCTGTCTTTAAAATAGTAACATCACTTCAATGATAGAATCAAAATAATCACAAGTTAAAATTATAAATAATAAAATAAGACATTTTCTAAGCTGGTGAAGGTTACTGTTCTATGAGTTTATTCAAATTAAACTACCAAGAAGCTTGCTTTCTAGTTTTCTACTATTCTGATTAGAACAGAATTCCTTTCTTCCACCCTCTACCAGATGCAAAGCAGAACTCACTTGCCATGTGAGTATGTTAGCTTGTTATTTTCAGAAGGTATCTTAGCCAGAATCTGCTCTGTCACCTCCAGGAAGTTTCCTCCACACCAAGCATGTTTGGCAAGGATAGTGGTTCCCCTGGCAACAACAGCAAAAAGAATGGCCATGGTGTCAATCTATTAAAAGGAAAAAAAGACACAGATTTAGAATATTTTTGACATGATCTTTCAAAAGTAACTTACTATCATTTATCAAAATATACCTAGAGACAATACTGAATGAGGTACTACAACATGGAAATTAACAAAAGATATAACAGGAGCTGGGGGCAGAGCTCATTGGTACTCAGAGTGTGCACTTAGCATGCATAAGACACTGGGTTTGATATCCAGCACTTCTGCCCCCCAAAATAAAAAAGCACCATAAACCCAGAACAAAACAAAACAAAACAAAACCCAAGGTCATAGTCTTCTACAAGCTTATAACCTAAGCCACACTGATATGCATGTAAGAATAAGTTATGTGGGGCTAGGGCTCAGTGGTACAGCACTTGCCTAGCATGCGTGAGGCACTGGGTTCAATTCCTAGTACCACATATAAATAATAAATAAATAAAATAAAGATCCATCAACAACTAAAAAATATTTTTAAAAAGAATAACTTATGTTTTCAAGTTATATAGCACAAACTGATATTGTGCTTTTGAAAAGCAATGACCTCACGCCTGTAATCCCAGCACTTAGGGAGGCTGAGACAGGAGGATCGCGAGTTCAAAGTCAGCCTCAGCAACAGCGAGGTGCTAAGTGACTCAGTGAGACCCTGTCTCTACATAAAACACAAAATAGGGCTGGGGATGTGGCTCAGTGGTCGAGTGCCCCTGAGTTCAGTCCCTGGTGCCAAAAAAAAAAAAAAAAGAAAAAAAAGAAAAGCAATGACCAATGATAGCAAAAGGACACAAAGATGTCATCATACTTTAATATAATGATCCCTTCCTGAAAATTTATCATAGGGAAACACTTTAACAGAAGTTAGACTCTAGATTAAAAAATGTACCTATTAAAAATAATAGCCCACATTTATTAAATGTTCACTATATGATAGACAACAGTTTAAGCACATTAAATTATTAATTCATTTAATCCTCATAACTCAATGGGATTATATAATATTACAATATTCCTATTATAGATGAAGGAACCGAAGCACAGATGATGTACATAATTTCCCCAAAATTACAGCTAGTAAGTGATAGAGCTATGACTTACCTTGAGGCAATATGATTCCAGCAAATACAATGTTAGACTATGGTACACTACCTCTAGTATAAAGGCATTATCCATAATAGAAATAAAGTGAAAGTAACCCAAACCTTCCACAAAAAAGAACAGGTTTTATAAATTATGGTAATACTCTTTATAAACAAAAAATTCCTAAAACAATATGGCATGAGTTTATTTTCCTTATGTTTGGCTGTGCATATATGCTATCTTCCCCACACACACATATACAAGAGACCAGTTTCCCTTATGCAATGGCATAAACTTACAAAAATGATTAAACACCGTACTAGTCTTCAATTAACTCTTCAGCCTGTTATCTGTTAAAATGCTCATTTCCACCCAACAGGCCAGTGACTATAGTGAGGGTATGAATTATCTTGGGTGGCAGAATGAGAGTCACTTGCTAAAAACTCAAATTCTTGGCATTATCTCCTAAAATTCTGATTCTGTAAGCTTTAGGTGGGACCCTGGAATCTGTATCTGAAACAATCTTGTCTGAATGCAGGTAATTCATACTTTGTGAAACACAGGAGCAGTATATGGAATGCTTGGGGCCAGGGAATCTGCTGATTCCTGATTGGAATTCCAGCACCAAAGGGCAGTAAATAGAAGAAGGCACTCATCTGTTCCTTCAGCTAAACTCCTCTTGTGGCCTCCATTCCTATTTTCTAAATGAAGTTGATCCTCAGGATCATGTCCTCAATCATCTTTTTCTGGAATTCTCCTTATATATATATGTAGCAAGCTATAGCTTCCAAATCACTGTCTCATACTTTCTTGCCTTTGATCCTTAAAGTCTCTCTTAACCACATATTATGTTCCAGGTATCTGTTTCTTAACATTTTGGGGGGAGGGTACTAGGAATTGAATCCAGAGACACTTAACCACTGAGCCACATCCACAGCCCTTTTTTGTATTTTATTTAGAGACAAGGTTTCAATGAGTTGGTTAGGGCCTCGCTAAACTGCTAAGACTGGCTTTGAACTTGTGATCCTCCAGTCTCAGCCTCCCGAGCCACTAGGATTACAGGCATGCACCATTTCAACTGTTCAACTTCCAATACTCTGGCTTTTGCCCTTAACACTCCACAGAACCACGCTTCCTAAGATAATCAATGGCCCCTATATTGCAAAACACAGTGCTCACTTCTCTATTCTCATTCTATTTGGCTTTTCAGAAATGGTCAATACCATTAACCATTCATCCTTCTTGAAACACTCTATGTATCTAGCTGCTTTTTCTGTCTGCTTGCTGACTCTTTCTAATCTACCTCTCCAGTAAATTTTGCATTTCTGAGGAACAAAGGATATATATTACAGAGAAGCAGCGTTTTATTCAATAAAAGTAAGTTCCCAATTACAAATCATTCACTGTTGGTACAAAAAAAAACCTAACTTTCCTTTTAGATGTCATAAATAGGAGCTCCTCCCTCTGTCCTATAGTGCCAAACATTCCACCTATAATCAAGTCTCACTTGCCTGCACTGAAACACTCTTGAAGTTGAATGTGTAACATCTTTATGAGTATTGGAATGAAACAACAATGTCAGAAAGAATACTGTATTTGAAGTCAGAAAACCTAGCTCTGCTAATTATTAGCAATATATGAATGCCTAAAACTAGAGTGCTATATAAATATAATACTCATGAAGAGAAAGAGTGAAAAGATAAGCCAGAGAAAAGAAAAAGATAATGGAATATAAAAGAAAGCCCTGTTTCAACACTCTTCCTCCCTGTTTTCTTAGTGACTCCTCACTTGGTCCAAGAGCCATCTTCCCAATTATACTTCATTCCTGCTAATAATCTTCTTTTAGTTTCCTGTGGCTGATATAACAAAGTACCCCAAAATGGCTTAAAACAACAGAAAGTTATCAGCTCACAGAAGTTTAAAATCAAGGTGTTGGTAAGGCCATGATCTCTCTGAAATCTGTAGGGGAGCATCCATCTTTGTCGTTTTCTGTTAGTTTGCTGGCAATTCTTGGTGTTCCTTGGCTTGTAGCTACAGCACTTTAATCTCTACCTCAGTAGTCACATAACACTAAAATATATAAGACTATTCTGGATCATAAATATGTATATATTACAAAAAGCAAAGACCTACAATTCAGGGCTGTATTTGTATTCATGTCTATGAAGGCAAAGGTACCAAAAAATGCCCCAAAATGGTAAGGCTTAATTTTTAATGTCTTGGAAACATGTCTGGCTGATCTTACGGTGGTACATTCCTAAAAATCATAACAGCAATCATGACTCTAACACTCTTATATTCCTGCTGTATTTTTTAAACAGTTTAAAAGTTGTGTTCAGTAGTAATGATTTACAATTGAAAGATATTTACATGAAATAAGATTTTAATTTCATTTTAAGAATTGAGACGTTTAGGCGCTGGGGTTGTAGCTCAGTGGTAGAGTGCTTGCCTAGCACGTGTGAGGCACTGGGTTCAATCCTCAGCACCACATAAAAATAAAGTTATTAAAAAAAGAATTGAGACTTTTATCTAAGATTCTGAAAATGACAGTGTAGCAGAGTAACATTAAATTATTTTAGACCTACGAGAAAATAATACTCAAATATGCATTTGTACCAAGTGATAAACAAATTATATGTGGTGTATGAACAAAGGCTGTGCAACTGTTCAAAGAAATAGTAGAATTTAATTCATCATATAGCACATGGTAATAATGAATACAAAATCAGGGGCTGGGGTTGTGGCTCAGTGGTAGAGCACTTGCCTCGCATGTGTGAAGCACTGGGTTCAATTCTCATCACCACATATAAATAAAATAAAGTTCCATCTACAACTAAAAAATTATTTAAAAAATAGTGAATACAAAATCAAAAGAAAGCATTCTGTATCATATTATTACTAAAAGGAGATGTGTTAATTCTTGCAACAGTTCATTGCAGAAAGTTTCTTAGAATATATGCAATGGAAATCAAGTTTTTTCTATCCTTGTATCATGAGCATAGTATTAAATTAATTGCCCCACTAAATTAATGAGTGGTGCACAAAATACTCAGGAAGGAGATGGAATCTCATTTTAGAAGGGGGGCATGAAACAAGAAGGCATGAAGGTGAAAACAAGCTTAGGGATAGTAAATAAACCAACCTGATGATATGGAATAAAGCATATTTGGTGAACAAAAAGATTGGAATAAGGAATAAGGTGGATGACTTAATATAAAGAAGACCTTGTATAAATTCAGCTATTTAAATTTGATCCAATGGAGTCTGTTTCAGTTCATTACATATATACCAATGACTACTATACTTAATGGAACCCTAATACAATGAGGAACAGACATAAAAAATAAAGTATAATGAGTGAAAAAATCTAAGAATGTGCACAATTGTTCAAGAGATTTCTTAAAATTCTGTGATTATTTAGCTTTGGATGAATAAAAGGAAGGGAAGAAGGTATCAGTCCATGTATTAGGCATTTCCTCAGTATACTGTTAATATTATTTCTCCGTGGAATAGAGGTCAAAGTGTTTGTTTTACCCTCTTTTCCCAGTGCTCAGCACAGTGCCTGACATATAGCATTCTTTCAAGTATTTGTTGAATAAATTAATACTGAGCACATTCTGGTTTTAAATATACTATAAATGGTAGATATCTTTATATTAAGTAGGACCTGTCTGTACCTTAAGGAGGAAATTGGCCAAAGACAGATAAACCATGAATTCTGATGTAATAATGTTGGAGAAGACACAAAAATGAACAACAAGGGCTGGAGCTGTAGCTCAGTGGCAGAGCACTTGCCTAGCATGTGTGAGGCACTGGGTTTGATCCTTAGCACCACATAACAATAAATTTAAAAAAATAAAGGCATTCTGTCCATGTATAACCACAAAAAACATATAAAAAAAGAAGAAACACTGGCATGATAGGGGTACAGATGAGGTGTTTAAAGTGGAATTACACATCAAGACTATCTTGTTGGCATCACAAATATTCTTTCTGTACAATACTTGAGACTGAACCCAATCCCTCTTACTTTATGTGGATAAGACTATGTAGTCAAGCACATATTTTATTTTGTATTAAACTATATAAAACATTATCTTGATTGTTTGCCCCTGCACCCCAAAGATGAAAATTTCTGAGTGGCAATTTCCTATGTCTTGTTTACAGCTAGCCATAATGGGCACAGTTATTAGAGTGTCTACCATATATTAGCTGTTCAATAAATACTTGTAAAGTGTATGAGTGGACCTGCTCTCAGCCACGGTTATTGAAAGTGAAAGAATTGTGTAAAACATGATAGTGATAGTGGCTCCTGGGTTTAAAGGTGGGAGAATGACGGTACAAATAGTACAAGGCAATTAATAAGGCAGAACGAAACGGAATTGGTAATTGGTTGAGGGAGTTATGGGAGAGGGAACTATAAAGTATTCATCAAAGAGTCAAGTACATGATGAATTTGATAGATATTGGTCATCAACAAAAATTACAATAACATATAGCTCTGATAGTGAGAAAATAGGTCTGGGCAGGGAAACAGGTCTTAGTCAAACTGAGCAATGTTAATATTGGGAGATGAAGGCAGGGCGCATGGGGTATAAGAGTTGACAAAGGAGCAAGAACAGCCCGGAAAAGGTAAAGCAGAAAGTGACGTCATCGAACAAGGGCAAAAAGAGTTTTTAGAAGACAGGTGATTTCGAGAGAGTGAGATGGTACAGAAAGGTTTTGCACAAAGGTAATTAAGGGATAAAGTTAACATTTTCTATCGCATGATGACAACGTAAGTGACGCATTCTGACATTCTTAAACTCGAGGCCTTTTCAGCAGCATAAAACAAAAACAAAACCAATGTACTTCGCCCAAAGTGGATGTGCCCGACTATTCAACCCGTCAACACTAAAGAAGCCTAAGTCACCCTTGCAAAGCCTCCCTGCTCCATTGAGCACCTTCTTGTCTACACCTCCGCCCTCCCCTCCCTCGTCGTGTCACCTCCTGCTGGGCACGCCCCACTTTATTTACCTGTCCGGCACCTTGTAAAGGCAAGCGGGTTCAGGACCAAGGGGCTCGGGTCGGCTCTGGGTTGGCTCTGGGTTGCTGACTGCCGGCTCACCGAGGATGGGACCGGACGCCGCTGACTTCCGCGTAAAGCGCCCCGCCTACGCGTGGGCTCCTGGGAGCGTAAACGCTCCTCCAATGGAAGCGGGCGGCAGGGTTCTGCTGTGTTCCCAGCCTCTGGTACTTCCCCGGAGCCGTGCTGCATTCCGGGAGTGGTAGTTCTGACCGGAGTGTCGTGGGGTGTGTTACACGTCGTGTCTGCAATGATTGTGGTAACAGTGTCAAACAGTATACGATCATCCGTGGAAACGAGAGGATACAAAGCAACAAAAAGAATCTACGAGCATTGAAGCAGCAGGATAAACAAGGAGTTGGCTTCTCTCACCATCTCGCTTACTGTCAGCAAGTAAACTTGCCTGTTGCCTTACAAACAAAAATATAATTCATCTGACAGGAACTCCCTCTACTTTTACCATGAAAATTTCTAACTTCCTTGTCCTCCTCACCAGTCCTTTTTGCCATTCATTTGCAATAACAACTACTTTCCTTTGCTCTAAGTTTGCCCCTTTATATCCATTTTCTCTCTTTCCAACTGATGAATTCCTCCTTCTTATCATCCCTCATGGACTACCTACTTACTTGTTTTTCTTATCAGCATTTGAAGACTGTCAAAATTTCTCTTATAACATTCCATGTTATACCTTGTCTATAACATTCCAAAGTCAACTTTCTCATTTTATAAGCTTGAGAAATCTAATGTTTCTGGGAAATTTAACTTTATTATTCCTTCAATACTTCCTTTCGTTTATTATGATTATTATTATTTTTTTCACCTTCCAGATTTCCACATGTCAGCATCTAGTTCTATTATTAACACTTCATAAATTTTGTTTCATATTTTTTCATTGTTCTGTCCATTCGGAGATTTCCTCAGTCTTCCAATTCACAAATTCATTCTGCAATCATACTATTATCCCATCTATCTTGACCTTTATTTTAATATAATCTTTTCATTTAGGTGTTTCTGTATCATCTTTCTCTTCTGTAATTATGTTTATTCTACTTTTTAAAAATTATTCGTGGTACCTATTTCAATATTTATGTAATCAGAAACCTAGTTTTTCTTTTGAAATACCTATGCTGCTTACATACTATTGACCCATGAGCCCTTATCTATCTACTTACTTGAGAATATCCAAAGTCTAGAACTCTATCACATACAAAGTGCTAGCCAAATAGGCAAGAGTAGAAATGAACATCACTATAGATAGCTCTACCTCAAGAAATGCAAACTATCATTCTTCACCCAATGAGACATCTGCTCAACTGTAAGCTCTATCCTCACCCTCCAAGAAAGAACCCTTAGGAGAAGGTACACCTAATTCTATATTTTACTAGCTTTGTGGTTTTGAAGAGGGGGATTAGATTGGTAAAATAACTATTAATCCCCACTTGTTTTCCTCCACTCTCACCTTTGCTAACCTTTTGTACTTCCTTGCTTTTACTGCCAAAAATACCTGTACCAGATGTCTTAGTTATTTATTTTAAATACCACTATGTAGCCTTGATTAAAACTTGCCATTAAAACTTGCCATTAAAATTTGATTAAAACTTTGCCATTTCAAACCAAGGCAGACAACACACTCCCAAAGCTACAGAAATACAATATAGAACTTCTTCCCTCCAAAATAAGCTCAATACTATAAACTTGATATATTCTCCAGCTTCCCTACTTTAATATCCCAATATCAAAATTGAGAAGCTTTTCAATCATGGTGAACTAAAATTATAATTTACAACTTTTAGGAAATATAGATCTTTTTAAATAAGAGGAAACATCATTTTTTTCTGACATCATTGATTATAGCTTTGGATATGCACACAGAGAGAAGAGTTTGAAAGTAAGAGCTGGGGAATCTTTTAAAAAAGTTGCTTCTCTTGGACCAATAAACTGTACTTAGGGAAGAAGGATCATGTAAAAATCTCAAATCACATGATTAGAATGAGAAGAAGGAGAGTTTCCAGAAGAAGGGTAGCAGTGGAAAGGAAAACAGTAGATATTCATTGCAGCTGAATTGTTTGTTCAGGTTCTTAATTCCTTTTTTTTTAAATTGGAGTATTCATCTTATTCGTTTGTAAGAAACTTTGATATGTATTTAGGACATAAACCCTTCATCTGTCTATTATGTTGCAAATGCCTTTAACATTTTTAATATTTTATCTTAGTTACAGTACTTTAAAGAAACTTTAATTTTATGTAATCATATATATATTTTTAAATTATATCTGTCTTTTCCTTGGTGCTTAGGGGAAAAGGCCTATATCAATGGTCTGAGACTTTCCCCAAGGTTTTTTGCTTTCATTTTTTTAAAAATATTTTTTAGTTGTCAATGGACCTTTATTTTTATCTATTTGTATGTGGTGCTGAGGATCAAACCCAGTGCCTCACACATGCTAGGTAAGTGCTCTACCACTGAGCCACAATCCCAGCTCCTTTTGTTTTCATTTTTATGTTTAACTCTTTTTCTACCTGTTATTTTGATGTATGCTTATAAGGAAATGATCAAATTTTATTTTTACTATACTTTATTGAATTATTTTCCAATTAATTTGAAATGACACACTTATTATATAGCAAGTATTTATGCATAGTTGCATCTATTTCTTCTATTCTTGGTTTCTAGTATTTCACTAGTAATGAATGTTCTAATTATTGCAGCTTTATAATGTTTAATGTATAATCTGAAAGGGCAAAACACTCCTGAGTATTCTTTTCAGAATGCTGTTGGCTATTCTTGTGCATATATTTTCCATGTGAAATTAAGGATCATTTTATCAGATCCCTCTTCCAAATAATCCTATTTGGATATTGGGAGAAACTATATTTAACCTAAAACTTAAATTACAAAAAATTAAAAACCTTACAATGTTGAAACATTACAATCATGAAAGCTTATAACATTTCCCCTTTGTGGAATATGGAGGTTGTTTTTTTTCATGCAAGTATTCTTTTAAGTCTCTTAGTAAGGTTTTAAAATATTACATTTTCTAGTATTATACAGATTCTTCTTTTGTACTATATTCTTATGTTTCTTAAAGAGTTACTTTTCAGCATATATTCTAAATGGTTATCTGTTTAATGGAAAACTATAGATTTTAAATTTCCTTTACACTATAGCATATTACTTTACTCTCTCATTCCAATACATTTTTTTTCAGTTAATTGCCTTGGAATTTTAAAATTACAAGTGGACAAAAGTGAATTCTATAAACTATTTCTATAAAGTACATAGTATGCTATAAAAATACTGCTCTTTCTGGTCAGAATTTGTAAGTCTTGTTTATTTTTAAGATTTTATATTATTTATTTGTTTAGTTATGGTTCTTAGGATTGAAACCAGAGCCTAGCACTCTTACCACTGAGCTACACGCCAGTGCTTTTTTAATCTTTATTTTGAGACAAGGTTTCACTAAGTTGCCCAGGCTGGCCTTGAACATATGATCCTCCTGCTTCATTCTCCCTAGTAGTTGGGACTATAGGTATGCACCGACATGCTTGGCTCTACATCTTCTTTCTTTTTCTTGTTCTATTGCATTGAAAATTACTTGCACTTGAACCCAGTGCCTCACACATGCTGGCCAAATGTTCTACCACTGAACCACAAACCCAGCCCCTCTACTCCATTCTTTTAAAGGACTATGTAATATTTCTTTGGATAAGTGTATCATAAATAATTTAACAAGTCATTTTTGATGGACATGTAAGCTACTTTTAATGTTTTTCCTTTGTTATAATGATTAATGCTTCCATGAACATCATGTATTCATTCAGCATATATTTATTGCATCTCTGTGATTGTATTTTTTATATTTATTTTTTAGTTGTAGGAGGACACAATATCTTTATTTTATTTATTTTTGTGTGGTGCTGAGGATCGAACCCAGTGCCTCATGCATGCAAGTCAAGCGCTCTGCCACTGTGCTACAATCCCAGCTCCCTGTCTTCTACTTCTTTTGGTGTTGATTTGTTTTTCTTTTTCTAGAGCTTTGAGATGTAATTTGTTGACATTTTCTTCTTTTAATGAATGAGCTCACTGCAATGAACTTTCCTCTTAACACAGCCTTCACAGTATCCCAGAGATTTTGATATGTTGTATCAGAGTTCTCATTTACCTCTCAAAGAATTTTTTATCTCCTCCTTGATGTCTTCTGTTATCCATGCATCATTCAATAGCATATTATTTAGTCTCCAGGTGATGGAGCAGCTTCTGTTTTTTTATTTTATCATTGATTTCTAATTTTATTCCATTATAGTCTGATAGAATGCAGGGTAGTATCTCTACTTTTTGTATTTGCTAAGAGTTTCTTTGTGGCATAACATATGGTCTATTTTAGAGAAGGATCCATGTGCTGCTGAGAAAAAAAGTGTATTCACTTGTTGATGGATGAAATATTCTGTATATATCTGTTAATTCTAAATTACTGATTGTATTATTGAGTTCTGTGGTTTCTTTGTTTAGTTTTCATTTGGAAGATCTGTCCAGTGGTGAGAGAGGTGTGTAAAAGCCACCCAGTATTATTGTGTCGTGGTCTATTTGATTCTCGAAATTAATAAGGATTTGTTTGATATACATGGATGCTCCATTTTTCAGGCCATAGATATTTATGATTGTTATGTCTTCTTGATGTATGGTACCCTTAAGCAGTATGAAATGTCCTTCTTTATTCCTTTGACTATCTTTGGTTAGAAGTCTACTTTATCAGATATGAGGATGGAGACTCCTGCTTGTTTACCATTTGAGTGATATGTTTTTCTCATCCTTTCACTTTCAGTCTGTGGGTGTCTTTTTCTATGAGATGAGTCTCTTGAGGACAACATATTGTTGGGTCTTTTTAAAAAAAATCCAATCTACCAGTCTATGTCTTTTGATTGATGAGTTTAGGCCATTAACATTCAGAGTTGTTCTTGAAATATGGTTTGTATTTCCATTCATTTTGGTTTATTTTTGCTTTTTAACTTAATTTGATTTCTCCTTTCATTGACTTTTACTTTAGTATAGTTCCTCCTTTTGCTGATTTTCATTGTTGTTTTTTTGTTTTTTTAAATATGTATTTTTTTAGTTGTAGGTGGACAGAATATCTTTATTTTTTTATTTTTATTTGGTGCTGAGGATCAAACCCAGTGCCTCACATGTGCTAGGTGAGCATGCTATCACTGCACCATAACCCCATCCTTCATTGTTGCTTTTCATTTCCTCCTCATGAAATATTTTGCCGAGAATGTTTTCTAGTGCAGACGTTCTCACTGCAAATTCTTTTACCTTTTGTTTATCATGGAAGATGTTTATTTTGTCATCAAATTGGAAGCTTAATTTTGCTGGATATAAGATTCTTTGTTGGCACCCATTTTCTTTTAGAGCTTGGTATATGTTGCTCCAGGATCTCTTGGCTTTGAGGGTCTGGGTTGAGAAATCTGCTGAAGTCCAAATTGGTTTTCCCCTGTATGTAATCTGTACCTTCTCTCTTGCAGCTTTTAAAATTCTATACTTATTTTGTATGGTAGGCATTTTTGTTATAATGTGCCTTGGTGTGGATCTGTTGTAGTTTTGTATATTTGGTGTCTGTAAGTCTCTTGTATTTGATTTTCCAATTCATTCTTCATGTTTGGGAATTTTTCTGATATTATTTCATTGAAGAGATTGTGCATTCCTTTGGTTTGTATTTCTATGCCTTCCTCTATCCTGATAATTCTTAGATTTGGTCTTTTGATGTTATCCCATAATTATCAGATGTTCTGTTCATGGTTTCTTACAATCTTTATTGTGTGCTCAAGTTTATTTTCAAGATTATATATTTTGGGGCTGGGGTTGTAGCTCAGTGGTAGAGCACATGCTAAGCATGTGTGAGGCACTGGGTTTGATTCTCAGCACCACATAAAAATAAATAGATAAAATAAAGATATTATGTCCATCTACAGCTAAAAATATTTTAACAAAAAAAGCCCAATTATATATTTTGTCTTCATTGTCTGAGGTTCTATCTTCCAAGTTATCTATTCAGTTGGTGATGCTTTCTATTGAATTTTTTATTTGGTTTTTATTTTCCTTCATTTCAAGGATTTCTGCTTATTTTTTTCAAAGTCTCTATCTCTTGAAATAATCTTTTGCTCCCTGTATTTGCTCTCTAATCTCTTTGTTGGAGTGATCAATTGTTGCCTGTAATTGTTCTCTTATATTATTCTGTGCTTCACAGATCATTTTAATTATGTACATTCTGAACTCCTTCTCTGACATTTTATCTACTGTGCTGTCAATGGATTCCATTGTTGTAGCATCTTGGTTTGTTTGGGGCATTTTCTTCCCTTGTTTTTTCATGTTGTTCATGTGTTTTCCTGTCTAGCAGTGCTGATCTGAGGTATTACAGTTTCTACCCTATAATCTTGTAGTGTCCCACTACAAGTCACCACTAACTCACCTCTGGTATAACTGTGCCTTCAGGGACCTCAGGAATGATATTCCTGGTCTATTTTGAAATGATAGCAGCATAATCTGATTGTAAAGATAAGAATAGAAATGAACAAAGGACAAGAGAAAATATAAGAAAACTCTCCAGTTGTTTTCAGTTATACCCCACATTTTGAATTTTGGATAGCCCATTTCACATCTTGCTATATTGCCTATTGCTTAACATATTCATGTAGTTATTATTTTTTCTTTTGTATTTTATTCTTCATATTAAAGATATAAATGGTTTACATACTATGCTTACAATATTAGAGCATTCTAAATTTGTATTATTACACTTACTAGGAAGTTTTCTACCTTCCTATGTTATCTACTTACTCATTAATGTCTCTTTCTTTTAGTTTGAAGAACTTTAGCATTTCATATAGGATAGGTATGGTAGAAATATATTCTCTCAACTTGTGTTTGTCTAGGAATATCTTTATTCCTCTTTCATCTCTAAAAGATAGCTCTGCTGTGTGCAGTATTCTTGGTTGACAGTTTTATCCCCCTTTAGTACTTTGAAAATCTCATGCCACTTCCTTGTTGTCTTTAAGGTTTCTATTGAGAAGTCTGCTTTCAGGCAATTTTGGACACCCTTATGTATTATTTGTTTCTCTTCTCTTGCAGCTTTGATAATATTCTATTTATTCTTTGAGAGATTTATTATAAGATATATTCAGGTAGACTTGGTTGATTTAAATTTGACTGTTGACCTTTGACTTTCTTGTACATAGTGTGCAAAAGCTTTGCATTGTAGAAAGCTTTGCATTGCTCTGACCAAATACCTGAGATAAATAACACAAAGGGAGAAAAGATTTATTTTCATTCATGGATTCAGAGCTTTCAGCCCATGGTTCACTTGGCTCCCTCACTATGGTTTCTGGTTAGGCAAAACACCATAGTGGATAGCATGTGGCAGAGCAGAGTTACATATATGATGGCAGCTAGGAAGCAAAGAGAGAAAAAAAGAGACTAGGGACAAAATATAGTCCCCAAGGGCAAGCACCCCAAAACCCACTCCCTCCATCTAGGTCCCACCTCCTAAGTTTATACCACCTCCCAATAATCCATTAAATTATGAATCCATCAATGGATTAACCCATTGATGAGGTTACAACCCTTATGATTCAATCACCATCAAAGGTCACACCTCTGAACACTGCTGCCATGAGGATCAAGATGTCAACACAGAAACTTTTGGGTGATATTTCATAATCAAACCATAACACCTGAATATTTGTATTCTTCTTTAGGTTTGGGAGGCTTTCTGTTATCTATTTTTAAAAATTTATTTATTCTAATTGGGTATACATGACAGCAGAATGCATTTTGATTCATTGTACACAAATGGAACACAACTTTTCATTTCTCTGGTTGTACATGTTGTAGAGTCACACCATATATGCAGTTATACATGTACCTAAGGTAATGATATTCATCTCATTCTACCATCTTTACTGCCCCCATGTCCCCTCCCCTCCCTTCCCTTTCCTTTGACCAAAGTTTCTCCATTCTTCCCATGCCCACTCACCCATTGTGGATCATCATTCATTTATCAGAGAGAACATTCAGCCTTTGGTTTTTTGGGATTGTCTTACTTCACTTAGCATGATGTTCTCCAACTCCATCCACTTACCTGCAAATGCCATAATTTTATTCTCTTTTAATGCTGAGTAATATTCCATTGTGTGTATATACCACAGTTTCTTTATCCATTCATCTATCGAAGGGCATCTAGGTTGATTCCACAGTTTAGCTATTTTAAACTGAGCTGCTATGAACATTGAAGTGGCTGCATCACTGTAGTATGTCATTTTTAAGTCCTTTGGGTATAGACCAAGGAGTAAGATAGCTGGGTCAAATGGTGGTTCCATTCCAAGTTTTCTAAGGAATCCCCATACTGCTTTCCAGATTGGAAAACATACATTGGAGAAAAGGTAGCCTCTTCAACAAATAGTGCTGGGAAAACTGGAAATCCATATGCAGCAAAATGAAACTAAACCCCTATCTCTCACCATGCGCAAAACTCAACTCAAAGTGGATCAAGGACCTGGGAATTAGACCAGAGACCCTGCATCTAATTGAGGAAAAAGTAGGCTCAAATCTTCCTCATGTTGGATTAGGCCCTGACTTCCTTAAAAAGACTCCTAAAGCTCAAGAAATAAAATCAAGAATCAATAAGTGGGATGGATTCAAACTAAAAAGCTTCTTCTCAGCAAAAGAAACAATCAATGAGGTGAACAGAGAGCCTACATTCTGGGAGCAAATTTTTGCCACACACACATCAGATAGAGCACTGATCTCCAGGATATATAAAGAACTCAAAAACTTAACACCAAAAAACCCAACAACCCAATCAATAAATGAGCTAAGGAGCTGAACAGACACTTCTCAGAAGAAGATATACAATTGATCAACAAATGTATGAAAAAATGTTCAACATCTCTAGCCATTAGAGAAATGCCAATTAAAACTACTCTAAGATTTCATCTCATGCCAATCAGAATGGCAGGTATCAAGAATACAAACAACAAGGGGCTAGGATTGTGGCTCAGTGGCTGAGAACTTGCCTAGCATGCATGAGGTACTGGGTTTGATCCTCAGCACCACATATAAATAAATAAAGTAAAGATATTGCGTTCATCTACAACTAAAAAAAATTTTAAAAAAGAATACAAACAACAATAAGTGTTGGCGAGGATGTGGGGGAAAAACATTCATACATTGCTGGTGGGACTGCAAATTGGTACTTTCTATTATCTCTTTTAATAAACTTTCTACCCCTTTAGCATTTTCAAGTCCCTGTTGAATCTCAATAACCTAAATGTTTGCTTTGTAAAATATTTTTTAGTTGTAGATGGACACGATATCTCTATTTTATTTATTTATTTTTATGTGGTGCTGAGGATCCAACCCAGTGCCTCATGTGTGTGAGGCAAGCGCTCTACCACTGAGCCACAACTCCAACCCCTGAATATTTGCTTTTAATGGTGCTCCAAAATTCTTACAAGATTTCTTTATTTCTTTGCACTCTTTTCCCTCCTCTGACTCTTTTTTCAAATAACCTCCCGTCAGCTCACTAATTCTTTCTTTTGTTTAGTCTACCATGCTATTGATGCCTTCTATTGCACTTGTAAGTACACCGAGTGTATTTTTCAGCTCAAGAATTTCTGTTTGATTTTATTGATTGATTTCATCTCTTTGTTTCTTTGCTAGAGTATTGAAACATTTCTCTGTTTTCTTCAAGCTCTTTGAATTCCTTAAAATAGCTGTTTTATATTCTGTGAGAGTTCTTCCATACTGAATATTCTCTAATCAGTTTCTGGCATCTAATTTTGAATTTTAGGTGAGATCATGATTTCCTGAATGCTGATGATGCTTGGTTGCATGCGACATTTTCTGGGTATTGAAGCATTAGTTATTTATTTTAGTAGTCTTAATCTGGCTTTGTGTGTGCCTGTCTTCCCAGAAATTCTAAGCAGTCTGCCTGTTTTCTCTGAGCCTGTAGTCACTTCTATGATTTCAACACTAGATGGCGCCAAAGCCCAAGGTTACAGGTAATCTGCTATTGGTACTGCTATTTCAGTACCACAGGATGATGCCATCCTAGGTTTCTTTCAAATCCATAGTTAGTGTGCGGTTCAGAATGAACCAGAGGAATACCTGGAAAGAGGACTCCAACTCTTCAAGCTTCTCCTTGGGGCTGGAGTAAGCCCAGATGCCTCATCTAGAGTCATCAGCCTGCTGTTAGGCACTATATGATTCTTCATGGCCCTGGATAGAATTACCATGGAGTGACCAGCCTCAATCTCCTATGTCGTGTCTGTGGCCACCAATACTGCCAAGCTCCGTCTTTCCTTAAGCCCACAACCCACCAAGACCAGCACAGCACCAGGAAAGGACAAAGGCTCACACTTCTATGGGATTACTACTTTCGAGTTGAATTAATGGCCCAAGAATGCTGCAACCAGCCACAACTGATGCTTGCCAGAATAAAAGTCTAATAGACTTGGCCTACCTGTATTCCCCTGGCACCAGGTCTGTTTCAGACACTCCATCTACATGTAGGTTTGGGAAAGGGGACTGTTAGGATTTGCCCAGTGTCAGGTTTCACCAGTTCAGCACTAATTTCCAGGGAAATATGCTGTGCTTGCTACCCTGTCCTACTTCCTGGCAAAATAAGTCTTGCTCCACACTATACTTCCCAAGGCTAGAATAATGTTGATGAATATACTCCCTTAGCCATGTAGTCTGATGGTTAGCTGGGTCTCAGCATAGTTTCATAACCACAAGAACCCGCAGTCTCAGGTCATCAGCCCACAATACAGCTAGTGATGATGCAGACCAAAACGTGGGTCTATCTCGCCTTGTTTTCTACCTGGACTTGGTTTCACCATGGTATACCTGGCACTTAGCTCTAAGACAGAGTCCTGTTCTAGCTTTTGTGCCCACTCTGCTGCATGAGGTTGAAGCGGTCTCTTTGCTGACTGGCTAACAATTCTAATGTCTCAGTCTGTGGATATTGACCTAGCAGTAGAAGGCATGGTACTCCATATAGTACTTGGTTTCAAGTCTAAGGCCTGAACTCAATTCACTTTCTCTCTCCTCTAAGCAAGAGACTTCTTTATGCTGCACTGTTTACAGTTGGAAGTGGAGGGACATAGGCAACTTTTCCCTTCCTACCATCCTAAATGCAGCTTTTCTTTTTGTTATACTGAAAGCAACCACTATGGCCTTTCACCTTGGTTTCATTAGTTCTTCAGAATCTACTTTGGTGAATGAATAACTGTTTAACTTGTGTGTCTGTGGGACTATGATTTCTAGAAGATATTACTCAGCAGTCATCTTTCTTTGCTTCTCAAAAGACACTCTTTGTTTTTGATTTTGATGTTTTAAAATTGATTTGAAATTGCTCTAACTATATTACTGACATCAATCCTTTCTTATTTTGTTGCTTATTTCTCTAAACTGGTCGTTTTTTTCTTCTTAAAATGTTGAGAGTATAATTTATTTCCAACAAAATTCACAGATCTTAAGTGTTCACTTCAATGGCTTTTGATAATTTTATATAACCATAGTAGGTTAAAAAAACTTCCCTTTCCCAAAGAAATATATGTCCTAATCTCTAGCACCCTTAAATGTTATTTCATATAAGCAAATAAAAATGGTCTTTGAAGATATAATTACATCAAGGATCTTGAGATGGGAAGATTATCTGGATTATCTGATTGGACATAAATGCCATCACAAGTGTACTTATAAGAGCATAAAAGAGGAATATTTGGCACCTAGAAGGCAATGTGAAGATGACAGAGACTGGACTAATGCTGGTATTAGCCAAAGGATGCTTTAGTTACTGCAAGCTGGAAGAGTTAAGGAATGACTTCTCTAGAGCCTTTGAAGGGCGCGTAGCTGTTTTCTCACCTTGATTTTAGTCCAGTGAAACTGATTTATTACTTATGTCCTTCAGAATGATAAACTTTTTAAGCAACCAAGTTTGTAGCAATTTGCAGAAGGAACAGGAAACTAATATATGGGGTCAACTGAGTTTTGTACAAAAGCTCAGTCAATTCAATAAGGTAAGGAAAATACTTCTAATGGTGCAGGGAAACCAGATATCCATATGGGGAAAAATCCCATAATCTCTCACTTTCATTATTTAAAAAATCAATCTGAAATCATAGACCTAAACATAATACTTATTACCATAAGGACTCTTTAAGGAAAGATAGGACAGTATCTTTACAAACTTGGAATAGGCAAAGATATGTGAGGTATGCATGAGATTCTGGGTATAATGCATCCTGGATAAAATTTCTCTGTCTGTGGACCTATAAGACTACAAAACAAGTTATCTGTTATCAAAATACAATAGTAGAACAAGCATAATTTAAAATTATGGGCATACCAAATTTGTAAAGGGAGAAAATAGAAGGATGAAAGATGAAATTGGTAAGCAATTTCAAAATCCAGCAGAGGACATTCAATTAGGCTTCAAAGCTGTAGAGTATTTTTCTATGCCTGGAGAATCTATCTTTTGCACCCACAACTCTGCCATGTGGGCCTATGACTCTATAGTGTCCCTGGCTCTGCCCTCTGCTACCAGGGATGGGGCCTCTGCCTCTGTGCCTGCTGATGCCAAACTGAACACTGAACCTGAGTGCTAACATAATCTTGAATTCTTAAATCCTAAAATTGAGCCCCTCTAGTCCAAGCACAAACATTATCCTCAGTCCAAGATTCAAACTGAACTCAAACCCTAAATTTAAAACCCCAGGAGAAGGAAAGATAGTGGATTAGAGGAAGAGTGCACTTCCCAGCCATTCCTCAGCTCAAGATTTAAAAAATAGGAAAACTGCTCTTTAGTGAGATGGGTAACTAAGGGAATTCACTGAAATTCAACACTGAGCAGTAAAAGAAACCATAGAGACACAAAGTCAGAAACTTTGAACACCATACAAGAAATAATACACTGGAGACATGGCAGCTTGATGGGCAGGTGTGGCTGCCTCAGTTGCTGAGGACATGGGGAGCATAGGCAGAGAGAGAGGAAAGCGTGGTGAAAAAAATTGACTTGGGAAAACCTGTAGAATAGAGAATGAGGCTGATTTTAATGGACCTTGAGACAGTGGGGGGAAGTTGTTGAATGAAGAGCAACAAAAATCACTCAGCCCACAAGCAGACACTCTAGTGGAAGTTACTATCATTGGCAGCACTATTTGGCAGGGCAGTGAGCAGAAACTGGAGATTGGAAACTCATAAATGAAGAAATCACTAGCCTGACCCAGCAATCACCTATTGTGGGGGCTCAGAGTGTGCTTCAACTAGAGTGACTGAAACAGGGTGATACAGGCTCAGGATACCAAAGAGAGAGGGCACACTTTGTTGCTGGCATACCATAAGAGGTATTGTGGCCAGACAGCAGCATCTGTACTTTTGGGCTGATCCTGGGTAATTCACATCCATAGTGGTGAATGTGAGACCTATGGAGGTTTATACTGCACACCCTAAGAGTGAAGTTTATGGGATCACCCTAAGACCCAGATATCCAGTAGAGATCAGCATTTCCCCAGCAACAGGAGGTATGGATCCAGTCTCAAATACCCACCTACAGAGTCCCAAAGATCAGCCAAGACTGAATCCCAACTGCTGGAGCTTCCAATTTAGAACGCTGCACCAGCCTTGCTAAAGAAGGACACTACTTGTCAGCACCTCTTAGCCCATCCCATCCTGGACTGGGAGACAGGAAGCTGAGCTACTACAACCAGATTTCGCTCCTAGCCATGGTGGCTAGCAGCTTGGTGAGAAACCCATAGGTGTGGGACTTCCCAAGCCCCAGCCACTGACTAGGGCTTACAGAGCCCCAAAATAAATACTGTGGATGAACATCCATTCTGGCCAACGGCTTTGATCACCTCAGCAGAAACCAACTCTTTTTTTCTCATTAAAAAGAAATAAAAGTTTTACCTCTTTTCCTATCCCCCATCTTTCTCACTTTTTACAATTTTAATTGAAAGAATTTTTAAACTTTTCATCTCATGTTTCACCTTTTTCCATTCTGTGTGATTGTACATTTGCATGTGGGGTGTGGGGAGTGTTCTCAATGGAGACTTAGGTTCAAATCTTCCTATCACTTTATTTTTATTGTAATTGCTTTCTTCCTCACCTGTTTATTATTTAGCCTTGGTTTGACTTTGGTGGGGTAAAATTATATTTGGATTTGAACTGTTTTGATCTTACATTTGTTTGTACCTTTTTTGTTTTTTTCCTTTTTTGTGGGTGCAGTACCAAGGATTGAACTCAGGGGCACTCAACCACTGAGCCACACCTCCAGCCCTATTT